>CM040121.1:62011176-62439622 GCA_022559845.1 Amorphophallus konjac | reverse complement strand
TCTTGTCAGTTAGCTTGCTGTACTCTTGTTCTCCTGTTAGAGTTAGCTCGCGACTTGATTAGATGTGATATCTGAATGAGGGCTGACTTGATTGTGTTTATGGTCCGGTGCTGTTGTTGTGTTACTGTTTCCTGCGAATTTGTCGTTGGTTTTCAGTGTGCCCGGTGTTCCTTTTGCCTTGGGGCACTGGAATCGATGATGTCGTCGGATGTTAATTGTAAGACCTTGTTTCCTTATTTGAGACACTGTTTTTAGGTGTCTGTTGGTTTCATCTCCTCGAGATCGGTGATTTGTTGTTGTGGCAGTCGTGTCTCCCATCCTGTGAGACGCAAGCGACGTTGCCTGTTTCGGAGGTGTCGGACTTGTGTTCACTTGCGTCGTGCTCACTCCTGAGCGTGTACTTGTGATAATGGTCTGACGGTGTCTCTGAGTTGTGTTTTTTGAGATTGTGTTGATTCTGAGTCGGGTTGTTCTTCCCTCGCTCTTCCTTGTTAGTCCTTGAATTTCGAGGATGAAATTCCTTAAAGGAGGGGAGGATGTAATATCCTGGATCTTTAGTAGGTTTTCGGATTCTTTTTGGAGAGTTTGGCATTGCTTTTGTATCTCCCGAGTTGAGGTCTTATGAACCGTGTGGTTCTTCTCTTGTATAATCTGCAGAACCCTATGGTGAGTTTACCTCTCAGCTTATCGGCTCGTGGACATACAGTGGCAGTGTACTCTTCGTGAGGATCGTTTCGACTATTTTTGCGGGATTTTTAGGCCTTGGTTAGGCATTTATTCGAATTAGATAAAGAGTTATTGAAAATTTAAGGGGCATATTAACGATTTTAATTCCTTGAGAGGTTATAAGTGCAATTTAAGAATTTTTACAAAAAAAAAATAGAAAAAAAAATCGGATTTTTTTATAACTCACGCACCTCTCTCTCTCTTTCCTCTCACTCTCGATCTCTCTCTTTCTCTCTCTCTCCCTCACACGTCCTCTCTCCTCCTCTCCCTTTCTCTCTCGATTTGGCCCGGGTGGGGTCCGATCGAGGCGTGGGAGACACCGTTGGAACCGGCTCGACACGAGGAACGTTTTGACGCTGACCTCGTCTCGATCCGTGGAGCTCGGAGACGCGTGGGCGCGAGAGGACGGCGTGGCTTCCGTCGCCGATCTGCACCGATTTGCATGTTTCGTCGCGATCGAGGTAGGGAAATGGACTCCTCGTCTTGCCAGGGAATCCATTGACGCCACATGCGTCGCCATCCGCTGTCATTTTCATCATTTTCGTGCAAACCCCTTTTTGGGTTATTTTTAGGCATAATTTCTCGAAATCTCTCTTTCGCTCGGTTTAGCCCAGACGGCTGCTGATCGAAGCAAGGGTGGTACTGGCGGGAAGGTCGTTTCGCGTGGATCGCGTGACGCCCTTCTTCCCGCGATCCGCGGAGCGTGGTGTCGCTTGGCGCCGTGTGGACGGCGTGGCTCTCGTCGACGTTCGGCACCGAATCGGCGTTCCCACTGCGTAAGAGGTAGGGGGATGGAATCTTCTCCTTGCTAGGAACCCGTTGATACCACATGCGCCGTGGTTCGACGCCGTTTTCTTGATTTTTTGTGCAATTTTCCATGTTAGGTAATTTAGTGTTATTTGCCCTAAATTCATGAAATTGATTCCATGGCCATCGTCTTTTAATTTTATTGGCATGATTGGTGATTGGATGTTGTACAAACTATGTGGTTTGACAGGGTTCAGATTTTTACGACGTTACCCGGCGTTTTCAGCCGTCCGGGGGGGTTCGGTTTACAAACCGTACTCGCCCGTAACCCAGGTGGAGTGACGGTCCTGCCAGGAACCGTCACTTGCCTGACGGTCCAAGATGGACACGTCACTTTCCAATAACGGCCTAACGAGGGGCGTCGTTTGGAGAGTAACGGAGGGATCCCCATCCGTTACTCTTTCGTTGTTTTCTAGGAGCCCGGTGAGGCGGTGAGCCCGGCGGTCTGTCGACCGGCCGTCGTTTCCAAACGACGCGCGCCTAGACGGGGCGTCGCTTCATGCTGCTGTTTTTCTAAACACTGTGCGTTGGTTTGAGCCTCGGGTGAAAGAACGGCGGTGCTCCCGCGCGTCGCTTCGAAGCAACGCCTAGGACCCCACCGTCACTCTCCCCTTTAGGGCTTTTGAGTTTTGGTACTCGGGGGGATGTAACGGCGGTGACCTACCGCGCCGCTTGGAAGCGACGCGCAGGGCCCCTACCGTCACATCCCCCTGCGCCTTTGAGCTGGAACGCGGGTGGAAGTAACGGACGGAGACCAGCGCGTCGCTCTTGATGTAACGCGCCAGTCCCCGACCGTCTCTTTCTAGTAGCGCAGGGGTCTTCGACCGTCGCTTTCTAGTAGCGCGTGGGGTTTCGACCGTCGCTTGCCTGGTAGTTTGGTTGTGTTGCCAGCCTATTAGTTATGCTTCCATGTTGCATATACGCCATGTTTAACTTATTTTATAAAAACTGTGGCATTATTTTAGATCCCAATAGAAGTAGCTCTCTCTTTCCTTGTGATGGAGCCACTAGTCGTAGCCTCCGACTTGGGAGTGTCGGCCCTCCTGGGAAAGGGGACAGGGTAGTCCCGTTACACGGTTTTTAAGCTAGTCACCGTGGCCCTCGGCCAATAGTAGCGTCCTACTAAGAGGGAAAACTAGCTGGAGAGCCTGGCTTAGGCACGAGCCAGTGTGTGCACACGTGGTCAGGGCTTGGACATGACATGACGAGTGTTACTCTGACTAGTTACTCGGTTTGGTTCGATTTGGTACTGTTACGCCTCTCGCTTGGAGACACTAGCCATGCGAGTTGCCTGGATGCAGTGTAAGCCGTCAGTGGACGCATCTGGTCTCTCACTTCTTATGGTCTCTTCTTTTTCCTATCTCCGGGTTAGTGAGCTTTTCTATTGGTAGATGTAGTTCCTGACGCTTATATCGATATTTAATTGGCATGTAGTTAGCTGTCTAAACTGCTTAGATAGGTTTTACAGCTTTACTATAAATGTGTTTGATTTATGCCAATCGCATGTTTATTGCTTTAAATGCATGCTTTAACTGCTTTCATATGTGTATGCCTGCGTGTTTAGTTGCGAGGTAGGGATCCGCGTGACCCTACTGAGTCTGGCTGTGGACTCACCCTTCCTACTTTCAGGTGAGCCACATCCGCCGTCTCCTGGAGCTTCGCGTGGTTTTGTCGGCATCTAGTAGTGTGCCAGCAGTAGTCGGTTGGTCTTTTGTACTTTTAACCGGGGTATACCCTGTGTAGTTGTACATTTGGACTCTTCTTTTTCTGTCAGTTTGGACTTGTTGCTGTTGTAAATCTGGACTATTGTATATATTTTATCACTCTGCTAGTTTATTTTGCTTCCGCACTTAATTGTAATTGTTGTTTAACTAATATTGCGCGTTGAAATTCCAATTTGTTATACAACTCCTCGACAAACTTCACTAACCCTTCAGGGGCCTCATCAGCCTCTTGGGTGGCTTCCCCAGTTCTTGGTATCGGTATATCGATGTTATCGGTATATCGGTATCCGGAGCTCTGGGTCATCACATTATTTGTGTGTAATGTGTGTTTGTTTCATTTTATTCGGTTTGTAATTTTGATTGTAAGAGGGGTTTATTTGGAAATGGGACTCCCGGGTCCCACGGGCCCCAGACCCCCTCCCGTTGGTCCATGTCAGCTCCTTGTGGGGCTGGTAACCTCCTAGTGGCATCTAGAAGCCTTGGACTAGTCAATTGTCCACATGGGGGACAATGGGACCCAAAATTGTCAACATTTACCACCACCCCACCTACCATGTCCCCTTGGTCAATAGCCCCCCCCCCTTGCATTTTTATTTATTTATGTGTGTGTGTTGGTCACATCTAATCCAAGCCATCTATTCCCCCATCCCTAGATCCAATGGTGGAGATTGGAATTGATATGTAACCTATAAAACATTATATTTTCCCATTTTGGAGGAATTAATGCATTTGAAATCTGAAAATTTGCTTGGAGCAGCCTTGGGCGCACCCCTCCTCTCTCCTCCCTCTCCCCCTTGCAGCTGTGAAGGTTGCCATTTCTGAGGTGTGACGCCTCCCTTATCGTTCGAAGATCGCCGCCGCCGCCATCGTGCCGCCATCGACCGCACGGTTCTCATCAGTATTCTGTCTGCGCAGTGCAGCAGCAGCTTGTACGAATTTTGCAGCTCTCCCTCGTGATCTTCTGGGCACCAAATTTGAGGGGATTTTATAAGGATGTCAACCACAGCACAGAAAATCGGTTGGCCTTCTACTTCACTTTTCTAATTTTCTATTTTCGTCCAACTTTCAATTTCAGTTCTGCCAGTTTCAGATCTGATTTCCACCTTTCCTGAGTTTTCCAGTGTTCGACCCATATTTTGATTTTTCAAGAGCTCCCAAATTTACTGGGAGTTCTATCCACCAACCCCTTCATCTACAATGTTTCTTGGAATTTCGTAAGACCATCTCATATTTTTAAAAATTCGTCTTCTGATCCATCTACAGAACTATCTGCCAGTTTCTAGATCCGACATGCCAGTGTTAAAATCATAACAAATCATAACCTCCCACCAATCTTTCCACAAAAATTATTTCCATTTTCCCTTGTTCCAATCCATACAACTTTGGTGAAGAGCTCAGGGCTGAATCAGACGCTACTGTGCGGTGAATGGCAGTTCTCAGACAATCACCTGCTGATTCTGAGAGTTCGGTTACTGTACAATAGAAGCTTAAAATTCAACAGAGTCTAGAGCCGCGCAGATCCAGGTCCTCTCTCTAGGCTTAGATTGAAGAATTTCAAGAGAGCTTTCCAACGATAGCTCCTGTACCTCGATCCGACATCCGGATGTGTCGTAGCGGCCGATCTCGCCGGAGCGCGCACGGAAAATAGAACCTAAAATCCGTGACAGGCCAACTTCAATAGTTGGAGATCGGAGCCGTTCGGCCTCCGCCGGTAGTTTCGGCCGACCGTCGTCCAGGGAGGTGCTCCACCAGGGGTCCCATCACAGCGGGTCCCACCCCAGTAGGCCGGGAGGAGCCATCCGTGGGCCCCACAGGACCCGTAGATTGCACCGTCTGGACACACGAAAATGCGGAGTTCGGCACCGCCGAGCGACATCAAGATGCTGCCTGTCAACCCGATTCGCGTGATTCCCGGGCCCCACATGTGACCTTTACCTCCCTGCATGGAGTGGGTCAAATATTTGTACCGATGTAAAATGTTTAATCGGGAGTCCATAAATCGGCCGGGATTGTCTTCGCCACGCCGGGTGCGTGGAGGTAACGGTCTAAACTTCTCAGCGTTACTTTGCTTAGCTAGTATACGGTCTTATGTCGCTGCGAGAGTGTAGGTTCCTAGCCCGTGTGTTCATGTGTGGACGCACTTTTCATTAAAAATCACTGGGGCGATTTCGGCTATTGGTTTATTGAGTGCGTGGGCGTGCCAGTCACCGGAGTGGACAATTTATTCGGGCCCCGAAGAGCCCATGGTGCGCTCGACCTGACTTCATCAGACGATTGTGTGGTTCATGTCGGGACCAGATCCCGTCATGCCATAAAGGTCATGACATCATTTACATCCCCCATATGAGGGAACACCCTTAATTAATTGCCGAAATTAGGGGCCCTGCGGCCAAAATGATTAATACTGATTGCGCAAGAGTGGGGAGGAATAAAATCACGCAAGGGCCTGCAGCGGGGTACGAGCCATTGGCCATGTCGGTCGCTCGCTGACCCTTTCATATTCGGACGAGGGTCCGGGACAGAAACGCGATGGAAGTCGGGATAAAACCATTCAAATGTCTGCCGGATGTACGGCAATTTCAATAGTGGCTCAGAGGGGATCCAGCCTGAGAAGTGGGTCCAATCTAATCGGAATGTCGGCACGAGGCAAGGTCGGATCATGGCCGTATTGGGATGACTCCCAAGGCCCATGCTCGGCCTACGAGGGCCACATTATTGTTCCTTCAGCGCCGTGTCGCTGGAGAGACGGGGCTGCAATGTGAATTATTAATATCTTATATTGTTTTATCATTATTGTTCTTGTTACTCCGTCACTTATTCCTCTTTCCGTATCCATTCCGGGTGATTTCCCTCGTCTTGCTTATTGGTCGTTATTACCCCCCCCCCCTTTTTTTGCTCTATTTTCCCCTTTTTTTATTATTATTGTCACTTATTTCATTCATCATTTTTTTATACAGATCTGCTCAAATTTATTTATTCATCATAAATTTTTTTATTAGCTTGTTAGTGCTGCCATTATGTGCCCATATATATGTATATGCGTATATTCATGTATTTTTTTGGGGAGAGTTGACCCTTGGCAGGTTGAAAGGGGGGGGCTAAAAGGGGGTGTACCGCTGAAGAAAGGTGGGCAGAAAAGTGTGCCGGCGAAGGGCTGGAGATGTGTGTCGTTGAAGGGCTTAAGGAGGGTGTCGTTGAAGGGCTGAAGTCTGTACATTGTCTATTCAATCATCACACAAAGTCTATACGTCCTTTAGCTCAAAGTCTGTACATTGTCTATGTAACCAGCACACAAAGTCTATACATCCTTCAGCTTCTTCAGCTCAAAGTCTGTACATTGTCTATGCAACCAGCACACAAAGTCTGTACGTTCTTCAGCTCAAAGTCTGTACATTGTCTATGCAACCAGCCCACAAAGTCTATACGTCCTTCAGCTCAAAGTCTATACATTGGCCGGCTCGAAGTCTGTACATTGTCTATTGGCTGCAGCTCAAAGTCTATACATTGGCCAGCTCGAAGTCTGTACGTTGTCCATTGGCTGCAGCTCAAAGTCTATACATTGGCCAGCCTAAAGTCTGTACATTGCCCATTCGCTGCAGCTCAAAGTCTATACATTGCCGGCTCGAAGTCTGTACATTGCAGCTCAAAGTCTATACATTGTCCATTGGCTGCAGTTCAAAGTCTATACATTGGCTAGCTCAAAGTCTGTACGTCGGCCAGCTCAAAGTCTATACATTGCAGCTCAAAGTCTGTACATTGCAGCTCAAAGTCTATACATTTGTTCATTGGCTGCAGTCCAAAGTCTATACATTGGCCAGCTCAAAGTCTGTACGTTGGCCAGCTCAAAGTCTATACATTGCAGCTCAAAGTATGTACATTGCAGCTCAAAGTCTATACATTTGTCCATTCGCTGCAGTTCAAAGCCTATACGTTGGCCAGCTCAAAGTCTGTACGTTGGCCAGCTCAAAGTCTATGCATTGCTTGCTGCTGTATTCGTGCCTCAACCTACCAAGTCTGTACGTTGTGTTCCACTTCAGGGAGACGGTGGAAGAAGAGGTGAGACGGAGAAATAGATGAAGGTGAGGCGGAGGGTGTACCGGTGAGGGGAAGAATGAGACGGTGAGGGAGAGAGTGTACCGGTGAGGGGGGAATGGAGTGTGCCGGTGAGAGGGAGAGTGAGTGAGGAAGAGTGTGTCGGTGAGGGAGAGAGAGTGTGTGCCGGTGAGAGGGAGAGTGGGTGAGGAAGAGTGTGTCGCTGAGGAGCCAAGCAGGTGTGTCGTTGAAGGGCTGTTAGGGTGTACCGCTAGGGGGTTGATAGGGTGTACCGGCGAAGGCTGGAACAGGTGTGCCGATGAAGGCCCACTCCTCTATTACTTCTTTTAAGGCTTTCTTTTCTTCTTTTCTTTGATTTTTTTGCATAGTTTTATACAAATCTTTTCTCCTTCTTCTTGCAATCTGTTTTTGTTCTATTTATATGTTGCTTTTGTTGTCTTTTGATATGTATTCATTATCCCATTTGTTTTGTTGCATCCTTTTGCCTGTTTAATGTGTCCTTATTTCTAACGAAAATTTGGCAGCATCTCCCCTTGACCCGAGCGTAAGGGAGATACAGGGAACGCGCCCACATGGAGTGGCGGAACCCGACAATTGGAGGTGGGCGTCCGAGGGTGGCAGCACCTTAGAGAAACCCCGGAAAACTCGGAGGAAACGACGGACGGGAAACCCCTAAGACTAGACAAGGTGTAATGGGGGGGTTACTATGAGTGGGTCAGCGCATGCCGCTGAAGCTGGCTAAGGGTGTGTCGGCCAAAGTGCCCGAAGGATGTGCCGCTGGGGGGAAAGCACAAGCGCACCGGGCAAGGCTTCAAAAGGGTGGCCTGCTAATGGGGTGGGGTAATAGATCGATCAAAACCCATAGGGATCCTTGACAGGAGGGGAGAAGGCTCAAATGGACATACACGGATGAAAGCATTGGGCTGTACAGGAGGAGGTACGTGACCTCAAACCGTTCAAGATGGGGACTTGATCCGGAGGAAACCGTCGACGTGAGGGATGAAGACAAACACCGGAAAGGGGGAGAAAAGATGATCAAGCACACTGTGGCCCAAACCAAAGAGACGAAGGGAAAACCCGCTGAGAGGGGGACGATCTTCATTCATCTGGGAGCAGAGGGCCGTAGCCGTCCACATACATTACAAAGCATGCCCGAGCTAAGGCTACAGGCAAGAAAGAAAACCAAAGAACAAAAGAACGGAGAGGGAGAAAACAAAGAACAAAAGAGGAGGAGGTGTTCGGGATCGAAGCAGGGACGATCGTCCACTGCTCTTTCCCCCACCTTCTCCTACTACAACGAGCTCTCTCTCTCTTTCTTACTCTCTTTTCTTTTCCTGGTGGTCGTCGGAAGAGTCCACGCCGGAGCCCTCTCCCTTCTCTTCTCTCTTCTCCTTCTTATCGTCTTTGGCTCTGTGTCTGTTCTTCTCTTCGCTCTGTGTGCCTTCTCTCTCTCTGTTTGTCCTCTTTCCTTCGTCGGAATGGGAGTGGCTTTATACTTCCAGCACCGGGAGCCCTCGAGCACGGCAGTCGGAGGCGGGAAGCGACTGGTCATGATGGGGTTTGACTTCCCCTGTCCTGGATGTCAGGGGAGTAGCCTGCGTGGCCCAACCTTTGACTGACACCACAGACAGCTCACTACGCGCCAAGGATACGAAGGGCATTGGCGCCACGTCGTTCGGCCGTTGAAATGCCTTCACGCTGTGTCGCTGGTGGGCTCAAGAAGTGCGCCGTAGGAGGGCCAAAAGGGCGTGCCGCTGGAGCCCCAAATGGGCGTGCCGCTGAAGGCCCAAATGGGCGTGCCGCTGAAGGCCAAGTGGGCGTGCCGCTGGAGGCCCAAGTGGGCGTGCCGCTAAAGGCCAAACGGGCATGCCGCCGAAGCCTCAAATGGGCGTGCCACTGAAGGCCAAATGGGCGTGCCGTTGAAGCCCCAAATGGGCGTGCCGCTGAAGGCCACCCCGGGTGGATTTATGGGCCCGTTCTGAGCCCGTTGTGAGCATGAGTCCTGGCCCGTTTGATTTTCTCCGTGGCCCGTGGTTTGTGAGGCCCTTGGTGGTTGATTTCTCTTCACTGTCATGACGCTGGAGACAGCCTAACGGCAGTGTGTGCCTGTTCGGGGAATCCGGATGACCAGTTGATGGGAATCGACGCCGAGCATTAACTTTTATTTTTACATTTGAGTCCTTTTATTTACTTTTATATCCTTGGGAAAGTATATGTACAATTGTAAGGCTTTGTAAGCCAATGTGTCATTCCCTAGGATTATGTGGGTTTTTGTGCAAATGTGTAGTAGGTCCAGTTAGGGGGCCCCCTCCCCTTCCCCATTGGTCCACCTCATCCATGTGGGGCTGGTCAACCATCCTAGGTGGCCATCTAGAAGGTTTGAATGCTAATTGACCACATGGGAGACAAAGGGGTTAAAATTTCAAAGGTTGGCCACCTACCTTACCTACCTAGTCAAAGGAGTGCGCCATTCATATGTAATTTATTTTTTTTGAGTTTTAACCACATGGGGGAAGAAAATGACTTATTTCCCACGAAATTCCCAGCCCCCCACCCCTTGCCATTTTCTATATAAGCCTATGTATAGTGTCATTAGATATTAATGAAGAAATTATGTGAAAATTGCTTGAAGCAAGAAGGGTGTGCCCTCTCTCCCTCTCTCCCCTGGTGTTATTCCTTCTCCAACCCCAAATTCTAGAGTGGTTATATCTTCAATCCCCTCCCCTCTATCTCCGGTGATCGTCTATGCCGCCGCCGCCGCCGTTCGTGCCGCCATCGAGCCGCCTCTGCAGTTCTATCTTCATCCGACCACAGCAGCTTCCACGAATTGTCTGTCTCAGCCACGAGCATGGATTTATCTGAATTTTTTATGGTGTTTTTAGCCCTTGCATCCCAAGATCCATCTAAATTTTCACGCCATAATTCCCTCTTTTAGTATTTTTACCTTTTCGTCCAATCTGTCATCCCAGATCTGCCAGGTTTCTATCTACAGTGACAGAACCTCTGCGTTCTCCCCCTCTGACCATCTGTTTGATTTATCCAAGCCCTCCCAATTTTACTGGGAGTTCTTTCCATCACCCTCTACCTCCACAAATTTTCTTAATTTTTTATCAGCCTTCTAGATATTTTTAGAAATTCATGTTCTTCCTCTGATACAGTATTTTTAGTCAGATCCCAGATCCGACCACCCTCCACTTCACAAATCCGAACAAATCACCACCACCTCCAAATCCAAATCCAAAAATAGCCTTGATTTCCTTGTTCAATTTCCTACAACCTTGATGAAGAACACATCTTCAAATTCGGACATCTACTTCACGGTCAAAGGCAACCAACAGGGAAGTTGTCTGCAGATCTGAGTCTTCGGTTACTGTACAACAGCAGCATATAAAATTCGCCAACACAAAGTATAAATCTGCTGAATTTTTCTGAAGGCCACTAGATTGTAGTACTTCGAAGCAGCTTTCCAACGGCTCTGATCTCGTCGCATTCCGACACCGGTGCTGATTGCAGCGTCCGTTCTCGCCAGAGCGCGCGCTGAAATACAGAACCGGCAGATTTTCGATCGGTTTTCCGACTGGTGCCGAACGGAGCCGCCCGGCCTCCAGCCGGCGAACCAGCGTCCCCCCAGCCCGGGGAGCGCTTCCCCAAGTGTCTCCACTACAGCGGTACCATCGGGTCCCACACGGCCCCTCCGGACAGCACGTGGGTCCCACGGTCGTGAACACGCGTGTAGCCAAATCAACACCCGAAGCTGACCGTCAACCCGAATTCGGTCCTCCCGGGCCCATTTGTATAGCCCTTTACCTCCCTGCGTGGAGTGGGCATGTTCCCATTGCTGTAATTATTGTGTGTTAAGTTTCCCAGGAGTACGAGTTTTCGGCCGGGTCCGTCTTCCCCACGCCGAGCGCGTGGAGGTATCGTTCACGCTCCCTACACTCGGCATTTGCTTATTTTCATATATACTTGTTTATGCCGCTGCTAGAGAGCATGCTTTAGGTCCATTAGCTCGCTTTATTATCATTCACCGCTGCTGCGAGAGAGTGCGAGACCGTCCCGTGACCCGATCCGGGCACACGAGAGAGCCGATCACCCTAGCTCATTGCCGGTTTCTCAACCGCGCACGTCCAACGCTTCCCTCGTTAAGGGACAGTCCCGAGCTTGTCGTGTCCGTGGTCTCGTCACGCATCAATTTGGTATCAGAGCGAGTGTAATATCCCGGACCTTTCGGATCCTTCTTCGTGGGTCCCGGATCTGGTTTTCGGAGTGTCCGGCTCTGTTATGTCCGAAATTTCGTTTCGGACATCTTTTGTGTTCGGATCGGCGCGATCCGGAGTCGTTTCGGAGGCCCGGAGGCGTTCCGCGGCTTTTCCGCGCGTGTTTCCCGATTTTCGGTGCGGGTTTCGATTTTTCCTTTGGACGCTCGCTGCGGGTTAACTGGGCCGTTCACCCGGGCACGAGTGGTACCGTTGCGATCGGTGCGTTCCGAGGATTCTGGAAACGTATTGTTCTATTTTTCGGTATTTTTCTGAAAATTTGGATTTTCTATAAAGCCTAATCCTTTTTCTTTTCTTTTTCCCTTTTCTCTTTCTTCTTCCTCTTCCTCTCTCTCGCGACCGTGAGCCCTCCTCTCTCTCCCTCTCTCCCATTCGGACGCGGCGAGCCCCTCTCCGGCTACGGACGGCGGCGGGGCGACGGCGCGGGCGTGAGGGCGGCGGTGAGACGATCTCGTGGGCGTGCGGCAAGCGTGGGGAGCGTGGGGAGTTCGTGAAGCTTCGAGCGTTCTTCGTGATTCGTGATCGATCCGGCGGAGCATTCGCTCCATTGAGGTAGGGTGACATTCCTTAGCCTCATGCCGATCTTTTCCGCGATTTATAGGCCGCGGGGAGGCCGAGAGGGGATCATTTGAGCGTTTTTGGGTTTTTCCATGATTTGGGGAGAGCTCGCCCGATCTATGGATTCAATGCATGGATTCGTGTTTTGAGGGCCTAGAATCATGCTAGGGGTCCCCAAGGGTCTTCCCCTTTGTTTTCCCCCTCTCCTATGGAGGCATGGGGGCGTGGTTAGAATTTTTGGGCGTTCTTACCATTTTCGGCCGCGGACTGAGAACGCGCTATACTCCAGTAGCGCGTTCTTGGAGGTCGCGCTGCCCCGACCGAGCGCGTTCATCGGAGAAGATGAACATGAGGCGGTTCCTGTCGCGCTATGGGGTCATAGCGCGATCATCCTTGTCGCGCTAGGAGGACCTAGCGCGATGGTCCTTGTCGCGCTAGGGTTCCCTAGCGCGATGGTTCCCGTCGCGCTAGGGAGACCTAGCGCGATCTTCCCTGTTGCGCTAGGGTTCCCTAGCGCGTTCTTCCGTGTCGCGCTAGGTGTCCCTAGCGCGATCTTGCCTATTGTTGGGTGTTTCCCTTGGGCCGTGTGTGCATCCCGGGCACCCCGTGGAGTTCCGTGACCGTGTCTTTGGTGTCCGGAAGTTCTGTTTGCCTTGGTCATGAGTTTGGCCGTGGGCGGTGCGTCCGTTTTCCTCCGACCGTGGCCCCGTTGACGGAGCTAGTGCATGGGGTGATTCCCACATGTTGTCGGACTCGGACGTCGTTTTCCGTTGACTCGAGAGTCTACTCCTTCAGTGACCCTCCACTAGTCGTAGCCTACTAGTACGCGGGTGCTAGTCGCACCAGGGAGTGGTGTACGGGCCGACCTTTCGAGACGGTTTGTGGACCGGTTACCGTTGGGCCCCACGTCTTGCAGCCAGAGTCCGGCTGAGGGGAAAACCGGTCAGAGGGCCAGACCTGGGACGCGTGGTCTGTGTGTGCACACGTGGTTGGGGGCGGTTGGACCCACGTCGACGGGCGTGACCCCAGCTAGTCACTTGTTTGTGGTTACTTGTACGGTGTTTGCGCCTCGGGTAGGACCTACCACGTCAGGCGGTTCACCTGCGGCGCGGTGTCAGACGTCAGGGGACGCTACCGGCTGTGCTTCTAGTGGGTGGTACTCCTGTCGAGTACGGAGTGACAGACTGTCGGTCGTGTGTTTCCGACCTTCGGGTTTTGGCAGTTCAACCGTTGAGTTTCGGACTTCTTGTACCGTGGCACGTGTGTCGGTGTGCGTGCCGTAGGGTCTAGTTCTGTAGAGTACAGGGCTTTCCTTTCCGAGGTACTTTCCTACCGCTAGAGTAGTGGTTTCTCATTTTTCGAGGTAGGGTTCGAGTGATCCCTACTGAGTCTTGTTCCGAGACTCATTCCCTGCGTGTTTTCACCGTGTTTCAGGTGAGACGCCACCTTCGGGGAGCGCGTCAGGAGCGCAGCGTGGTGCGGGTGCCCAGAGGTAGTGCCAGAGGTCAGAGCCGGGGTATGCCCCGTGTAGCTGTACTTTTCTTTCTTGTCACTGTACTAGTCGTGGACTACTGTTGCTGTTGTTGTTTTCTTATTGTGGACCATGTAAATTGTTAATTTATTTTCTGCTTAATATTATAACTGTTTAATTTCTGTAATTATTTGTGATACTTGTGTAGTTTCCACACCATCCTTTTAACCCTTCCGAGTCTTCGGGCTCGTGGGTGGCGGTACGAGTCTCGGGTTATCGGGCCTTCCCGGTAATCGGATTCTCGGGTCGTTACAGCGAGTTTGAGTCTAGGGTGTCCAAAAAAAAAAGGTGTCATTTACGTCTAATCATTAGTCATTTACGTCTAGTCGTGTTTAGGGTCATCATTGTTTCAAAATAAAAAAAAGTGTCTTTTGCATCGCATCCCTTTACTCGGTATATCAAAAGGTGTTGTCCGAACGCTAGGCTATGCCTATCGGGAAGGCCACACACTTGCGCGAGTGGTCTTCGGATCGCTTATCTCCGCCACGTACCGAGTCTTGGTTTACGTCTAGGGTCCTTAGTGTGCATGCATTCCAAACTTGCATAGTCGGTCTAGTGTCTTGTCACCGTGTGTATGCATGTCCATGTCCGCTACCCATGGCCGTTCCCCAAGACCATATGTCCGAGTGGTCAACCTTTGTGGCCAAAGTCAATGTCCACATGGACCGAGCCCTTGGTTTTACCCCTCTCACTATGAAAGTCGCTCTACCCAACGGGTCCACAACGGAACTCCATTTCACTGATAGGGAGTCGGGTAATTGGGTTTCTCTTGACATCGTGGAGTCTCTCTCCAAGACAGGCAAGATTGTCCACGATGGTGATTTTGCTTTTGTTGAGTTCTATAAGAGGATCGGATCTGTTCTCTACACCGATGGTGCATGGTGCAGGATCGGCACACTTGCTAGTTCATGCATCATTTTAGGGCAAAAGTGGTTAGGAGAGAGAAGGGACAATCTTGAATGGGACAAGTGGACTTGCACCTTATGCCCACCTTACCTACCTGGTAAGATCACCCTTAGGGACCCCGTATGTCCAGCCACCCAGCCCCAGCGGCCCACTCCACCTTCAGATTCGCGCTTGGAGCCACCTCATCCCGAGCCACCCGTATTTCTAACGGGTACATTATACATAGTCGAGCCACTTCTTAGTTGGCTCAAGGATGGCTTGGTCCCACTCCCTTACCCGTCTATGGACCCTACCCTACCTTTAGTGCCCGCCAACTCCTACCATACTACGTTCCGATCTCGTCACCATGTTGACACATTGGGTGACCTTATCCTTGGTTTAGGTTGGCAATGGCAGTTGACACATATGTTGGCCCTAGATTTCGACCAACCCACGAGTCGTAGCTTCACCCATCCGGCCTTCGGGTCCATTACCTCCGAGTGCACCGTGGGTTGTGTCACCACGGAGGTTCTTCTACTTCTCCCGCTACCGGATGAGCCCGACTTCATGACTTTGCTTCCGAGGGAGGAGTCATATTTCCTATACACGGTCCCATCTACCATGACGGAGGAAGGTGACCACCCGCACCTTCAAGAATTTCACGATTGGGACCATGTCATGTTGGAACCCACCATAAGGGGTCATACCTTCTTTGATCCCTTTGACCCCTTCCCTAGTGGATCCCTAGACCCTTCATATTACCTTCACTTCTTCGGGGAAGTCCACCTTCATACCCCTTTCCTACGGGTTGGGTCCTCCATACCCATCAAGCCCGTCCACGATACACCTACACCCAGCTCTTCCACACCCGGCTTTCCTAGCCCACTCAAGTCTCCTAAATCTAAAGGGCCGTCCATGCATGACTGGGTCATACTTGGATGTTTAGGTGTTCCCCATACCACCCATCTCCGGTTACATAACATGCATGCATGGCACACATTCAGGTGTCCTGGTCCGCCGTCACCCATGTACGGGTCGGACTAACATTAGGTATGTCTAGGGTCATATATGAGTCGGTATGTTTTCCTTGTGTGGTTTATTTTGTGTGGTTTGTTTGCATGGCTTGTGTGTCATTTATTTGTCTGCATGTGTCTTGTGCAAGCTCGTCGATGTTAGTCCCTTATGAGTGTGAAGCGAGTCGACTCACTCGATGAGTATGGGATCAGTTCTACATCTATACCTGGATCAGTCACCTACAGGGACTCAGGGGTGATTCCTAGTGAGTCTTCGAGCTGCTTTCTTCCCTTTTGAGAGTGCTCCACCCGGAGTGTCCACCTTCGGCCCATAGCAGTATGCGCATATCGAGTATATATGGAATGAGCAGGTGCCAATCACTTGGAGTGGAGCATACCCGCGCTACTTGGCACGGTGACGGATCCACCGGAGTACTCGAGCATCCATACCCCTAGTCAACGGGGTCGAGTTCCTCCCACCCGGGGAGAGTTGATGGGAATCGACGCCGAGCATTAACTTTTATTTTTACATTTGAGTCCTTTTATTTACTTTTATATCCTTGGGAAAGTATATGTACAATTGTAAGGCTTTGTAAGCCAATGTGTCATTCCCTAGGATTGTGTGGGTTTTTGTGCAAATGTGTAGTAGGTCCAGTTAGGGGGCCCCCTCCCCTTCCCCATTGGTCCACCTCATCCATGTGGGGCTGGTCAACCATCCTAGGTGGCCATCTAGAAGGTTTGAATGCTAATTGACCACATGGGAGACAAAGGGGTTAAAATTTCAAAGGTTGGCCACCTACCTTACCTACCTAGTCAAAGGAGTGCGCCATTCATATGTAATTTATTTTATTTGAGTTTTGACCACATGGGGGAAGAAAATGACTTATTTCCCACGAAATTCTCAGCCCCCCACCCCTTGCCATTTTCTATATAAGCCTATGTATAGTGTCATTAGATATTAATGAAGAAATTGTGTGAAAATTGCTTGAAGCAAGAAGGGTGTGCCCTCTCTCCCTCTCTCCCCTAGTGTTATTCCTTCTCCAACCCCAAATTCTAGAGTGGTTATATCTTCAATCCCCTCCCCTCTATCTCCGGTGATCGTCTATGCCGCCGCCGCCGCTGCCGTTCGTGCCGCCATCGAGCCTCCTCTGCAGTTCTATCTTCATCCGACCACAGCAGCTTCCACGAATTGTCTGTCTCAGCCACGAGCTTGGATTTATCTGAATTTTTTATGGTGTTTTCAGACCTTGCATCCCAAGATCTACCTAAATTTTCACACCATAATTCCCTCTTTTAGTATTTTTACCTTTTCGTCCAATCTGTCATCCCAGATCTGCCAGGTTTCTGTCTACAGTGATAGAACCTCTGCGTTCTCCCCCTCCGACCATCTGTTTGATTTATCCAAGCCCTCCCAATTTTACTGCGAGTTCTTTCCATCACCCTCTACCTCCACAAATTTTCTTAATTTTTTATCAGCCTTCTAGATATTTTTAGAAATTCATGTTCTTCCTCTGATACAGTGTTTTTAGTCAGATCCCAGATCCGACCACCCTCCACTTCACAAATCAAACAAAATCACCACCACCTCTAAATCCAAATCCAAAAAATAGTCCTGATTTCCTTGTTCAATTTTCTACAACATTGATGAAGAACACATCTTCAAATTCGGACATCTACTTCACGGTCAAAGGCAATCAACAGGGACGTTGTCTGCAGATCTGAGTCTTCGGTTACTGTACAACAGCAGCATATAAAATTCGCCAACACAAAGTACAAATCTGCTGATTTTTTCTGAAGGCCACTAGATTGTATTACTTCGAAGCAGCTTTCCAACGGCTCTGATCTCGTCGCATTCCGACACTGGTTCTGATCGCAGCGTCCGTTCTCGCCAGAGCGCGCGCTGAAATACAGAACCGGCAGATTTTCGATCGATTTTCCGACCGGTGCCGAACGGAGCCGCCCGGCCTCCGGCCGGCGAACCAGCGTGCCGCCAGCCCGGGGAGCGCTTCCCCAAGTGTCTCCACTACAGAGGTACCACCGGGTCCCACACGGTCCCTCCGGACAACACGTGGGTCCCACGGTCGTGAACACGCGTGTAGCCGAATCAACACCCGAAGCTGCCCGTCAACCCGAATTCGATCCTCCCGGGCCCATTTGTATAGCCCTTTACCTCCCTGCGTGGAGTGGGCATGTTCCCATTGCTGTAATTATTGTGTGTTAAGTTTCCCGGGAGTACGAGTTTTCGGCCGGGTCCGTCTTCCCCACGCCGAGCGCGTGGAGGTATCGTTCTCGCTCCCTACACTCGGCATTTGCTTATTTTCATATATACTTGTTTATGCCGCTGCTAGAGAGCATGCTTTAAGTCCATTAGCTTGCTATATTATCATTCACTGCTGCTGCGAGAGAGTGCGAGACCGTCCCGTGACCCGATCCGGGCACACGAGAGAGCCGATCACCCTAGCTCATTGCCGGTTTCTCAACCGCGCACGTCCAACGCTTCCCTTGTTAAGGGACAGTCCCGAGCTTGTCGTGTCCGTGGTCTCGTCCCGCATCACCAGTCCCTCTGGGGCTTCTTCACTCGGTTCCGTTGTTGATGCTGGGCCGAACAGGATATCTGGGTGTGCAATTTTTGGTGTCCACAAATTTCCCCCACCCACGGGTAGTGCAGGCGAAGGATGAGCCGGGCGGTGCCCGCGGGTGTACTGGTCTCTTTTCTTTTCATCGGTGCCGATAGGGTGTCGGGAGCCGACGTGACTTGTTTGTCTCTTCTTTTCTTCGCTAGTGCCAGCGGGGTGTCGGGCATTGACACGGTTTATTGATCTCTTTATCTCTTCGTCAGTGCCGACGGGGTGTCGGGAGCTGACATGGCTTATTGAACTCATTGTCTCTTCGTCAGTGCCGACGGGGTGTCGGGAGCTGACCTGGTTTGTTAGTCTTTTTGTCTCTTCGTCAGTGCCGACAGGGTGTGGGGAGCTGACCTGGTTTGTTGGTCTCTTTGTCTCTTTGTCAGTGCCGACAGGGTGTCGGGAGCTGACCTGGTTTGTTGGTCTCTTCGTCAGTGCCGACAGGGTGTCGGGAGCTGACATGGTTTGTTGGTCTCTTCGTCAGTGCTGACAGGGTGTCGGGAGCAGACCTAGTTTGTTGGTCTCTTTGTCTCTTTGTCAGTGCTGACAGGGTGTCGGGCGCTGACCTGGCTTGTTAATCTCTTTGTCTCTTCGTCAGTGCCGACAGGGTGTCGGGAGCTGACCTGATTTGTTGGTCTCTTTGTCTCTTCGTCAGCGCCGATAGGGTGCCGGGAGCTGACCTGGTTTGTTGATCTCTTTGTCTCTTTGTCAGTGCCGACATGGTGTCAGGAGCTGACTTGGTTTGTTGTCTCTTGGTCTCTTCGTCAGCGTCGATAGGGTGTCGGGAGCTGACCTGGTTTGTTGTCTCTTGGTCTCTTCGTCAGCGTCGACAGGGCGTCGGGAGCTGACCTGGTTTGTTCTCTCTTGGTCTCTTCTTTTCTTTTCTTCTTTTCTCTTTTTTTGAACCATATTACCGATACAAGAGCCCTTTCGGGTTTTCGCCGGTACCGGCCCCCTCTTACTTTTGCCCACGCTCCCTCTCGGGTTTTCACGCGGCGGGATACCCAATTTTGCCTGTAGCGCCCTTTCGAGTTTTCGTCACAGCCGGGTTGTTGCCATTTTTACCCTTGTCCCCGTGTAGGGGCAAGTCCGGCGGGGTATCTCTATTTTTTTAACCCAATTTTATTTTCTTCTCTTTTTTTTTGCCGAGCGAGTGATACGCAAGTGTTGACTAGGGCACGAAGCCTTGCGTCGAGAGGTAAGGCTCATTCGTTGGCAAGAAGAAAATGCCAGCGCAACCGGGGAATTCGTGCCGATTCGGACGTAGGGTCCGTAATGGCAATATGGTGTAGAGTGGGTGGCTAGGGCACGGAGCCTTGCGCCGGAAAGGGATTTATTCGCTTGCAAGGGACGAATGCCAGTGCAAGGATAGAGGTTCTGCCGATCCGGGCGTGAGGCCAGTGATGGCGATTTTGTACGATGGAAGGTGGCTGAGGCACGAAGCCCTGTGCCGGGGAAGGATTTATTTGTCGGCAAGGTAGTGCTGCTATTGCAGGGGTAGAGTTGCCTTCACTTATCCGGACGTCCGTCAGCATGCAGGATCGTGGGGACGGAACGCTCCCTCGGAGGCATCCATTATTGTGCCTTGTTTATGCACACCTATATATATAAGTGGATGTGTATACATATATGCATATGTATATATATATATATATATATATATATATATATATATATATATATATATATATATATATATATATATATATATATATATATATATATATATATATATATATGTATATGTATATATTCATATTTATTTGATAATTAATTTTCTTTTCTTTCTTGTTTCCCTTTTCCTTTTCCTCTCCTCTCCCTTTTTCCTTCACTCTTTTTTATTTTCTTCTCTTTTATTTATTTTTCCTCTTCTCCCCCTTATTTCCCCATTTTTTCTCTCTCTTTTTTTATTTTCTTCTCTTTTATTTATTTTCCCTCTTCTCCCCTTTTTCGTTCTTCTCTTCTCCCTTTTTATTTCCCCTTTTTTTCTCCTCCTTTTTCCCTTTCTCCTTTTTTTTTCTTCTTTTTTTTCTTTTCTTCTTCCCTTTTTTTATATAAAAGGGGCGGGGGCGGTTCAAACGGTCACCCCCCTCTTTGAATTCCCTCTCTCTTTCTCTCTCTTCAGCGGACGAACCCCCCTATTCTCTCTTCGTTCTTCTGCGTCGCCGGACGACCACGCCACCATCGCCGTCGCCTTCTTCGTCGCCGGGGTGAGGAGGCCGCAGAGGAGGGGCTTCCCCCCCTTTTTTTCTTATCTCCTCTTCCTTCTCCCCTCTCTTCTTCTCTTTCTTTCCTTCCTTCCTCTTCTCCTCATCATAGGAGGGCGGTGGAGCCCTAGGCTTCTTCGCCCCTCTCTCCCTCTTTCTCCCCCTTCCTCTTCTCTTCCTTCTTCTCCTCATCTTCTTCTCCGGGGCCATGGCAAACGGCGAGCGTCGTCGGTCGTGATGCGAAGAAGGCCTTCAGAGCGTGCCGTGGAGGGAGCCGCCGAGCCGTGTCGAGGAAGGAGAACCCCGAGGTGTACCGGGTGGAGACTCCAAGGCAGTGCCGGCTAGAATCCTTAGGAAGCGTGCCGAGGGAAAAGCGGCCATGAGTGTGTCTGCGATGGCCACTTAGGGCGTGCCAGGGAAGAGGCATTAGAGCGTGCCGGGGAAGCGAGGGCCTGGGCGTGTCGGCGAAGCCCTTACGGGGTGTGCCGGGGAAAGCACTTCGTAGTGTGCCGAGGAAGCAGCTTCAGGGCGCACCGGCGGAGGACGCTCCAGGCGTGCCGGGGAAGCACCGTTGGGGCCGTGTCGGGGAAGCGCCAGAGGGGCGTGCCGGGGAAGCGCCGAGGGGGCTATGTGCATGAGCGTGGATTGGGATATGACTATGTTAGAATTCGCTCGTAATGAGATTAGTTCTTCCACCACATTGCTCCCACTGGTGGAGAGCGATCTTATGCCATTCTTTTCTTCTGTTCTCGCATCCTGCTTCTATCGGCCGTTGACTTAGGCATTGGAGAGTTTTCCCCGGGGACACACCCCTAGGCCCCATGATCGTCAACTTCCCTCTTTTCAGGTTAATAGAGAAGGGTGGCTGCTGCAAGAAGTCGTCCTAAATCAGATGGCTCAGGGCTTGGAGCAAGATCCAGCCTCTTCACTCATAAAAAATATAACTTTTGATATGATAATCTTATAATTCAAATTGTGATTTGAGTGTTACAACAACATGGATTAGGAAGTACATTTTACACTATTTCTCTTATTTTTGTGATAAAAGTACAAAGTATGCAATGTACTTTGAAGTATTTTTCCACCATTCTCATTTGAATCTCCTTGACTTTCGTGCAAAAATTACATTGGAATAATTTTTAAATATTTTGAACCCACTCCCTTTTTGAGTCTTTCTCTCTCTTCTCCCTCAAATCACTTCCATATAAAAATCTAGGCATCTTGACATATTTGAATGAGATTATAACCTTTTGTAGATTCCAATAATTAATAATCTCATAATCTATAATTTATTAAGTTTTCAAATGCTATCTTGATGGCGGTAGATATGACGACTAAAGAGTGATAATATCAACATTCCTCTCGCCTCATCTGCCATAAATCAGGTTGGACTTTTTGGATGTGGCCTTGGGCCTAAACGAGAGGTAAACCTTCGGTCCTTGGGCTGGCCCTAGTCGTTTGAGAAGGCGAGTTTGACTTGCTACATATTTAGGTATATTTTAAATTTATTATTTATTATTTTTTTTGAATTTCCAAAGAATCAAAACTTAGTGTGCAAGTCACGTTATCATATTATCATCTAAAAAATAATAAATAAAGGATATTAATTTTTAAAAATAAATTCAATGTTATCTATTTAACTTATGGTTTATTTGTATAATTTAATAGAGATGTGATTTATATCTCAACTTAAAATATTTTAATATTTATTTTAAAATTTAAAATAAAAATTTAAATATAATACACACCTACAGCATGGATTGGGAGCGTGCAACAAACCTCGTAACTCTCAACAAGACACAAGATTAGGCTTCAGATTTGGCAAGGTCAATTTTGATATTCCCACTTAGAATAGTACAAAATCGATCACAGAACAACATCAATTGCAAAATATTAAAGTTTTAAAAGATGAATGTGTAAATTACAAATGTGAGAATAAAAAATCTATAATTTATATTTTAATAATGATTTACATTTGATTTATACCTAAAAACCCCTATTTATTATTATTTTAACAACAACGCTACTCGAAAGATGGGTTAGGGCGATCGTGGGTCATGGCTGCTCCCTCCCTCCTCCCCCGTGCTCGCCAGTACCGAGTATTCACCATTTCCAACACATCTCTTATGCCATTTCCACCACCTCTGTCGGTGGCGGGCCACAGGAAGAGTCTGTACGGCCGAAATAGGGGGGAGGAGACCTGCACAGGAAGCCCTCGCACGCGGCTCACCACCTCCTTATTCAGCGCATTTTGGTTAGGGGCGAGGCAGTGAGGCGGGCTTCTGTGATGCGATTATTGTGTTGTCTTCGGGATCCATGGGCGTAAAGGCGAGGAGGTGCGGCTTGCAGGACCTGAGGAGGAGGTGCAACCCTCTTAACTTGATACTCCTCGCCTCCGCGAGCTGCTTCTCCTAGGGGTTGAGGCTCCAGAGGAAGGTGATCTCGCCGTTGTTCCTATTCGGCTCCACTGTCTTCGTGCTGGGCTTGGTCTCTCTCCTCACCGGCCACATTGTGTTCCATCACGAGTGGTACTCGCAGCTGAGGCGGCCGTTGGGCTTCGAACAGGTGCAATTTATGGTGAAGCGTACTCGGGCACAGTTTTCTTGACATTTCTGTGTGCATGAGCATGGATTGGGATATGACAATGTTAGGATTCGCTCGTAATGAGATTAATTCTTCCACCACGTAGCTCCCATTGGTGGAGAGCGATCTTGTGTCCTTCTTTTCTTCTGTTCTTGCATCCTGCTTCTACCGGCTGTTGACTTACGCATTGGACGTTTTTCCCCAGGGACGCACCCCTAAGCCCCCTAATCGTCAACTTCCCTCTTTTTAGGTTAAGAGAGAAGAGTGACTGCTGCAATAAGTCACCCTAAATCGGATGGCTCAGGGCTTGGCGCAAAATCCAGCCTCTTAGCTCGTAAAAAAACATAATTTTTGAGATGATAATCTTATAACTCAAAATGTAATTTGAGTGTTACGACAACATGGATTAGGAAGATGCATTTTACACTATTTCCCTTATTTTTGTGATAAAAGTAAAAGTATGTAATATACTTTGTAGTCTTTTTTCACCATTCTCATTGGAATCTCCTTGACTTT
This sequence comes from Amorphophallus konjac, assembly GCA_022559845.1. Lineage (NCBI taxonomy): Eukaryota > Viridiplantae > Streptophyta > Magnoliopsida > Alismatales > Araceae > Amorphophallus > Amorphophallus konjac. The sequence continues at coordinate 62,416,118 of CM040121.1, read as the reverse complement.
CGAGCAAAAGTTACATTGGAATAATTTTTGAAGATTTTGAACCCACTCTTTTTTTTATTCTTTCTCTCTCTTCTCCCTCAAATCTCTTCCGTATGGAAATCTAGGCATCTTGACATATTTGAACGAGAGTATAACTTTTTGGAGATTCCAATAATTAATAATCTCATAATCTATAATTCATTAGGTTTTCAAATGCTATCTTGATGGCGGTAGACATGATGACTAAGGAGTGATGATACCAACATTCCCCGCGCCTCATCTGCCATAAATCATGTTGGACTTTTTGGATGTGGCTTTGGACTTAAATGGGAGGTAAACTTTTTGGGCCTTGGGCTGGCCCTAGTCGTTTGAGAAGGAGAGTTTGACTTGCTATATATTTAGGTGTATTTTAAATTTATTATTTTAATTTTTTTTTTGAATTGAGTTCCAAAGAATCCAAATTTAGCGTGTACGTCACGTTATCATATTATCATCTAAAAAAAATAGAAAATAAAATACACTAATTTTTTAAAAATACATTTAATATTAATTTTTATATTTTATAATTTATTATATACATGATTTTTATCTCAACTTAAAATATTTAAATATTTTATTTTAAAATTTAAAATAGAATTTAAATATAATACACACTTAAAATGTGAATGAGAGCGTGTAACAAACCTCGTAACTCTCGACAAGACACAATATTGGACTTGAGATTTTGTAAGGTCAATTTTGACATTCTCACTTAGAATAGTACAAAATCGATCACGATCACGGAGCAACATCAATTGCAAGATATTAAAGTTTTAAAAGATGAATGCGTAAATTATAAATGTGAGAATAAAAAAATCTATAATTTTGATTTTAATAACGATTTACATTTAATTTATATATAAAAATTCTTATTTATTGTTATTTTAACAACAATGTTACTCCAAAGGTGAGTAAGGGCGATCGTGAGTCGTCGCTGCTCCCTCCCTCCTCCCCTGTGCCCGCCAGTACCATTGAACACTTTAGAGTAGGTCTTGGTCCGTGCCCTTTCGGATTCGCTTTCCTGATGATTTATATGATGCGGGCAGGGAATTTCGCCAGAAGGAATTACCACTAAAACATGCACAGAGGCACCTACAATTCAGAGATCGATTGGTTGAATAAGGAGTCTCGTCCCCCTCTGCCTATTTATTCTAAGAAAATTGGGTACCCGTCTACCTTTGAAAACCTGCTTATTCATGATTGCGCACTCCCCATATACGCATACACCACCTGGCCTTAGGATCTTTACGCCATTACATCATCCAGTTACACTGGCCCGGCAGGTAGAGTCGGGCTGGGAGGATCCCTTTTTTGTTCTTCGCTCATTGAAGAACTCGACGTATGGCACGAAGGAGGAAAGAGACTGATTTCGATTCCGCCTCTGTCGGTAGCGGGCCACAGGAAGAGCCTGCGCGGGCGGAACAGGGGGGAGGAGACATGCACAGCAAGCCCTAGCAAGTGGCTCACCACCTCCCCCGTTCCGCGAGGCGGCGGGACAGGCTTCCGTGATGCGCTTGTTGCGTTGTCTTCGGGATCCATGGGCGTGAAGGCGAGGAGGTGCGGCCTGCAGGACCTGAGGAGGAGGTGCAACCCTCTTAACTTGATACCCCTCGCCTCCGCGAGCTGCTTCCCCCAGGGGTTAAGGCTCCAAAGGAAGGTGATCTCGCCGCTATTCCTATTCAGCTCCACTCTCTTCGTGCTGGGCCTGGTCTCGCTCCTCACCGGCCACATTGTGTCCCACCTCGAGTGGTACTCGCAACTGAGGCGGTCGTGAGGCTTCAAACAGGTAAAATTTCTAGTGAAGCATACTCTGGCACAGTTTTCTTGACATTTCTATGTGTATGAGCGTGGATTGGGATATGACTCTGTTAGGATTCGCTCGTAATGAGATTAGTTCTTCCACCACATTGCTCCCACTGGTGGAGAGCGATCTTATGCCATTCTGTTCTTCTGTTCTCGCATCCTGCTTCTATCGGCCGTTGACTTAGGCATTGGAGAGTTTTCCCCGGGGACACACCCCTGGGCCCCCTGATCGTCAACTTCCCTCTTTTCAGGTTAACAGAGAAGGGTGGCTGCTGCAAGAAGTCATCCTAAATCAGATGGCTCAGGGATTGGAGCAAGATCCAGCCCCTTCACTCATAAAAAATATAACTTTTGAGATGATAATCTTATAATTCAAATTGTGATTTGAGTGTTACAACAACATGGATTAGGAAGTACATTTTACACTATTTCCCTTATTTTTGTGATAAAAGTACAAGTATGCAATGTACTTTGAAGTATTTTTCCACCATTCTCATTTGAATCTCCTTGACTTTCGTGCAAAAATTACATTGGAATAATTTTTAAAGATTTTGAACCCACTCTCTTTTTGAGTCTTTCTCTCTCTTCTCCCTCAAATCTCTTCCATATAAAAATCTAGGCATATTGACATATTTGAATGAGATTATAACCTTTTGGAGATTCCAATAATTAATAATCTCATAATCTATAATTTATTAAGTTTTCAAATGCTATCTTGATGGCGGTAGATATGACGACTAAAGAGTGATGATATCAACATTCCCCTCGCCTCATGTGCCATAAATCAGGTTGGACTTTTTGGATGTGGCCTTGGGCCTAAACGGGAGGTAAACCTTCGGTCCTTGGGCTAGCCCTAGTCGTTTGAGAAGGCGAGTTTGACTTGCTACATATTTAGGTATATTTTAATTTTATTATTTATTATTTTTTTTTTTGAATTTCCAAAGAATCAAAACTTAGTGTGCAAGTCACGTTATCATATTATCATCTAAAAAATAATAAATAAAGGATATTAATTTTTAAAAATAAATTCAATATTATCTATTTAACTTATGGTTTATTTGTATAATTTGATAGAGATGTGATTTATATCTCAACTTAAAATATTTTAATATTTATTTTAAAATTTAAAATAAAATTTAAAATATAATACACACATACAGCATGGATTGGGAGCGTGCAACAAACCTCGTAACTCTCGACAAGACACAAGATTAGGCTTCAGATTTGGCAAGGTCAATTTTGATATTCCCACTTAGAATAGTACAAAATCGATCACGGAACAACATCAATTGCAAAATATTAAAGTTTAAAAAGATGAATGTGTAAATTACAAATGTGAGAATAAAAAATCTATAATTTATATTTTAATAATGATTTACATTTGATTTATACCTAAAAACCCCTATTTATTATTTTTTAACAACAACGCTACTCGAAAGATGGGTTAGGGCGATCGTGGGTCATGGCTGCTCCCTCCCTCCTCTCCCGTGCTCGCCAGTACCGAGTATTCACCATTTCCAACACATCTGTTATGCCATTTCCACCACCTCTATCGATGGCGAGCCATAGGAAGAGTCTGTACGGCCGAAATAGGGGGGAGGAGACCTGCACAGGAAGCCCTCGCACGCGGCTCACCACCTCCTTATTCAGCGCATTTTGGTTAGGGGCGAGGCAGCGAGGCGGGCTTCTGTGATGCGATTATTGTGTTGTCTTCGGGATCCATGGGCGTAAAGGCGAGGAGGTGCGGCTTGCAGGACCTGAGGAGGAGGTGCAACCCTCTTAACTTGATACCCCTCGCCTCCGCGAGCTGCTTCTCCTAGGGGTTGAGGCTCCAGAGGAAGGTGATCTCGCCGTTGTTCCTATTCGGCTCCACTGTCTTCGTGCTGGGCTTGGTCTCTCTCCTCACCGGCCACATTGTGTTCCATCACGAGTGGTACTCGTAGCTGAGGCGGCCGTTGGGCTTCGAACAGGTGCAATTTATGGTGAAGCGTACTCGGGCACAGTTTTCTTGACATTTCTGTGTGCATGAGCATGGATTGGGATATGACAATGTTAGGATTCGCTCGTAATGAGATTAATTCTTCCACCACGTAGCTCCCATTGGTGGAGAGCGATCTTGTGTCCTTCTTTTCTTCTGTTCTTGCATCCTGCTTCTATCGGCTGTTGACTTACGCATTGGACGTTTTCCCCAGGACACACCCCTAAGCCCCCTAATCGTCAACTTCCCTCTTTTTAGGTTAAGAGAGAAGAGTGACTGCTGCAATAAGTCGCCCTAGATCGGATGGCTCAGGGCTTGGCGCAAAATCCAGCCTCTTAGCTCGTAAAAAAACATAACTTTTGAGATGATAATCTTATAATTCAAAATGTGATTTGAGTGTTACGACAACATGGATTAGAAAGATGTATTTTACACTATTTCCCTTATTTTTGTGATAAACCTACAAGTATGTAATATACGTTATAGTCTTTTTTCACCATTCTCATTTGAATCTCCTTGACTTTCGTATAAAAGTTACATTGAAATAATTTTTGATGATTTTGAACCCACTCTCTTTTTGATTCTTTCTCTCTCTTCTCCCTAAAATCTCTTCCGTATGGAAATCTAGGCATCTTGACATATTTGAACGATAGTATAATTTTTTGGAGATTCCAATAATTAATAATCTCATAATTTATAATTTATTAGGTTTTCAAATGCTATCTTGATGGCAGTAGACATGACGACTAAGGAGTGATGATACCAACATTCCCCTCGCCTCATCTGCCATAAATCAGGTTGGACTTTTTGGATGTTGCTTTGGGCTTAAACGGGAGGTAAACTTTTTGTGCCTTGGGCTTGCCCTAGTCATTTGAGAAGGAGAGTTTGACTTGCTATATATTTAGGTGTATTTTAAATTTATTATTTTCATATTTTTTAATTGAGTTCCAAAGAATCCAAATTTAGCGTGTAAGTCACGTTATCATATTATCATCTAAACAATAGAAAATAAACTACACTGATTTTTTAAAAATAAATTTAATATTACTTATTTAATATTAATATTAATTTTTTATAATTTATTATAGACGTGATTTATATCTCAACTTAAAATATTTTAATATTTTATTTTAAAATCTAAAATAAAAATTTAAATATAATACACGCTTAAAATGTGGAATGAGAGCGTGTAACAAACCTCGTAACTCTCGACAAGACACAAGATTGGACTTGAGATTTTGTAAGGTCAATTTTGACATTCTCACTTAGAATAGTACAAAATGGATCACGATCACGGAGCAACATCAATTGCAAGATATTGAAGTTTTAAAAGATGAATGCGTAAATTATAAATGTGAGAATAAAAAAATCTATAATTTTTATTTTAATAACGATTTACATTTAATTTATATATAAAAACTCTTATTTATTGTTATTTTAACAACAATGTTACTCCAAAGGTGAGTAAGGGCGATCGTGAGTCGTGGCTGCTCCCTCCCTCCTCCCCCGTGCTCGCGAGTACCATTGAACACTTTAGAGTAGGTCTTGGCCCGTGCCCTTTCGGATTCGCTTTCCTGATGATTTATATGATGCGGGCAGGGAATTTCGCTGGAAGGAATTACCACTAAAACAGGCACAGAGGCACTTGCAATTCGGAGATCGATTGGTTGAATAAGGAGTCTCGTCCCCCTCTGCCTATTTATTCTAAGAAAATTGGGTACCCGTCTACCTTTGAAAACCTGCCTATTCATGATTACGCACTCCCCATATACGCATACACCACCTGGCCTTAGGATCTTTACGCCATTACATCATCCAGTTACACTGGCCCGGCATGTAGAGTCCGGCTGGGAGGATCCCTTTTTTGGTCTTCGCTCATTGAAGAACCCGACGTATGGCACGAAGGAGAAGAGAGAGTGATTTCGATTCCGCCTCTGTCGGTGGTGGGCCACAGGAAGAGCCTGCACGGGCGGAACAGGGGGGAGGAGACCTGCACAACAAGCCCTAGCAAGCGGCTCACCACCTCCCCCGTTCCGCGAGGCGGCGGGACGGGCTTCCGTGATGTGCTTGTTGCGCTGTCTTCGGGATCCATGGGCGTGAAGGCGAGGAGGTGCGGCCTGCAGAACCTGAGGAGGAGGTGCAACCCTCTTAACTTGATACCCCTCGCCTCCGCGAGCTGCTTCTCCCATAGGTTGAGGCTCCAGAGGAAGGTGATCTCACCGCTATTCCTATTCAGCTCCACTCTCTTCGTGCTGGGCCTGGTCTCGCTCCTCACCGGCCACATTGTGTCCCACCTCGAGTGGTACTTGCAACTGAGGCGGCCGTGAGGCTTCAAACAGGTAAAATTTCTAGTGAAGCGTACTCGGGCACAGTTTTCTTGACATTTCTATGTGCATGAGCGTGGATTGGGATATGACTCTGTTAGGATTCGCTCGTAATGAGATTAGTTCTTCCACCACATTGCTCCCACTGGTGGAGAGCGATCTTATGCCATTATTTTCTTCTGTTCTCGCATCCTGCTTCTATTGGCCGTTGACTTAGGCATTGGAGAGTTTTCCCCCGGGACACATCCCTCGGCCCCCTGATCGTCAACTTCCCTCTTTTCAGGTTAACAGAGAAGGGTGGCTGCTGCAAGAAGTCGTCCTGGATCAGATGGCTCAGGGCTTGGAGCAAGATCCAGCCTCTTCACTCATAAAAATATAACTTTTGAGATGATAATCTTATAATTCAAATTGTGATTTGAGTGTTACAACAACATGGATTAGGAAGATACATTTTACGCTATTTCCCGTATTTTTGTGATAAAAGTACAAGTATGCAATGTACTTTGAAGTATTTTTTCACCATTCTCATTTGAATCTCCTTGACTTTCGTGCAAAAATTACATTGGAATAATTTTTAAAGATTTTGAACCCACTCTCTTTTTGAGTCTTTCTCTCTCTTCTCCCTCAAATCTCTTCCATATAAAAATCTAGGCATATTGACATATTTGAATGAGATTATAACCTTTTGGAGATTCCAATAACTAATAATCTCATAATCTATAATTCGTTAAGTTTTCAAATGCTATCTTGATGGCGGTAGACATGACGACTAAAGAGTGATGATATCAACATTCCCCTCGCCTCATCTGCCATAAATCAGGTTGGACTTTTTGGATGTGGCCTTGGGCCTAAACGGGAGGTAAACCTTCGGGCCTTGGGCTGGCCCTAGTCGTTTGAGAAGGCGAGTTTGACTTGGTACATATTTAGGTATATTTTAACTTTATTATTTTTTAAATTTTTTTGAATTTCCAAAGAATCAAAACTTAGTGTGCAAGTCACGTTATCATATTATCATCTAAAAAATAATAAATGAAGGATATTAATTTTTAAAAATAAATTCAATATTATCTATTTAATTTATGTTTTATTTGTATAATTTAATAGAGATGTGATTTATATCTCAACTTAAAATAGTTTAATATTTATTTTAAAATTTAAAATAAAATTTTAAATATAATACACACCTACAGCATGGATTGGGAGCGTGCAACAAACCTCGTAACTCTCGACAATACACAAGATTAGGCTTCAGATTTGGCAAGGTCAATTTTGATATTCCCACTTAGAATAGTACAAAATCGATCATGGAACAACATCAATTGCAAAATATTAAAGTTGTAAAAGATGAATGTGTAAATTACAAATGTGAGAATAAAAAATCTATAATTTATATTTTAATAATGATTTACATTTGATTTATACCTAAAAAACCCTATTTATTATTATTTTAACAACAACGCTACTCGAAAGATGGGTTAGGGCGATCGTGGGTCATGGCTGCTCCCTCCCTCCTCCCCCGTGCTCGCCAGTACCGAGTATTCACCATTTCCAACACATCTCTTATGCCATTTCCACCACCCCTGTCGGTGGCGGGCCACAGGAAGAGTCTGCACGACCGAAATAGGGGGGAGGAGACCTGCACAAGAAGCCCTCGCACGCGGCTCACCACCTCCTTGTTCTGCACATTTTTGTTGGGGGCGAGGCAGCGAGGCGGGCTTCTGTGATGCAATTGTTGTGTTGTCTTTGGGATCCATGGGCGTGAAGGCGAGGAGGTGCGGCTTGCAGTACCTGAGGAGGAGGTGCAACCCTCTTAACTTGATACCCCTCGCCTCCGCGAGCTACTTCTCCTAGGGGGTGAGGCTCTATAGGAAGGTGATCTCGCCGTTGTTCCTATTCGGCTCCACTGTCTTCGTGCTGGGCTTGGTCTCTCTCCTCACCGGCCACATTGTGTTCCATCGCGAGTGGTACTCGCAGCTGAGGCGGCCGTGGGGCTTCGAATAGGTGCAATTTATGGTGAAGCGTACTCGTGCACAGTTTTCTTGACATTCCTGTGTGCATGAGCGTGGATTGGGATATGACTATGTTACGATTCGCTCGTAATGAGATGAATTCTTCCACCACGTAGCTCCCATTGGTGGAGAGCGATATTGTGTCCTTCTTTTCTTCTGTTCTTGCATACTGCTTCTACCGGCTGTTGACTTACGCATTGGAGGGTTTTCCCCAGAGACGCACCCTTGAGCCCCCTAATCGTCAACTTCCCTCTTTTTAGGTTAAGAGAGAAGAGTGACTACTGTAAGAAGTCGCCCTAGATCGGATGGCTCAGGGCTTGGCGCAAGATCCAGCCTCTTAGCTCGTAAAAAAACATAACTTTTGAGATGATAATCTTATAATTCAAAATGTGATTTGAGTGCTACGACAACATGGATTAGAAATATGCAATTTACACTATTTCCCTTATTTTTGTGATAAAAGTACAAGTATGTAATATACTTTGTAGTCTTTTTTCACCATTCTCATGTGAATCTCCTTGACTTTCGTGCAAAAGTTACATTGGAATAATTTTTGATGATTTTGAACCCACTCTCTTTTTGATTTTCTCTCTCTCTCTTCTCCCTCAAATCTATTCCGTATGGAAATCTAGGCATCTTGACATATTTGAACGAGTATAACTTTTTGGAGATTCCAATAATTAATAATCTCATAATCTATAATTCATTAGGTTTTCAAATGCTATCTTGATGGCGGTAGACATGACGACTAAGGAGTGATGATACCAACATTCCCCTCGCCTCGTCTGCCATAAATCAGGTTGGACTTTTTGGATATGGCTTTGGGTTTAAACGGGAGGTAAACTTTCGGGCCTTGGGCTGGCCCTAGTCGTTTGAGAAGGAGAGTTTGACTTTCTATATATTTAGGTGTATTTTAAATTTATTATTTTAATTTTTTTTGAATTGAGTTCCAAAGAATCCAAATTTAGCGTGTAAGTCACGTTATCATATTATCATCTTTAAAAATAGAAAACAAAATACACTAATTTTTTAAAAACAAATTTAATATTAGTTATTTAATATTATTTTTTATTTTTTATAATTTATTATAGACGTGATTTATATCTCAACTTAAACTATTTTAATATTTTATTTTAAAATTTAAAATAAAAATTTAAATATAATACACACTTAAAATGTGGAATGAGAGCGTGTAACAAATCTCGTAACTCTCGACAAGACACGAGATTAGACTTGAGATTTTGTAAGGTCAATTTTGACATTCTCACTTAGAATAGTACAAAATCGATCACGATCACGGAACAACAACAATTGCAAGATATTGAAGTTTTAAAAGATGAATGCGTAAATTATAAATGTGAGAATAAAAAAATATATAATTTTTATTTTAATAATGATTTACATTTAATTTATATATAAAAACTCTTATTTATTATTATTTTAACAACAATGTTACTCCAAAGGTGAGTAAGGGCGATCTTGAGTTGTGGTTGCTCCCTCTGTAATATCTCGGATTTTTTGGATCCTTCTTCTCGAGTTCCGGATCTGATTTCTCCGAGTGTCCGACTCCGTTGTGTCCGAAATTTCGTTTCGGACATCTTTCGTGTTCGGATCGGCGCGATCCGGAGTCATTTCGGAGGCCCGGAGGATTTCCGCGACTTTTTCGCGTGTGTTTTCCGATTCCCGGTGTGGCTTTCGGCTTTTTCTTCGGAACCTCGTTGCGGGTGAACCGGGCCGTTCACCTAGGCGAGTATGGTACCGTTACGATCGGTGCGTTCCGAGGATCGCGAGGGCATTATTTTCTATTTTTCAGGATTTTTCTGAATTTCTTGAATTTTCTATATATAACTCTTTTCTATCTCTCCCCTCTCATTTCTCCCTTCTCTCCCTCTCTCTTCTCACGCTCTCTCCTCTCTCTCTCTCTCTCCGACGGCCGACGGGGCGGAGTGCGGGCGAGGCGGGGACGGCGCGGGCAAGGCACGGGCGAGGATGGATGTGGATTGAGGCGGTGGAGGCGCGTTGAAGCTCGGCCGTGAGTTCGTGGAGCGGCGAGGCTTCAACGGCGTTTCTTCGTGGATCGGCGTCCACGGTGCGCGAAATCTTCGGTGGAGGTAGGGTGATGGACTCTCAGCTCGTGCTCTTTCTTTTCCCGCAAGTTTCGTAGGCTGCGGTGAGCCGAGCGGGCCGTTTGGGGCGTTTTGGGGAAAACCATAATTTGGGGAGTGATCGCCGGATCTAGCGATTCGTTGCGTTTTAGGCCGATACGAGGCCATAGATGCATGCTAGGGGCTACTAGGGAGCTTCCCCTTTGTTTTCCCCCTCATCCGTGGATGTTTGGGGGCGTGGCGTGAATTTTTGGGCGTTTTCCCGCCGTTCTCGATTTTCCGAAATGATCGCGGTCCACCAGTAACCGCTATCACTGGTCGCGGTCGTAGGAGAACCGCTTTCATCCTTGTGTTTTGGTCGAGAGCGTTGGCAGTGTCGCGGTCGTGCGATAGACCGCTTTGGTCTGGTCGGTCCTCGGGCGACCTCTACCATCGGGGTTACGCCTGGATAGTCGCGGTCGTGAGGTGACCGTGACAGCATGGTCGCGGTCTCCGGTCGACCACTATCTGGTCGCGGTCACCAGGTGACCACTACCACGTTCTGGTTCCTGTTTGCGTTGTTTTGACCTCCGGTCAACCCGGGTGTGACCCAGTGGTTGACTTTAGGTCTCGTGAGTGTCTCGGACACCCCGTGGAGTTCCGTGACCGTGTCTTTGGGTGTCCAGAGGTCCCACTTACCCCGTTTTACGTGCCCGTGCGCTTAAGGGTCCAGGTGACCTTTTAGCGTTCCGATTGTGTTGTGTTGGTCTCCGGTCGACCCGGTTGGGACCCAGTGGTCGACCTACGGCCTTGTGAGTATCCCGGACACCCCACGGGTTCTGTGTCCATGTTTTTGGGGTGTCGGGAGGGACACTGTTACCTCGATTAGCGTGCCCGTATGTGTGGTAGGTCCGGGTGACCTCATGTGTTCCGGGCTTTCGTGTTACGCTCGATCGAGTCACCGTGTACCGGTGTGCGTGCGGTGGGGTCTCCCCCGCATGTTGTGGGTTTCTTTGGAAGGCGATTCCCGTGTGGGCCACGTGTTTGGCCTTGGACTGCGAGTCCAGTTATCCGGCCTGGGGCTGGAGGTTTTCCGCTTGCTTCAAGATGGGAAATCGACCTGGCGGCTTGTGTGCTACCTTGGGAATCGTGCTTCTATGTTTTTTCGTGTGGCCCGTGTGGGTGGCCTTGCCCCTTACATTCCCTTCCTGAGGGAGTGGTCTTGGCGGCTTGTGAATTATCTCGGTACTCGTGCTACCGTGGTTTTAGACCTAGAGATTGGACTAGATTGACGGCCTTGTGCTGTCACGTGCAACGGTCTTGACCCCGAGTCTTGTGACTCAAGGACCGTTGGGTGTAGTGTGTCTAGAGGACTGTCCAGAGTCAAGTGGCTTAAGTGCCACTCGAGTTTTCTCGACTCTCGCGCACGGTGCGTGCGTGGCAGTGGACTGCGAGTCCTGTTTCTTCTCTGACTGTGGTCACCGTGCGACGGGGCCGGTACGCGGGGTTGTCCCCGTACGTCGTCGGATCGGACGTTGTTTTCCGTTGCGTTGAGAGTCTACTCCTTCAGTGACCCTCCACTAGTCGTAGCCCACCTGTAATGCCCCGGATTTTTCGGATATTTTCGGATCATTTTAGTGGGTCTCGGAGTGTATTTTGTGCTTTACACGTGTTTTCCCCTGATGTGCCTTCGGAACTCTTTACAGGGCAAACCGTGGCGTTCTACGACTCCGGGACAGTACCACTGCGTTGTGTTCCTTCCGAGGATCGCGGAGGTAATTTTTCGTAATTTTCTGAATTTATCGAATTTTCGGGTTTTCCTATATATACTAACCCTTTCCTCTCTCCCCCTCTCATTCTCTCTTTCTCACTCTCTCTCTTCTCTCACGCCCTCTTTCTCCCCTCTCTTCTCCGGCGGCCGACGGAGCGAGGCGGGGGCGAGGCGGAGGCGGCGCGGGTGAGGACGCGGGCGAGGATGGGCGAGGATCGAGGCGGTGGAGGCGCGTGGGAGCTCGTGGCGCGGTCGCGAGCCGGCGAGGGTTTCACGGCGTTTCTTCGCGGATCGGTGAGCTCGGGGCGCGAAATCTTCGGTGGAGGTAGGGTGATGGACCCTCAGCCCGTGTACTTCCTTTCCCGCGAGTTTCGTAGGCCGTGGTGAGCCGAGCGGGCTAAACGGGGCGTTTTGGGCAAAATGCATGTTTTTGGGGTGTGAACCGGATCTCCCGTTTTATGGTGTTTTTGGGCGATCCAGGGGTTTAGATGCATGCCTAGGGGCTTGGGGAAGGTTTCCCCTTTTGTTTCCCCTTCACCTGGGGGTGAACGGGGCGTGGCATGGCTTTTCCCGCGGTTTCTACCGTTTCCGGGCACGGACTGAGAACGCGCTATACTCCAGTAGCGCGTTCCTGAAGGTCGCGCTGCCCCGACCGAGCGCGTTCATCGGAGAAGATGAACAGTTTGGCGGTTCCTGTCGCGCTATAGGGCTATGGCGCGTTCTGGACTGTCGCGCTATGGAAACATAGCGCGACCTGGCTTGTCGCGCTAGGTGATCCTAGCGCGATCTTACCTGTTGTCTTGTGCTCCCCTTGGGCCGTGTGTGTCTCGGACACCCCGTGGACTTCCGTGACCGTGTCTTTGGGTGTCCAGAGGGTTGGATTACCTCGATTAACGCGCCCATCGGTTTAAGGGTCCGTGAGACCTTCTGGTGTTCCGATTGTGTTGTGTTGGTCCCCGGTCGACCCGGTTGTGACCCAGTGGTCGACCTTTGGCCTTGTGAGTGTCCCGGGTACCCCGTGGGTTCTGTGTCCGCGTTTCTGGGGTGTCGGGAGGGACCGTGTTTCCTCGATTAGCGTGCACGTAGGTGTGGTGGGTCGGGGTGACCCCACGTGTTCCGGGCTCTTGTGTTACGCTTGATCGAGTCACCGTGTGTCGGTGTGTGTGTGGTGGGGTCTCCCCCGCATATCGTGGGTTCCTTTGGAAGGCGATTCCCGTGTGGGCCATGTGTTTGGCCTTGGACTGTGAGTCCAGTTGTCCGGTCTAGGGCTGGAGGTTTCCCGCTTGCTTCAAGATGGGAAATCGTCGTGGCGGCTTGTGTGCTGCCTTGGGAATCGTGCTTCTGTGTTTTCCGTGTGGCCCGTGTGAGTGGCCTTTGTCCCTTGCGTTCCCTTCTCGAGGGAGTGGTCTTGGCGACTCGTGAGTTGTCTCGGTACTTGTGCTACCGTGGTTTTAGACCTAGAGATTGGACTAGATTGACGGCTTTGTGCTGTTGCGTGCAACGGTCTTGACCCCGAGTCTTGTGACTCAAGGACCGTTGGGTGTAGTGCGTCTGGTGGACTGTCCAGAGTCCAGTGGCTTAGCGCCACTTGAGTTTTCTCGACTCTCGCGCACGGTGTGTGCGTGACCAGGGACTGTGAGTCCTGTGTCTTCTCCGACTGTGGTCACCGTGTGACGGGGCCGGTACGTAGGGTGTTCCCCGTACGTCGTCGGATTCGGACGTTATTTTCCGTTGAGTTGAGAGTCTACTCCTTCAGTGACCCTCCACTAGTCGTAGCCTACCAGTACGCGTGTGCTGGTCGCACCAGGGAGTGGTGTACGGGCTGACCTTTAGAGACGGTTTGTGGACCGGTTACCGTTGGGCCCCACGTCTTGCAGCTAGAGTCCGGCTGAGGGGAAAACCGGTCAGAGGGCCAGACCAGGGACGCGTGGTCTGTGTGTGCACACGTGGTTGGGGACTGTGGACGCACGTCGACGGGCGTGACCCCAGCTAGTCACTTGTTTGTGGTTACTTGTACGGTGTCTGCGCCTCGGGTAAGACCTACCACGTCAGGCGGTTCACCTGCGGTGCGGTGTAAGACGTCAGGGGACGCTACCGGCTGTGCTTCTAGTGGGTGGTACTCCTGTCGAGTACGGAGTGACAGACTGTCAGTCTCTGTGTCTTTGACCTTCGGGTTTTTTGGTCGTGTTGACCGGTGAGTTCGGTTGTTTCATCTTGGCGTGTGTGTCGGTTCTTGCGCTGTGAGATTAGCGCTAGTGGCTTTACCGAGGTTCCGTCTTGTGGTGCGGTACCCGCGATCGGATGGTCGGGGTTGCACCTTGGACAGCGTGTCCAGGTTGGCTGTCCGGGGGACAGGCCTCTACGGCGTGGTTGCCGTGTGTTTTTACTTCGGTAGGTGGTACTAGCGTAGTTTGGTAGCTTCGACTGCGTGATCGAGGTCTGCCTTCTGGCAGTAGGAGTAGCTGTAGTGCCGAGTTTTGACCGGCCACCGGGTTGCTGTTCCTGCTGTAGTTGTAGCTTCCTTTCCGCTACCGCCGTTGTTTCCGGTTGGGGTTCCGCGGGATCCCTGCTGAGTCTCTGTTTTGGAGACTCATTCCCTGCTTTTCAGGTGTAGCGGTTCTTCCTCGTGGTTCGAGGGTGCGGAGCGGAGGTTCTCTGTTGCCAGCTTGCCGGGCCGAGTGTTCACTTGGCTTGTGGTACGCTTTACTGCTTTAGACTGTACTTTCTGTTGGACTGGACTCTGTTGTAGTTGTTTATTTATTTCTGTTATTTGTTGAGTTGTCCTGCTTTATTTCCTATTTCTTTGTGCCTCCACACTCCTTTTAGCCCTTCCGAGCCCTCCCGGCTCGTGGGTGGCGGTGCGAGTCTCGGGTTATCGGGCCTTTCCGGTAATCGGATTCTCGGGTCGTTACAGCTGGTATCAGAGCGGTGGTTGTGGGCGTACTTAGGAATTCGAAACATTGCAGTGATCAGAGTCCGTAAGGTCCAGTACAGTCGGCAGCTGGCTTAGGGTTTTGTGTTCGCTTTCCGCCTTGTTTCTCGCTTGAGAGCTTGAGTGCGCTGTGCGGCACTGTGAAGGTGGTTGCTGTCCGCGGCTTTCGTGCCAGCATGGGGTCTAAGGATCGAGGTTGAGAGTCTTCTCCCTCATCGGTGGTGGCCCTGGTTGTGCTGCGTTGGGCAGAGGTTGCTGGCAGGCGTGAGCTCGCGGTGCTGCGTTCGAGGAACCTGCAGCGTGGTCAGGTGGCTGATGCGGACTGTTCTTGGTTAAGTGACCGTGAGCGTGCTCTGAGGGAGCTGTTGTCGGTTTTTGGTCACTCCAGCTTGAGGTTTGTCCAGCTCCTGAGGTGTTCTGATCGAGAAGTGTGCTCGGGTGAGCGGAGGATCTTCTCGGTGAGCTGCTGTTTCGTCGAGCCTGATGTTCTTGTCGCGCTCTGTGGCGTCAGAAATGACGTGTCGGTCCCGATTGTTCTACTGATTTTGAGGCAGGATTCGGCAGAGATGTCCCGTTAAGTCTTTGCTCCTGCGCTTATGTCAGTGGATGGGTTGTGTTCACCCTGGAGTTGGCTTGAGATGTGAAGGCTCCGCGGTGAGTTCGGGACTCGAGGATGAGCGTCGGCGGTCATTGTTACGGCTCGTGTTGCGGCTCTTGGCGTGGTGTGTTGCAGTTCGAGGAATTGCAGCGGTGGTGCATCGAGAGATGCTGTGATTGTGGTCCGACGTACTCGTCGAGTGTGTCGGAGGCGCTGACCTGATGGAAGCGATGGTTTTCCTTGGTGCTGGATGGTGCTGTTTCCAGCGTGCGCGAGGTTCGAGGTCAGGTCGAGCGTGGAGCCCTTCCGTTGGTCGGAAGTGCGTTTGGTCTCCCCTTGGTTGGAGAGATTGTGTTGGGTTAAGGTTCGTCGTCTTGCATTGTGTGTTCGGATTGGTTGGCCTTGTGTGCCATGAAGTCCGTGCGAGACGTGCTCCTTGTCTTGGCAAGGCGGTTGTCTGTGAGAAGTTGTGCCCGTTCCCTTGTCGTGTAAGGGTGCTGGCGCTGTTCCGAAAGGACGAGTGCTGGTTGGGCGGTGTTTGCTTTCTCGGCTGTGCGCGTGGATTTGAGTGCGCAGCGGAAGCGTGGTGGGCCCATAACCCATTAGTTCAGGACCGTAGCGTTGGTTGCTACGGGCGGATTCCTGAGTTTGCGTTGAGCATCGGAGGATGGGTTCCTCGGTGTGAAACATGTTGTTGCCGTGCCGTTGCCCGAGAAGTCGTGGTTGTTGGCACTGGCAGGTGGAGTGTTGAGAAAAGTGCTGGCTAGTGCGCCGCATGAGTACCTTGTTCCTGTGTTGGAAGCCGTGTCAGGCGTCGGTGTTGGACCTGAATGGGGTTGTTGAGAATGTCGCCTGACGGTGGTCGAGGACGTGATGATCGGAGTCGGTGGCTTGGTGTCCGACTTGTGTTCCCAATCGTGTCCTCGCTTGAGATCGTGCTTTGAGGAAGTGATCTCTGGCAGGCTGTGGGTTCCTGTTGGTTCTACGGTCTTGTCGGATTGTGACGGTGGAATGTTCGTTGCTTAGGGACCCGTGAGCTCTGTCCAGGTGGTGTCCCGTGGCTCTGTGGTAAGGGCGGAATCGGGATTGGCAGGTGTCCACTTGGATTGATCGAAGGATTTGATGAGACCAGATGGAAGAGTGACGCATTAAGGCGGAGGCCTCCTGTGAGGTTGGCGTCGGCTTGGTGGTCCCTGATAGGACATTGGTGTCGCAAGGTTATCCCTGGTTTGGTGACTAGCATGGGGTGGTTCCCTATAAGTCTGAGTCCCGTGAGGTGATGACTGAAGACGCCATGTTCTGTCATTTGGTTTCGTCGTGCTTCCCGAGAGGGTCGAGTTGGCGAGCAGTTGGTGACCAGTGGATGGTCTTTTCAGAGACAGAAGATGCTGGTTGTTGGGGCTCGAGCGTGGCGAGAGCCGTGTGCCAGTGAGACCTTTGGTGGTCGTTTCGGTAATGTGCCTTCCCGGACGGGATCTGGGCTTTGTCGAAGTTTGTCTTCTGACAAGAGTTGGCATAGTGTTGTGTCCGGCTTTCGGCTTGCCATGTGTGGGGTGTTTCTTGGTGTTGAGCCGATGTGCTGGTTGCGGTCCGTTGAGATGGCTGCTTGAGCTGGTGGAGGCTCTGTTTTGGTTGCTCCCTTGAGGAGGGTGTGCGACCTGTCAGCTGGTTGCGAAGCTGACGTGCGATTTGTCTGCTGACCATTGGATGGATCAGTAGCTGTTGCTCGTATCGAGGGTTGTGATTCTTCGGTGAGCGAGATCGTGGCTGCGGCGCCATGGTGGATTCTCGCGTTGTCTGAGGTGATGCAAGACTGTGTCCTTTGGTATATGCCTGCTCTGTGGCCGGTGTGCTCGGCGCGAGGAGCGAGGTGTTGTGTGTGATTGTGAGTCTGGCTGTGTTCCTCAGGATCCGTGTTTTCGTGAGAATCGAGGTTTTCTGTGCTGGGGCCCTGACAGCGTGTCAGTTGGTTCAGTGTTCTTCCCCTAGGATGTCGTGCTAGGTCCTGAATTTCGAGGACGAAATTCCTTTAAGGGGGGAGGGCTGTAATGCCCCGGATTTTTCGGATATTTTCGGATCATTTTAGTGGGTCTCGGAGTGTATTTTGTGCTTTACACGTGTTTTCCCCTGATGTGCCTTCAGAACTCTTTGCAGGGCAAACCGTGGCGTTCTACGACTCTGGGACAGTACCACTGCGTTGTGTTCCTTCCGAGGATCGCGGAGGTAATTTTTCGTAATTTTCTGAATTTATCGAATTTTCGGGTTTTCCTATATATACTAACCCTTTCCTCTCTCCCCCTCTCATTCTCTCTTTCTCACTCTCTCTCTTCTCTCACGCCCTCTTTCTCCCCTCTCTTCTCCGGCGGCCGACGGAGCGAGGCGGGGGCGAGGCGGAGGCGGCGCGGGTGAGGACGCGGGCGAGGATGGGCGAGGATCGAGGCGGTGGAGGCGCGTGGGAGCTCGTGGCGCGGTCGCGAGCCGGCGAGGGTTTCACGGCGTTTCTTCGCGGATCGGTGAGCTCGGGGCGCGAAATCTTCGGTGGAGGTAGGGTGATGGACCCTCAGCCCGTGTACTTCCTTTCCCGTGAGTTTAGTAGGCCGTGGTGAGCCGAGCGGGCTAAACGGGGCGTTTTGGGCAAAATGCATGTTTTTGGGGTGTGAACCGGATCTCCCGTTTTATGGTGTTTTTGGGCGATCCAGGGGTTTAGATGCATGCCTAGGGGCTTGGGGAAGGTTTCCCCTTTTGTTTCCCCTTCACCTGGGGGTGAACGGGGCGTGGCATGGCTTTTCCCGCGGTTTCTACCGTTTCCGGGCACGGACTGAGAACGCGCTATACTCCAGTAGCGCGTTCCTGAAGGTCGCGCTGCCCCGACCGAGCGCGTTCATCGGAGAAGATGAACAGTTTGGCGGTTCCTGTCGCGCTATAGGGCTATGGCGCGTTCTGGACTGTCGCGCTATGGAAACATAGCGCGACCTGGCTTGTCGCGCTAGGTGATCCTAGCGCGATCTTACCTGTTGTCTTGTGCTCCCCTTGGGCCGTGTGTGTCTCGGACACCCCGTGGACTTCCGTGACCGTGTCTTTGGGTGTCCAGAGGGTTGGATTACCTCGATTAACGTGCCCATCGGTTTAAGGGTCCGTGAGACCTTCTGGTGTTCCGATTGTGTTGTGTTGGTCCCCGGTCGACCCGGTTGTGACCCAGTGGTCGACCTTTGGCCTTGTGAGTGTCCCGGGTACCCCGTGGGTTCTGTGTCCGCGTTTCTGGGGTGTCGGGAGGGACCGTGTTTCCTCGATTAGCGTGCCCGTAGGTGTGGTGGGTCCGGGTGACCCCACGTGTTCCGGGCTCTTGTGTTACGCTTGATCGAGTCACCGTGTGTCGGTGTGTGTGCGGTGGGGTCTCCCCCGCATATCGTGGGTTCCTTTGGAAGGCGATTCCCGTGTGGGCCATGTGTTTGGCCTTGGACTGTGAGTCCAGTTGTCCGGTCTAGGGCTGGAGGTTTCCCGCTTGCTTCAAGATGGGAAATCGTCGTGGTGGCTTGTGTGCTGCCTTGGGAATCGTGCTTCTGTGTTTTCCGTGTGGCCCGTGTGAGTGGCCTTTGTCCCTTGCGTTCCCTTCTCGAGGGAGTGGTCTTGGCGACTCGTGAGTTGTCTCGGTACTTGTGCTACCGTGGTTTTAGACCTAGAGATTGGACTAGATTGACAGCTTTGTGCTGTTGCGTGCAACGGTCTTGACCCCGAGTCTTGTGACTCAAGGACCGTTGGGTGTAGTGCGTCTGGTGGACTGTCCAGAGTCCAGTGGCTTAGCGCCACTTGAGTTTTCTCGACTCTCGCACACGGTGTGTGCGTGACCAGGGACTGTGAGTCCTGTGTCTTCTCCGACTGTGGTCACCGTGTGACGGGGCCGGTACGTAGGGTGTTCCCCGGACGTCGTCGGATTCGGACGTTGTTTTCCGTTGAGTTGAGAGTCTACTCCTTCAGTGACCCTCCACTAGTCGTAGCCTACCAGTACGCGTGTGCTGGTCGCACCAGGGAGTGGTGTACGGGCTGACCTTTAGAGACGGTTTGTGGACCGGTTACCGTTGGGCCCCACGTCTTGCAGCCAGAGTCCGGCTGAGGGGAAAACCGGTCAGAGGGCCAGACCAGGGACGCGTGGTCTGTGTGTGCACACGTGGTTGGGGACTGTGGACGCACGTCGACGGGCGTGACCCCAGCTAGTCACTTGTTTGTGGTTACTTGTACGGTGTCTGCGCCTCGGGTAGGACCTACCACGTCAGGCGGTTCACCTGCGGTGCGGTGTAAGACGTCAGGGGACGCTACCGGCTGTGCTTCTAGTGGGTGGTACTCCTGTCGAGTACGGAGTGACAGACTGTCAGTCTCTGTGTCTTTGACCTTCGGGTTTTTTGGTCGTGTTGACCGGTGAGTTCGGTTGTTTCATCTTGGCGCGTGTGTCGGTTCTTGCGCTGTGAGATTAGCGCTAGTGGCTTTACCGAGGTTCCGTCTTGTGGTGCGGTACCCGCGATCGGATGGTCGGGGTTGCACCTTGGACAGCGTGTCCAGGTTGGCTGTCCGGGGGACAGGCCTCTACGGCGTGGTTGCCGTGTGTTTTTACTTCGGTAGTTGGTACTAGCGTAGTTTGGTAGCTTCGACTGCGTGATCGAGGTCTGCCTTCTGGCAGTAGGAGTAGCTGTAGTGCCGAGTTTTGACCGGCCACCGGGTTGCTGTTCCTGCTGTAGTTGTAGCTTCCTTTCCGCTACCGCCGTTGTTTCCGGTTGGGGTTCCACGGGATCCCTGCTGAGTCTCTGTTTTGGAGACTCATTCCCTGCTTTTCAGGTGTAGCGGTTCTTCCTCGTGGTTCGAGGGTGCGGAGCGGAGGTTCTCTGTTGCCAGCTTGCTGGGCCGAGTGTTCACTTGGCTTGTGGTACGCTTCACTGCTTTAGACTGTACTTTCTGTTGGACTGGACTCTGTTGTAGTTGTTTATTTATTTCTGTTATTTGTTGAGTTGTCCTGCTTTATTTCCTATTTCTTTGTGCCTCCACACTCCTTTTAGCCCTTCCGAGCCCTCCCGGCTCGTGGGCGGCGGTGCGAGTCTCGGGTTATCGGGCCTTTCCGGTAATCGGATTCTCGGGTCGTTACACCACCAGTACGAGGTGCTGGTCTCACCTGGGAGTGGTGTACGGGCACTCACCTTTGAGACGGTTTGTGGACCGGTTACCATAGGCCCCTCGTCGGTAGCTAGAGTCCGGCTACGGGGAAAAACCGGTCAGAGGGCCAGACCTAGTGACGCGTGGTCTGTGTGTGCACACGTGGTTGGGGGCGGTTGGACCCACGTCGACGGGCGTGACCCCAGCTAGTCACTTGTTTGTGGTTACTTGTACGGTGTTTGCGCCTTTGGTAGGAGCTACCACGTTAGGCGGTTCACCTGCGGCGCGGTGTAAGACGTCAGGGGACGCTACCGGCTGTGCTTCTAGTGGGTGGTACTCCTGTCGAGTTGGGAGTGACAGACTGTCAGTTTTCGTGACTTTGACCTTCGGGTTTTCGGTCGTGTTGACCGTTGAGTTCGGTTGTTTCATCTTGGCGCGTGTGTCGGTTCTTGCGCCGTGAGACTAGTGATAGTGGCTTTACCGAGGTTGCGTCTTGTTGTGCGGTACCCGCGATCCGATGGTCGGGGTTGCACCTCGGACAGCGTGTCCAGGTAGGCTGTATCTGGGGGACAGGCCTCTACGGCGTGGTTGCCGTGTGTTTTTACTTCGGTAGGTGGTACTAGCGTGGTTCGGTAGCTTCAACTGCGTGATCGAGGTGTGGTTCTGGTATAGTAGGAGTAGCTGTAGTGCTGAGTTTTGACCGGCCACCAGTTTGCTGTTCCTGCTGTAGTAGTAGCTCTCCTTTCCGCTACCGCCGTTGTTTCCGGTTGGGGTTCCGCGAGATCCCTGCTGAGTCTCTATTTTGGAGACTCATTCCCTGCTTTTTAGGTGTAGCGGTTCTTCCTCAAGGTTCGAGGGTGCGGAGCGGAGGTTCTCAGTTGCCAGCTTGCCGGGCCGAGCGTTCACTTGGCATGTGGTACGTTTTTACTGCTTTAGACTGTACTTTCTGTTGGACTGGACTCTGTTGTAGTTATTTATTTATTTCTGTTAATTGTTGATTTGTCCTACTTTATTTCCTATTTCTTTGTGCCTTCACACTCCTTTTAGCCCTTCCGAGCCCTCTCGGCTCGTGGACGGCGGTTCGAGTCTAGGATTATCGGGCCTTCCCAGTAATCGGATTCTCGGGTCGTTACACCCTCCCTCCTCCCCCGTGCCCGCCAGTACCATTGAACACTTTAGAGTAGGTCTTGGCCCGTGCCCTTTCGGATTCGCTTTCCTGGTGATTTATATGATGCGGGCAGGGAATTTCGCTGGAAGGAATTACCACTAAAATAGGCACGGAGGCACATGCAATTCAGAGATCGATTGGTTGAATCTGGAGTCTTGTCCCCCTCTGCCTATTTATTCTAAGAAAATTGGGTACCGTCTACCTTTGAAAATCTGACTATTCATGATTGCGCACTCCCCATATACGCATACACCACCTGGCCTTAGGATCTTTACGCCATTAATCATCCAGTTACACTGGCCCGGCGGGTAGAGTCCGGTTGGGAGGATCCCTTTTTTGTTCTTCGCTCGTTGAAGAACCCGACGTATGGCACGAAGGAGGAAAGAGAAGAGCCTGCACGGGCTTAACAGGGGAGAGGAGACGGGAGGGAATGGCAGTGAATTGGGCATGGAAAAAGCCCGGCAAAATTCTAATAAACCTCCCTCCTCTGCTTTTCGCTCATGACGCTCCTCTCCTCTCCTCCGTCTTCTCCTTCTTCCCCTACTTACATCCCCGATCCTGTGGGAATTTCTTCTTCTCCTCTTGTTCCTGTCTCTGTGGTTGCAGGTGTGCTCGGGGCAGCTCCACCTTCCATCGCCATCGGCCGGAAGAAGGCAGCTCTATCCGCCCTCGCATCCGATCGGTTTGCGGTGTTGGAAGGCAGTCCAGGATCAGAACCTGAAGGGCGTAACACCTGCACAGCAAGCCCTAGCAAGCGGCTCACCACCTCCCCCGTTCCGCGAGGCGGCGGGGCGGGCTTCCGTGATGCGCTTGTTGCGTTGTCTTCGGGATCCATGGGCGTGAAGGCGAGGAGGTGCGGCCTGCAGGACCTGAGGAGGAGGTGCAACCCTCTTAACTTGATACCCCTCGCCTCCGCGAGCTGCTTCCCCCAGGGGTTGAGGCTCCAGAGGAAGGTGATCTCGCCGCTGTTCCTATTCGGCTCCACTCTCTTCGTGCTGGGCCTGGTCTCGCTCCTCACCGGCCACATTGTGTCCCACCGCGAGTGGTACTTGCAGCTGAGGCGGCCGTGGGACTTCAAACAGGTGCAATTTCTGGTGAAGCGTGGTGGATTGGGATATGACTCTGTTAGGATTCACTCGTAATGAGATTAGTTCTTCCACCACGTAGCTCCCGTTTTCCGGGGTTGGTGAAACATGAGAGGTCGAGTTCCACCACCCCCTCTTTTCCCTTTTGTTGTTGTTGTTGTTGTTGTAGTTTGAGGTCGAGTTACACCCCCCGGGCCCGCACCGTTTTGCTTTAATTCAGTGAAACAAATGTGTATTCTTCCTTACTAGTTCGGTAATGTACGTGCTTACTATGGATTGGTACATAGCTATTAGCTTTATATAGCTTTTCGGGTCCATGACGCATGAGGGATTGTGGAAGTTGAGTTGTGTTTTTGAGAGCTTCATCTCATGCCTTGAATCTCATGGCTTCTCCGCTAATGGTCTAGTTTCAGCAGCTTAGGTGGTATATGCTCAAATATGCTTTGAAGTAACAGGCTCTATGGGTTTTATACTAGCTATTTGTTCCTTGACTTTTGAATTTAGGGAGTGCTAGTAGTTAATAATCTATTTAATTCATGTGAATGCTTAACGATTTACATGGAAACGTAGGGTCTCAGCCACCGTGATCCGATTGACATATGGAAATCAAAGTACTCAAAAGTTTACTATGGCTGTAGTCGCAGAGGTCCTCATTTCAAAGGTAATGTTTTATTTCTGTTATCGTTGTCATTCTTTGAAAAAGTTCAGCTGAAAATTTGACGTAACAGGTTTTGATCACCACAACTAATTCTCCATGGGAGTGCCTCTGTTCTACACAAGTTGTCCAGGCTACCCTTTCCTGGTTTAAAGCTGAAACTAAGTCCTGTCATGTAGGAGTTGTTAATCATTGCACAAACGTAACCTGAATAGTAATAACAGACTTGGCAGCTGTTTCCTTCGAGAATTATGCTGAATGTTGTTTATTCATAAAAATTTGGGGTGTGAATCATAAGGCTTTTGGGTAGATTTTCAACTTGGAAGGATTAGAAGAATAAAAGCAGGAAATTGTTTGCTTGGAAGATTTTTCAAGAAGGTGGTTTTATATTTTATATTTTGCCACAAGTATTGGAGGATACATGGGGATTTTCAAATCCTTTCAGTTTCAAAACTATTCTCTGTGAAAATGTAACATCATTTAATGAGTGCTAAGTAGGAGTAAGAAACAAGGAGAAAGGAGAAGAGCAATAAATCTTTCTTGCAAGTGATATGTGGAAATTCATTTATCACTATTCAGTTGTGCAACTGGCTTTCAGTTGCAAAACACTAATGAATAATTAATTGGCATTTTTGCTTACTAGAATTTTCTTGAATCTTGAAGTAAGACAAAGATTCCAAAATAAAATGAACCAGATTCATGAAAGTCGGAGACCCCAGGCAAAATTCTCTCCCCACCCTCTGTCTCCGCCAACCCCTTTCCCCAATCCAAATGGAGAAGATCTTGTTACCTTGAAAATATGTCTATGGATTTCATTATCTATAACATGTTTACATGTTTTCCTGCTGTTATATTTTGAATCCTGGTTAGTAATAGCCTTGGAATGGCTTTTGTCCCCTTGAATTTTGTATAATTGTCTAATGACAGAGCTTTTGAATTATGGTTTTGCTCTATATTGGCCAAAACTCATGAAAGTTTACAATGAGTTATGTTCATTTGTCCTGTGAATGAAGAAGCTGCTGCTTATTAAGGTTTGGTTTTGAAATTTTAGCTCCAGTCTCTGAAAGAAAGTCCAATGGTTACCTACTAATTGCAGCAAGTGGAGGATTGAATCAGCAAAGAAATGGGGTAAGTAACTACAAACTGTTTCTGCTAATAGCATGGGTAAAGTCTATATTGTAACAAGCGTGACAACCTGAATCCGGCGGTTGATGGCGATGTCTGTTCTAGCCTTCATCTTCTTCCATTTTGTATAGACTCTTTCAAACTGTGGGAAATTTTGGGGGTTTGTGCTCCCTTTTTTCATGAGAATGACTTGTGGGTGTCTGGGGATACTCTACGGTAATCAACTGGTTGTGAAGATCTTATCAGAGGTTCCTAGCTTACAAAGTCCTCAGAGAGTGGGTTAGGGGTTGTGCCAAATAGGATGGAAAAGTCAACTTTTCTGGGAATTTTTTTTTCTCATGGTTGGAGATTAGGAAAATAAACAGTTGTAGAAATCCGTTTGTTCCTTTGGTTGGAAAGCTGCCTTAAAAATTTTCTTTTCTCTAGTCTTAAGATTCTTGAGGGGAAAGAAAATCAAGCTTCTTTCTCTCTCTCTCGCGTTCACTCACTTGCTCGCTCCTAGAAACATTGACATATAGCTCTAACCCGATGAGATTTGGCTTTTTCCAATGAAACCTAACCTAATTTTTTTTCTTGGAATATTTTTAGTCTAAGGAAAATTTTCCTTTCCTAAGGCATGCAAGATTTTCATAGACCCTCACCCACACCTAGGTACTCAAAGATGGTTTGCAGGATTGTCCATCAGTTGTAAAAAATTGCAGAGTGATTGGACCTAGATTAGTACAAGATGTTGATCGGATGAGGCCTTTTAGTTACCAGTTTCTTTATGTAAAAATTTGACAATGAGTGACAAATAGTTCATGATAGAAGAAGGCTAGTGAAGACACCATAGCTAGAGTTCGTTTTGACCCAATACGAGTGTATCGCAGACGTAGCAGAGCCGAGCCCAGTGTTTCGATCACATTTCTTTGGCTCAGAGAGGTGTGGCATGACTAGCTCGACATCAATAGTCAGATAGTAGAGTCATTTTTTATTTTGTTCTGTATTTTTATTTCTTTTCGTAGTCGTAGTCATCTTAGTTTGGGTCACTTTATATCATTATGTACTTTTCTTTTTCCTTCGGGTTATTTTGGTCATTGGGGGATTTTGATCTCCCATATATGCTTGCATTGTACCCAAATTTGGCAGAATAGAATGGAGTGGAAGAAAATTTTTGAGCCGCCATTGTGTGTTCCTCTGAGAGAGAGAAAGGGATCCTTGCAAGAGGGAGGGCGAGAGGCCCACCATCACCATTGCGTCTTCCCTTGGGTCCCTATTTCTCTATCCCGTCTTGTTTACTTCTTTCCCGTACTCCTTTGTCGTCTTCCCCTCGCGTGTCTCCTTCTCCCTCATCTTCTTTGGTTCTTCTTCTTCATAGCTCAACCCCCTCTCCGCGTCCTACAATAGCAGGAAGGCAAGGAAGGTTTAGCGCCCTCTCGGGCGTGGTATGAGTTTACAGCGCTGCGCTAGCCCCGTCGGCTGACTCGCTGTCGTCGTCCCCACGTCCACCCTTGCGCCATCTCCCATGCTAGCCGCGGTCCCTGCTGCCCACACTACATATGTTGTCGACTTGCCAGGATTGCTTGTCTGGCTTCGGCGGAACCAACCATGCCACCACCTCGACTGCGTCACGATCTGCGGCATCCACCCCATTGTTTTCAAGGCATTGCCTAGGCAACAAGGCGCTCCAAGGCGCCCATGGCGACCAGGTGCCTAGGCGAGCAGCACAGTAAGGCACTCACCTGACTATCTTGGTGCACCACCTTGAGCCCGCCTAGCCTGCCTTGGCAGGACATCCACTCTTTGATTTGAGGTTTGTTAATATTTGGACAAAAGTTCAGGGATAATTTTGAAAAATTGACAAATGATATGTTAAGATTGGAAAGAGAAGATAAGACTTCTATTTCCCTTTCCCCTTTCTCTTGGATTCTTCTCTCTGTCAGTTCCTCTTCCTTCTTTTTAAGGACATTGATTCATATTTATATAGTGCACTTTTTGAAGCTAGTACCATTTTGTGTCTCTTTTTGATAATTCACAAGTGGGAAATTTTGAAATTATTATGTTGATGTGCTTATAATTTGTCCAGAAATGTGTCATATTTATGTTGATGTGTCTCATTTTGCAAACTCATGCTCTGTAGCATGATATAGTTTCAAATGCTTGCCATTGCCCAGAGGAAAATGGTTGTTTCCTTTATGATCAACGACAGTGTAGGCTCCTCCCTTGTAAACCGTCTGAATGACGTAGGGTCCGCGCCAGTTGGGTTTTAATTTGCCGTTGTGTTTTCCAGCCATAACTTCTTTTTCTTTTACCATAACTAGGTCACCTATTTTCAAGGCTCTCCCTTTAACGAGCTTGTCATGAGCCCGCACCATTCTGGCTTGGTATACTTGTAGATGTTTATAAGCCTCCAGTCTTTTTCCTTCTAGGCTTGATAGTTCTTCTAACCTCCTTTCAATCTCGCCTTGATCTTGTCCCGGCAACTCGACGTGGACCGCAAAGCAATAAGAAGCCAGTTGAATTTCGACTAGCAAGACAACTTCCGCTCCATAGACGAGGGAAAAGGGAGAGCACCCAGTGGGGGTTTTGTATATCGTTCTGGCAGGTCGTCTAAAAAAACTTCCTCATATGCACGACCGTAGATTGGCAGACCAGAAACTCTCTTAAATGCCAATAGATCTAAGGCGGTCTCACCTTGAGCGGTAGCAAAGGTATTCCAATGAGGATTAAACTGCTCAACAAAGCCTTGTAAAAGGCCTATTTTTTCGGGGTAACAATAGAGAGCAGCTGTTACTGCGTGTCGGATCCCCACTAACTCAAGGACTTCACCATAATAGTGAAGGATGCCGCTCAGCCATTCAGTGGCTCTTTGGCGAAAGTTATGCGAAGGAATCACAGACCATTTCCCGTACCAATTGGGGGCTTTAAACCCTAATATCTGGTCCAACATACACTCTTGAGCATAACCATCCTCAACAAATTGAGTCCTAGAGGGCGACAATACCATTCCATCAACTGCAAAATCGCTGCACTTGTGCTGGCCATTCAAATTCCAGGTAGTAGGATGCAGAGATGAAATACAAATTTGAAACTTCTCAAAGCTGCTAAAAAAGCCCAAAATTTTTTGGTTGGGGAATTGCAGTTGCCGTGTGAAATCCTCAGGATAGCTCGACCAAGATAGGGTGCATGTCCCCTGCATGCTATCCCTCTCTAACAAAATCACCTGCTCAAGACGACACCGTTCAGCCAGAAGATCCGGGTCGTCGACTTCCATGTTGGAAGGAATATAACTCTTGATGAAGGAACAAAGATGATGTTCTAATGGATAGTGTTGAGGGTACTCCTCGGAACAATCATACTTGTAGATACCGTTCTCTTTAGAAATAATCACCAAATCAACCATGCCCTTGGTCAGGCTCTCCTCGCCAGTCAGTCCTTCGGCGATCCATGAAAACCCGCGATCCACTGATTCAAAATTCTCGGCTATTATAGTAGGTGGCCCAAGGGTTGACATTGGCTTGTTGTTCCGCTTGACATGGTGGTCCTCAGAGCCTTGGGTTAGCTCCCATAATTTTGGATCCCCTCCAAAGCGAGCCATGATAGAGGTTTACTACAAGACAAATTTCAATTTGGAGTTAGAAAATAATATAAAAAAGGGGGCATCACATCAAGAAGAAATCAATGGTGGAAGCAGAAAGACATATGTGCTCGGTCAAAGTCCACAAACGATGCCACAACCAGTACAGAAGACCTTATCGTATTGAGAGAATTGAATGAAAGAAAAGTGTTTGTTTTGTTGACAAGCAAAGTCAAAGGCAAACATAAAGGTCCCCCTCTCACAACATGCAAGGCAAAGAGGAAGAGGACAAAGGTGCATGAGCAACACGGGCCACCCGTCGACGTCGTCGGCTTTGACGGATGTCCCGTGGCGGACATTTGTTGAACCAATTTATTGTTCTCTTAAAACAATTAAGGGAAAATGAAATTTAAATCTAGTAACGGACACAAGAAGACGCAAAAGTCTGTGCTGTCTCGATATTGGGTGACACACGCGCCCCAGAAAAATTCCGTCGGGTATGTAGTGTTGTGTTAGATGGAAACACTCTATCACCACGAAGTGTGGCCTAAATTAAAACCAATATAAGGCTCTAATGCGGAATTTAAGCCGATCTACAATATCACTAACTAGAATGCTGGATCTAAACAGAAACTAATCAATCTGTGAAGATAATCAGGGAATCCAGTCACACACCAGTTCAAGAGCAAACTCACAAACACAAGACACCCAAGATTTTTAGGTGGTTCGGTCAGGAGACCTACGTCCACCCCACACTCAACCAAGTGTGGCTTACTGCTGCGCAACACAGCTTGCGTCCGCTGGGCAATACAGCTTAGCCTACAACCGCTGAGCAACACAGCTTGCTGTCCGAGACCAAGTCTCGCCCGCTGAGGAGTTACAGCTTAACCTGTCCAGAGGCTACACCTCTGCAAACCCGCTGGGGAATATGGCTTACCCGTCCAGAGGCACCACCTCTGCAAATGCTGACTCACAGCTTGAAGAACAGTTTCGGAAAGCAAAAAACAGAAGCAAACGAAAATGAGAAAACCCAGAAGGGAAATAGCTCTCAATGAGCAAACATATCAGCTCTGGTATCTGAACCAAGAGTCTGAGTAACAAGCTCTCGAACAAACTCTCTCAACTCATCTCTCTCAATCTTCTCTTCTCTCACTTTTTCTTCTTTCTGCTTTCGGTGGCTCTCTGTTTTTCTTCTCTGTGGATCGTGCAGGCTGAAGTTCACACTCTGCTCTTCTGCTTCGGTCGATCAGCCTTCTTCAGAGGAAGAAGACTTCATATATATAGAGCAGCAGATTGGATAGGGCGTGTGGCTTCCACATTTCCCGCCCAGAGCTTTTCTTCCACGTGGCAGCATCCTGGCTCGTTGCTGTACACGTGTCACGATCCCAGCACTCCTATTATCCTCAGATCACGTGCCAATCATTTGTCTTTGCAAAGAGTCCCTGTCAGTCAGTCGAAGAAACTTATCAGTTTAATGTTGACACCTTGTACATACTTTGAGGGTATAATGTAATGTGCAGACTTTGTATAGACTTGCTGAAGTGTAATGCAGTGTGCAGACTTTGATCGTAGTTGAAAACAGCAATGTGCAGACTTTGCTCATGTATGGACTTAGTGCGTGCAATGTGCAACCAATATACATACTTTGCAATGCCTAGTGTTAAAGCATGAGAGCACAATGCATCATGTACAGACTATGCGATATACAACCAAACTATGTCTAGACTTGCTCATGACTGTCTAGACTCTGCATGCGCGCTATAGCAATGTGCAGACTTGCTGACAAAGCGTTGTGCAGACTCTGCGTGTCACGCCCCGAGCGCGAAAGATACTCGGATATGCGCGACGAGTTTATATCAATCATGTCAATCAGAGTAGTAGTGTATTCGACACCAAAACAGAGATGCGCAAAATAGAAAGATAACCCAATCCTTTATTTCATAATGGATAGACTATTACAAATCCAATACTCTATTCAATTAAAAAGGAAAAGTACATAGTTGACTCAAGAAAATAGGAAAAAGACTAGATGACACTTGGAAAAGTTCTAGCTCTTTCACTCTTGACTTTCCCCATCAGATTGACCTTCTTCGTCGGACTTACCTGAAAAGTAGGGAACACACGGAGTGAGCGAACGCTCAGTAGGAACTTATATCTCAAGCGCTAGCAAGGGGTTTAAATAATTATATTTTTCATGAATGTACTATAACTATGCATGCTCGCATAAAACGACAAGATAGAGAGAGAATTTATCAATAAGACGGCAAGATGAACTAGTCATGAGCTTTCAAGAAAAGATAACAAGATATTCAAGCAAGTACTTCTTAGCAAGTCATGTCAAGAACTTTGGCTATCATGTATCAAGCAAGCAAGTAATTACCCTTTCTCGGGTCACGCAATTCATGTCAAGTCAAGTACGAGTCAAGTACAAGATTTGTGTGGAATGTCCAATCAAGCTAGTCATGCACTCGGTATAATGCCAGATACCTTATCATTCAACTCCCATGGGCACAAGTACTTTCGGGTGCTCCTCCCAGGACCAGATCGGGCCCTATATGCGCAGGCATTTATCATGTATATTTGACATCCACTCTTGTATATATATATATATAGCCAATAGGGAATTTCAACAATTTAAGCTTGTAGACACGTAGGATAACTTTGAGAGAATGGAGTCCAAAAATACGACATTGGACATAGATAGGCGATAACAACGGTACAATCACGATGAACGATGAAACTAGTTGGAATTAGGTTCCCTTAACTCGGGTACCATGACAAACAAGTATGGACATTCTTTACATAGAATTGAGGTCCACATGAACAGTACATCAAAGGCAAGATACCCTCATTCTTATTATAGAATTGAGGTCCACAAGAACATCAACAAATGGCATGATATCATCATCCCATTAAGAATTCTCATGATATACTCTTTGCATATCATAAGGGCCGGTATACCATGTTTTCTTTAGAGTGACATGGCATTCAATAGTGTAATGGGTTTTCAGGGTACAACCAGCTCAGTCGACCTTGAGGGATTCCAAGGTACGAGGAGTCTTACGGAGGTCTCTATGACTAACTCGCTAGTCCAAAGGAACGGAATGTCCAATGGAGAGCTTGTATGTCAATGAGAATTGAGGGTGATCGATAAAACATCATGAAACGTGGGACTATACTCACGGAGTGGAGATATAGTGCCGATATACATATATATAGATATATTTAAACCATCGGTTATCAGAAACAGGGTAAAAATATTTTTACAGGAAAATAACGACTTAAGTAAAGTCACTACTCAAGTAAATAACGCCTTCAGTAAGGGCGTTTATCTATTTTACATGTTTTTGCAAATTTTCAATATTTCCGTATTTTACCGAAAACGCGCCCTGGTAAGGGGCGTTTAATTAAAATTTGACGACGTATGCAATGGTCGTTCATTCTTTACCTCTATTTTTGCAGAATATATATTTTCAGTAATTTATCCGAAACACGCCCTGGACAAGGGCGTTACTTTTAAATTCACGCTCTGAACAGGGGCGTTAGTCAAGTGAGAGACGACCTATACAGGGTCGTGTATTTCAAGAATTTACAATTTTTCAAGTATTGAAATTTCCAGAAAACGAGATATGGTCATGACAGGATAATATCAGGATGCACTGATTTAGAATCATGTTTAAGTGAATATTGGACTAATTAACATGGGTAATTATCAGGTAATTAAATTGACGTCTGTGTACAGGGCGTCAAATCTTTTGAATTGACGACCTTGTCAGGGTCGTTTATTTAAATAGCGCCCTAGTCTGGGTCGCGTATAAAATTAGCGCCCTTGGAAAGGACGTTTCTTTCCAACAATAGAACTTTTAAAACTCGTGAAAACTATATGCATGAACTAATATATATGGTTTAATATAGTTATTATGGTGATTTGGGCTACAGTGCTTGAGAAAACCTACCTTGATGATGATAAACTGACGGATGAACAGATGTAGGTTCTGAACGATACTCTGTTTTATAAACAGAGTCTTTTTGAAGCTTTCGATCCTAATAGCAGCAGCAAGGGTAAATAAGAGGATGTAGATGAAGAATCCTCAATACTTCAATCAACCGGGTTCACTTCTACAGACAACCTGTAGAGACAGAAGAACGAAGAAGAAGATATTAAAATCTTCTTATACGTAACCGAAAGCAAGGGGAAAGAACTTACTTGTTCTTCGGAAGACAGCAGCTTTCAACCTGTAATCAGAGAAGAGTATGAAGAATCATTAGTTCTTCATGCGTTGATTGAACACAATATAAGGAAGAAGGAAGAAGAAGAACCTGCTGTTCTTCGCATACCTTTGAAAACTCCGAACGCCAAATAGCGTTCTCGGTTCAAGCAGAAGGTTATTTATAAGATATTGGAAATCCTAATAAGGTTAGTGTTCGATTGGAAGTAATACTTCCATGATAGAGTTATTACTACATTCGAACTCTTTCTCATAGTTATCAACTTACCCTGGATAGACTCCGGGGTCGAACGAAACTCGAACTTAATTAGCGACCTAGGTCAGGGCGTCGAATTTAAATTGACGCCTTGTCAAGCGTCGTTTCTTGTTGAAACGCGTCCATGCAAGGGACGTTACGCTAACTTGCCCTTTTTATTTATTTTGGTCGTTTGAAATTTGACGCCTTGATGTGTGGGCGTCCTTTCTTCAAAACACGCCTTAGGTAAGGGCGTTTTATTTTAAAGTAGCGCCTATATCTGAGGCGTTATTTTCATCAGGGTTTAATTATTTTTATTCCAAGCTCTTTCGTTTATTTACTAAATCTTTTAATCTATTTTGATTTATTTATTCCTTCTAAATTTATCAGGGTTGCTACACTGCGTGCCACAATGTGCAGACTTGCCAGTGCATGGACTTGGTGAGCATGCAGCACACAATGTGCAGACTTCGTGCATTGCATGAAGAAGCAATGTATAGACTTTGCCAAGACAACTGGACGATGTACAGACTTGATGCAATGCAAGGCAAACGAATGTATAGACTTTCACGATGTATGGACTTGCCAAAGGAAGGCCTGTACAGACTTGAGCAAAGCAAGGGCTGTACAGACTTGAGAGTGCACGATGTATAGACTTTGGCAAAGCAAGGACTGTATAGACTTCAACTCAGTTGTAATGTATAGACTTGCAGGTGCAACGTAGGTAAAGATCTAGGAGTGTATAGACTTTATGTGATAGCCCAATGTACAGACTTGCTGAATGCACTAAGACGCTAAGTGAGACACACTGGCTGGCAGACGATGTATAGACTTAGCATGAGACGCTAAGTGGAACAGTGCAGTGTATAGACTTAGCCTCCACGTCGTGTGCAACTGGACTATGTATGGACTTGATCAAGTGAGACGATGGCCAAGACGATGCATTGTATAGACTTGATCAAGTGAGACGATGCAGCTACAGTGCAATGTACAGACTTAATGTAATGCATACAGCACAAGATGCAATGTACAGACTTTGTCCACGAACTGTGCACATGCATGAACGATGTATAGACTTGGTCCACGAACTATGCACATGCATGAACGATGTATAGACTTGTTAATGCAATCTAGGGCGATGTACAGACTCTGACTGCATAGAACATACAGACAATCTGATAAAGACAGTTTCATCAAAACATAAACAGTTGTCAATCAATCAAAACAAGCTGTTGCCATTGAAGTAAAACTTATTGTCAACATCATCAACACAGAGGAGTCACAACACGTAGGTTGATCAAAGTGCCCACAAAGCAGGTAAATTTCACAAGGGATTTTAATTATCACAACTCACATGGTGAGTGAAATAGGTGAGGATAAAATTTGAGGAAATGGAGCTCTTCCACCCAACAAATGGCACAGAGAGCCACAAACTAGACACAAAAGTACCAAATACACGTGGGAAACGTCGCTTTCCCTTCTTACACGTGGAGTAAATGAACAACAAGGGACTATTTATAGAGGCCGCCCCCCTTTAAATCCGTCCCTATGGGGTTTGGACTGGGTCCAACCCCCACATGGGGGGTTTGGACCAGATCCAACCTCCCATGGGGTTTTGGTCTGGATCCAACCCTCATGGGGGGTTTTGGACCGGATCAACCCCCCCACGGGGGGTTTTGGTCCGGATCCAACCCCCTCCATGGAGGTTTGGACTGGATCAATCTCTCTAAGGGCCCTTTGGACCGGATGGAGGGAGGGTTTTTGGCCCTGTTTAAGTTTTAAACGGGTATTCTACCCTAGTCAACAAGCAATGCAGATAATGATGCTTTAACAGAACCATCATATTAACTCTGATGGGCAAGTGCAGCCTGGATTCCGTTCTCTTACTGAAACAAATAACTTTGCTGTGAATATGCCCTTGACACAAGGTGTCTCTGGTGCTCTGCAACCACAATTCAAGTATGTCAAAATTTGGGAGGGTGACTTATCTGGACAGAGACAGGGTCAGTCTTTGTTTATTTGTAAACTTAAAGGCTATAGAAGTACAAATGCATCAGAACGACTTGCTGAAGATTGGCCACAAACTATTCAAATTGTGTGCCTTATATCACAGGAGCACATGAATAACAAACGATACATAGGGAAAGCAGACTTACTGGTTTTTCGGATATCGAATCTTCACGGATTTCTTGGATAGCTACAGGAGAAGAAGCTTTGTGTGGTGACCCGCTTACCTTCTCAGACACTGCTGCTCTCTGTTACTGATAAAGCCAGTCACTTGATTGGTATGCTCTTCCCTGGGGATATGGTGGTATCTAAACCACAAATGTCTAGCCAACAACAATGACAGCAGCAGCAGCAGTGGCTGCAACAACAACAGTTGCAACAGCAGTAGTTGCAGCAGCATCATAAGTTGCAAGTACAACAACAAAATCAGTAGCAGCAGCTGTGTTACACCATCAAGTCTATTAGGCCAGCAGCCAGTGATTCCTGACCTTTTTTGGCCTTCTTTGAGAGGGTTTGGACCAGATCCACCCCCAAGGGGGGGGATTTGGACTGGATCCACCCCCATATGGGGGGTTTGGATAGGGTCCAACCCCCATTTGGAGGGTTTGGACTAGATCCACCCCCAAGTGGGGGGGGGGGGATTTGGACTGGATCCACCCCCATATGAGGGGTTTGGACTGGGTCCAACCCCCACTTGGGGGGTTTGGTGGGGCGTTTGGACCGGATCCACCCCCATATGGAGGGTTTGGACCGGATCCATCCCATACTCCTCCCATTTGGCTAATTTGGTCCGGATGAAAACCCCCATAATGAGATTTTGGCCCATGATAAACCCCTCATTCTTGGGATTTGGTCCAGATCAAGCCCTGGGTTCACCCTTTTGGTCCGGGTGAAGGGTGTAACCATAGGAAACTACCTTGGAGCTCTATAAATACCCCAGTAGGGGCCCCATTTTGAGAGGGGGAGACACATACAACGCGCAGAGATAGAGATAAGGTGGAGAACACAGAGTTGCTTGTGTTTGGTGCTTGTGCTTATGAAGGCCCATTCTATTGGGTTTTGTGATTGTGCTGTGCTTGTGCCGTGCCGTGAGGGTATGATATATAAAAAAAGAGAAAAGAAAATCCCTTTCTCGGCTCACGGCCATCACAAGTCCTTATGTGATTTATCTAATCTATGTATCTCTTTGGGGAAATGAGATTACGCCCCCTCAGCATCCTAACCTCATAGAAAGGCCCTTCCGAGTTTTATAATTGTGTAAATACCTGGGGTGTGTTCGGGAAATTTATATAAGTCCTGATTGTCTATGAACAAGGGTCATGTATAACCTAAAACTTGTTGAAAAACAAAACTCTGTGGTTATGGGTATCACTTTAATGCCATGTATTTTCTTTAATGATTCATAAAAGCGTGTTTGTAACCATGTGAACCCGCGGTTCTCTAAAATTGCATGAACGCTCCTGTCACGAGACACTATATCCCATATCATAGTAAAATGTCAATGGATGTTCGAGACTAAGTTGACCTCGAGGGGTTAAATGGCAAACACATAGTAGCCTTTAACCTTGAGGTTACGCTCGTATCCTCAACGAGTATGGAGGTCATTAAGCACCTCCACCCCCATAACTATATTGGTTGAGCCTCCACCCCCATAACTATGATGGCTGGAGCCATAATGTTCTCCAAGATTGATCTAAAGAGTGGCTACCATCAAGCCCACATTAGACTGGGAGATGAGTGGAAGATAGCTTTCAAGACGAAGGATGGGCTATGAGTGGTTGATGATGTTCGGGCCATCCAACACCCTTACTACATTTATGAGGTTGATGACTCAGGTACTATGACTTTTATTTGGCATATTCGTAGTTGTGTACTTCGATAATATTCTTGTTTACCACAAGACTAGGATTGATCACCTTGGGCACATTCCTCATGTGTGTGTTACCCTTAGGAGAGAGAGCCCTTATGTTAACCTCAAGAACTATGCCTTCCTGACAAATGACATTATTTTCTTGGGATTTGTAGTCTCTTTAGAGGGTCTTTCTACTGACCTTGAAAAGATTAAGGTCATTGTAGATTGGCCAAAGTCGAGGAGCATCCATGATATTCGTAGTTTCCGCGGCTTGGCGACTCTCTACTGATGATTTATTCGGGGTTTCAGTACGATCATGGCTCCCATCACGGGCTGCATTAAAAGAGGAGCCTTTGATTAGACCAAGGCAATTGATAGAGTTGTTGCGAAAATGTCCTTTTCTCACAAATTAATTATTTTAGATTTATGATAAAATGAATACATTTCAAATATCTCAGATTTATGATAAAATAAATATGTTTAAATATCTCAAAAATAGCTAAGTCAAAATACCAGTTTAGAACAATTCAGGTCTCCTAACACTTCGTCAAAATTAGGCTAGTCAAGTTTTAGGTGAAACTGGACGAAATTAGACGTCACTGCGTCTAAGTCCAGAACTCAGATGGAAGCAATGCCTAAAATAGATGACTTTTTATTTATCTTGCATTGTCTAGAAAGATAAGTTAGATGATGCAAGACCCAATGCCAAAATAGATGTAGCATCTTCATCTAAATTCTCATCATCTAAAACGGTAAGTTAGATGAAGCAAAACCTAAGTGTAAAACTTAGATGAAAAAATTTCTTTAGTTTACTTCATCTAAAAACATAAAATAGACATCAGATGATCCAACCTTGCAACTTAAATGAAGCAAGATCTAAAGCCAAAGTAGATGAAAAACTTCATCCTAAGTCCTCTTCGTCCAAAATGCTGATATAGACGAAGGATCGTCTATTAACCAAAGTTAGAAGGAAAGTCAGCGTCCAACCTTCCTTCGTCCAAAACTGCAAAATAGACGAAGCAACATATACTTTATGGAGTTAGAAGGAAGAACATTTAAAACCTTCTATCGTCTAAGAATCGCTAGATATTAGATGAAGCGTCGTTTATTCTTGGAAGTTAGACGATGCTCCGCCTACTTTTAGAATCTGAAGGTTCCGTGCAATCCTTTTGTCTAAAAACTCAAGTTGGATGTTCCATCATCCAAAATTAAAGTTAGACGAAAGAATGCCCAAACCGTGAAGTTAGATGAAACAAACTCAGTTGGGCGACATTGTTCGAAATCCAAACTTTGACAATACAACGCGTATATAAGAACCCTTTGTCTAAAATGTAGAGTAGGCGATACAATGTCCAAAGCCAAAGTTAGACGATACAACGTCTAGAAAAAGATCCTTTGTCCAAAACAAAAACTTAGGCGATATTTTTGCCAAATTCAGTATAAAAGGATTCATGCTTTGCCCAAGTGTGAACTTGGACGATACATCGCCTATACACTAACCTTTCATCTAAAACCCAATATTAGGCGATACAACGCCCAAGTCTAAGACGGTTGACCTCTACATCCAAATGGGAGGGTTGGACGTTAAAACACCTAAATCCAAAAACTTGGACGTTTGACTTCTGGTCAAGTTGTGCTTCACCTAAATTCACTAAACGACAAAACAACACATAAAAGTGAAGCACTCTAACGTAAAAATTAGACGTAAACATCGCCATGCAATGAGGACGAAACTCTTTGTCTTAAATGGAATACAATATGGACGATATATCACCCATACCAAATGATAGGCGTTGAACCTTTGATCGTCTGAGTACATCCGACATTTAATGCGAAGTATCCGTTAGGATTTTTTATGTACAGGATGTATAATATAAAGTACATTGTGTGCTCAGTATGATCTTTCTCCTGCAGATGTGAGATATATTTTCATGTGTGGATCTAGGATTATTTTATTCTCATGCACTTAATGCCTGCGCCATACAATTCAAGTTATTTCTACTTTATCCTACGTCACGCTAACAAGTCTGTACAAAGAAATAGTTTAGGCATGTTTTCACGGCATATAGACTGCATTGACAGAGACAGACAACACACAAAGGGATATGAGATAGGCATATCGCCGTACAATAGAGCTCCTGTTTCTAGAAGAACAGGACCGCGGAACGTTGTAGGGGATCAGACTATTGAAGACTACGATCAATCTAATGGATAAAAGGACTTGGGTCTATAAATACCTTAGGTTTCGAAGATGAAGATAGAGATCTCTCTGAGCATTCACTCAACGCACACACAAGAGAGCATTCAAGGTGATCTTTGAGCACTCAAGCTTCTTGCGCACTCAAGTCGAAAGAGGGGACTTCACAGAACTTCACTCCGATCATTGAAGTCTCTCACCCGGGAAGCAATCAAGGGGAGGAAGTGCATCAACGGCATTCTTTCTCAACCTTCTCTTCCTATCAGTTATTTACTTCATTTTGCTTTGTAAAGTTGACCATTCGCTCATTTAAGGAGCATACCGTGGAAAGATTGTAACTATCTATTTGACATGGTTTAACAGCATTGTTCTCTTGGGAACAACACTAGGGTGTGTTGGGTCAGTCTACTGATACCGGTTAGAAATCAGCTGTAGTCCTAGCCTCTGGAAGAGCTAGAGAGGTGCGAGACCCCCTGAAAAACTAAGTCATAGGGGTACTAGAGTGGTAGCCTCTAGAAGTGCTAATGGTCGGTTACTGAACCTAAACAAAATCTGCTAGAGAGTTAGGCCCTGGAAAACTAGCTATTGTAACTCAGAATGTTAAATAGGGAAATCTCTTGCGAGTTGCAAGAGGATTGGACATAGGTTTGCCAAGGAGGGTGTACCTAACCAGGATAAAATCCTTGTGTCCTATGTGATTGCTTAGTTTTTGCATTTTATTTTTGCTGATTTTAGTGCAAATATTTTTAAACTGTAAAATTTTTAAAGGCACACCTATTCACCCCTCTCTAGGGTGTTCCCCAGTTACTAACGAGAGCCTTTCAAGACATCA
This sequence comes from Amorphophallus konjac, assembly GCA_022559845.1. Taxonomy (NCBI): domain Eukaryota; kingdom Viridiplantae; phylum Streptophyta; class Magnoliopsida; order Alismatales; family Araceae; genus Amorphophallus; species Amorphophallus konjac. The sequence goes on along the minus strand of CM040121.1, from coordinate 62,376,521 downwards.
AGGAGAAGATGACTGAAGCACCTGTGCTATGTATTCTTGATTTTTCCAAGGTGTTTGAGGAGGCATGTGAAACCTCTCGAGGAGCTATTGAAGTTGTTTTGAGTCAAGTTACCCAGTCGCTTTTTTTAGTGAGAAGTTTAGTGACTCCAAGTTGAGGTACTCCACTTATGATTGAGAATTTTATGCGGTAGTGTAGGCTTTGAGGTATTGACGACATTCTTTATTGTTGCAAGAGTTTGTCCTCTTCCCGAATACGAGGCTCTTCGATTTCTTAACTCCCAGAAAAAGCTAAACACTCGACATGGTCGGTGGGTTGAATTATTTTAGGCTTACACATTTGTGTTGAAACATAAGGTAGGGGTTGAGAACAAAGTGGCTGATGCGCTCAGTCGTAGAGTGTCCCTACTCTTCATGATGAGCATCGCGGTGGCTAGATGTCATAGGCTTTGAGAGTCATACGAGGATTGTCTCGATTTCGAGAAGATTTATGCGGCTTTGAGGGTTGGCCTTATCAAAAAGTTTGTTGGTTACGCCCTTCAGGATGGTTACCTGTTTAGAGAGCGCCGATTGTGCGTCTCGGACTTTTGTGAAGGATTTTCTTGTGTGGGAGCTGCATGTGGGAGGCTTAGCAGGTCATTTTGGGCGCAATAAGACTATTGAGGCCGTTGAGAATTAGTTCTATTGGCCTAGCCTTAAGCGCAAGAGGGCAAGGATTGTTGCCTAGTGCCATACATGCGTTATGGCGAAGCAAAGGAAGCAGAACATGGGCCTATATACCTCTCTCTAGTGCCTGATTGTCCGTGGTAGGATGTGAGCATGGACTTCGTGTTGGGCCTGTCTTGAACAGTTCAGAAACATGACTTCATCTTCAGTGGTGGATCATTTCTCCAAAATGGCACATTTCATTCCCTGTGCTAAGACCTTGGATGCTTCTAAGGTAGCCTGTTTGTACTTCGATGTTGTGGTCAAGTTGCACGGGCTCCCTAAATCCATTATGTCTGATAGGGATATGTCCTTCATGAGCTACTTTTGGATCACTTTTGGCACATGTTGGGTTCTAAGGTCAATTTTTCTTCAGCATATCACTCACAAACTGATGGCCAGATGGAAGTGGTTAACATGAGTCTCAACAACCTACTGCATTGTCTTGTCAGTGAGCATGGGAGGAATTGAGATTATTTTGCCACGTGCTGAGTTTGCTTACGATAGTTTGGACAATAAGACCATAGGGTTGAGTCTGTTTGAGGTTGTTGATGGTCACGAACTTAGGAAACCTGTAGATCTCATCCCTTGCCATTGCATGTTACTGTTTCTAAGTCAGTCGAGTCACTTGCACATCATATCCACAGCTTTCATGAAAGCATCAGTCAACACATTATGGTCATCAATGAAACATACAAACATTTGGCAGATGCCTACCAGCGGTACCAAGAATTCCAAGAGGGCGATCAAGTGATGGTTGGGGTGAGATCGGAGCAGTTTCCTCCGGAGTTGTAAAGAAATTGCATGCCCGCGGTGTTGGTCCATTCAAGATGTTGAAACGGGATGAATCAAATGCGTACATTGTTGATCTTTCGCCTGACTATGAGACTGGTCCACTTTTAATGTTTTGGATCTGGTAGCCTACAAAGAGCCGACAACGATACCCAGTGACCTGTTTGAGCCTTCATCTCTGCTTGAGAGTAATCACACCCCTGATTGTCCACCAACCGTAGTTCTTGTTCGGCGCAAGAAGATTGAGGGTATATTGGATGAACAAGTCGTTACAACCAGGGATGGAGTGTGCCAGTGCTATCTCGTTCGTTGGATGGAATGGCCAAAGTCCGAGGATTCGTGGATTACCAGCGAGGAGTTTCAACGTCTCGATGTAGACCTCTTGGAGCAGTATTTGAGCGACTGTGACCCTTTCTCGACAGGGTCATGCTCTTTCCAGCCGGCGAGGATTGGTGAGGACACTAGAGCTAGAGTCTATTTTGACCCAGCATGAGTGTATGATGATGCATCATAGTCGAGCCTAATGTTCTGATCACGTTTCTTTGGCTCAGAGAGGACTGGCATGGCTAGCCAGATATTTTTGCATTATTTATTTAGGGTGGTAGTAGATGCCAGAGCCATTTTTATTTTTGTTTTGTATTTTTGTTTCTTTTTGTAGTCATAGTAGTCTTTGTTAGGGTCATTTTATATCAATATGTACTTTTGGTTTTCTCTTAGTGTCAATTTAGTCATTGGGGTTTTTTGATCTCTTATACATATCTACTATACCCTAATTTTTGATAGAAAGGAATGAATAGAGGATTTTAAGCCGCCATCATGTGTTACTCTGTGAGAGAGGGAGAGAGAGACCTCTGCAGAGGGAGGGCATAAGGCCCACACACCACCATCGCCACGTCTCCCCTCGGATCCCATCCCGCCTCGTTCTCTTCTTCTCCTTCGCCATCTCTCTCTTTTGACTTTTTTCGTTCTCTCCCTATTCCTACTCTGAGCACACTGCCATCACAGCTTCTCCTCCCCTTAAGCACTTGCTGCCCTTCCCCTTTTTTCCTTTTCTTCTTCTTCTCCCGCCGTGAATAAGAGTATCGGAACTCCCCACCGATGCCACGCCGTCACCACTACCGAATCCCGAACATGGCCTCGGTCAACTTCCAGTGACACCTGGGCTGCCACCACCCTTCCCCAGTCGCTGCCCCTGACGGGCAGGCCCACCCAGCCAGCCCAACCACCACGGCCGGGGCTTGTTCTCCGCCTCCAGCGCTCCTTCGTCACCTTTGCCTTAGCCATAGTGTCCCGACTCGGTGACTCGTGCTCCGGACGTGGCTCCCGCGCCGCCCACTTTCACATGCCCCAGCCACCATAGGTCCCTCCTGTGGGGTAGCCACCGCTGTGACCACCACTTCCCCCCTTCTTCTTTTTATCTGTCCCCCACATCTTCTTGTACGTCAACAGGGGGCATCAGCCTTGCCCCTATGAAGCCCCTACGCCTTTCTGTATCAGAGAACCAACAGACAGTGGGCCCATCGGTCGACATCCCACATCCCACGAGTGGGCCCGGCAGCCCCAGCCACCATAGGTCCCTTCTGTGGGGTAGCCACCGCTGTGACCACCACTTCCCCCCTTCTTCTTTTTATCTGTCCCCCGCATCTTGTATGTCAACAGGGGGCATCAGCCTTGCCCCTATGAACCCCTACGGCTTGCTGTGTCAGAGAACCAACAGACAGTGGGCCCATCGGTCGACATCCCACATCCCACTAGTGGGCCCGGCACTGAACCACGTTCCGACGCCAGCACCAGTCGTCAGCGGGTGAGTCCCACGCAGCTCCACCGCAACCAGGAGTTAGTCCATCGCGACCCTGACAACTGGGACTTCAGATAGGCATGTGTTTTCCCTCCCCCAACGATATCGCGTAGGTCGTTCTCTTTCCCTTGCTTAGTTATTTTATGTTCATTTAGTATATCTTAAATCTGTTGCGTGTCTACGACTCTACACTTCGCTAGTTGATTCAATTGAATCGCTGTTCAATGTGAGTGAGCGAACCTAATCTTTGCAGTTACTAGATTAACTCATTAAAACTTGGAACTCGCACCCTGTTCTGAAAGTAGTTTCTTAACTATTGATGATTGAACGGACTATCAACTTGGAGAGTTAGACTCAGTCTAATTGTTGCGAAATACGCCTTTTGGGATGATTGGTAGCACCCCTATAATGTCTTTATAGGTTATGTTGTTGATTAATGTGCTAATTAAATTGTTTTCATTCAGTGTTCCGTATCACATCACCATACTGTTGTCCCGCCTCTAGGCAAGATAAAGGGGACGCAAAGGGTCTGGCATCTTTTGATCGCCAGTAAGAAAATATAGTTTGTCACGCCTAGCGATGTAGAGTTTAGCAGCGACAACCCAAGAAGGATAGTTATGTTGCGTTAATTTCTCCGAGGTAATCTAAAGTGTAGTTTGTCCAGCCATGGACAATTGCATAGGCTGATCTGTGGGAGATGACATCTTTGATGCTGTGATTGATTGTCTGCTACCATTGCCTCAAAGAATGAATGTAAGTGTCAAGGAGCAATATAACTGCAACAACCATCAACAAGACACAGCCAGAAGAGAGAGAGCAATGATCCAAAAATCAAACTCCATAGAGAGAATAAGAGAATAGATGATTCACTGCAATCCAAAGGATGGGAACAACATTTGGAAGATGTGTCCACAGAGGTCAAGAGACATAACTGATCTCCCCTTACAGAGAAACCTTCGGAGGGCTGCAGTAGAGCAGGTAGATTTGAGTGCGCTCCTAAGAGAGGAAAAAGGAGGGCCACTTCCTTGTTATGGATCAGCCCTAAGATGGGTGTGGTCCACTAAAGAGTGTCTTCCGCTTGAAGTGGAGGCCAATGACTATAGCAACTAGAGGTCCGATGGACCCTCCCCTTGGCCATGGTCTCTCTGACCAGATCTGACAAGGAGCTCCTTGGGAAGGCTACCGGTGGTTAAGAGAAGGCCTAGGAGGGGTGCGGTGGCGAGGGAGAGCAGATCCGAGGTCTTCCGCTCTAATACCGTATTAGAGGCCCGAACTCTAAGTCAAAATCTAGGTGTTGAGTTGAGGGAATTCCCCACATATATAGAGAAAAGGATTTCATGGATTTTCGCCCCTTGCGTCGAACCTACCGATTTGGGGTGTGCATCATGTGTAGGGTCAAGTGTCCACATATGGATCCAATGGGTAAACAAGGCTCCGATACCATGTTAGAGGCCCAAACTCTAACTCAGAAGCGAGGCATTGAGTTGAGGGAATCCTTACATGTATATAGGAAAACTCCCATGGATTTTCCGATATGGGATTAAACCACTACACCCCCTCTTGTGCTGAACCAACAAGTTTGGTGTGCATCATGGGTAGGGTCATATGTCCACAAATGGATCCAATGGGTAAACCAAGCTTTGATACCATGAGTGTGTGTGCAAAGATGGCAGTGTCGATTTTGGACTCGGTTTGGGTTTCGGTTTCGGCCGAAACCCAATGAAAAGGTTCAAAAAAATGAAAATAAATCTAATAAATCATAAACAAATAGAAAAAATAAATAATCACATAAACATTAGAAAATTCATTGGACATGCATTTGATTGTAAAGAAATTAGATTAAGTGCAATAAACATGAAGTAGGCATTGAAGTTCAAACTAGATGGCCTTGAACCCTGGACTGCATGCTCCCCTGTCACCAACGATGCTCTCCTGAGGCCCTGGAAGCTCCTCTGAGATTGCGTGTGTTCACCTAAAGGGTTGACATATGCTTTGCCCTGAACCTTGGTCATGCATGCTCCCCTAAGACATCAAATGCTTTCCTGGGGCTGTGGATGGTCCCCGGAGACTGCATGTGCTCCCCCAAATGGTTGACATCAAATTGCCTTGAATCCGGACTGCATGCTCCCTTGACACCAATGATGCTCTCCTGAGACTGCATGTGTTCCCCTAAAGGGTTGACATATGCTGTGTCCTGAACCCTGGTCATGCATGCTCCCCTCAGACATCAAATGCTCTCTTGAGGCCGTAGATGCTCGCCGGAGACTGCATGTGCTTCGCCAAAGGGTTGACATCAAATTGCCTTGAACCGTTGACTGCATGCTCCCCTTTCACCAAGGATGTTTTCCTGAGGCCGTAGATGCTCCCCTGAGATTGCATGTGCTCCCCCACACTAGCAGCTCCTTCTTCGCAGCACACAGCCGCACAACAGCAACCCAGCTGCGGCCATCAGCAGCAGCAGCAGGGCACTAGCAACAGCAGCAGCACGCAACAGGGGCCCTGGGCAGCAGCACAGCAGCACACAGGAGGGCAGCAGCAGCAGCAGGCCGGCAGTAGGTCGGAGGCTCGGAGCAGCAGCAGCAGGCCAGCAGTAGGTCGGAGGCTCGGAGCAGCAGCAGCAGGCCAGCAACAGGTTTTCTCCCTCAGATCTGAGGGAGAAACGAAGTGAACTCCCCTTTAACGTGGGTTTCGGACCGAAACATGTAAGTTTCCGGTGAAACCGATACCGGTTTCGCTCGAAACCTTTTTTTTTTTAAAGTTTCGGACCTGCTATAATGAGCAGGTCCGGTTTCGGATCGGTTAAGGCCGAAATTGATACGTTTCGATCGAAACGTATCAGTTTCGGCCGATACTGCAAACCATGTGTGTGTGAGGGGGGGGGGAAGAGAGAGAGAGAGGCAGAGGTTGACTTGTTGAGAACAGCAGGTCGTTCCCGAAACGTATCAGTTTCGGCCGATACTGCCAACCGTGTGTGTGTGAGTGGGGGGGAAGAGAGAGAGAGAGAGGCAGAGGTTGGCCTGTTCATAACAGCAGGCCGTTCCTCCTCTCTCATCTATATATATAACCTAAGAGTAAAGATTTACAGAAATACCCCCATTGCAAGGTTGTCCACAAAATAAAGGGAAAATTACAATATAGCCCCTGAAAGTCTAAAAAGTGGGCAAATACCCAAACTTCCCCTTCTAGCCGCTTACTTCTCCACAGATGTTATTTCTTTTAGGGAATGTTTCAGATCTGTGGATTACTCTTATCCTTTTTATTTTGTTCACCATATGACATCTTTCATGTCTTAATTCTTTAAACAATGTGGATGCATTGATATGACTGAGTTTAAAATTTTGGAAGTTAACACAATGCTTATATTCCCTCCTGATTAATAAGGTACTGTTATCTAAAGAAAGGAGGGACAAAAGGTCCCCCCGAGGCATGGAGTCATGTTTAGTAGAGTAAGACTGCAAACAAAGGTTATCTTAGATTTTGTTGACTTTTTAACTCAGAGAAAGATCCAGAGCATGTGGCAGAGAATGCAAAACCAATTTGTATAGGCCAAGAATCAGTAGCCAGGTCCTAGGACTTGTTATTTTATCTTATTTGGCTAATGGAAAGATTTTTGTTTATAGAAAAACATAGCACCTGAGCTACTAAGCACAGGATGCATATCACGCCAAAGTCCTAACTATCTGAATACCATGAAAAAAACCTTACATGTTTAGTCAACTTACGTAACAAGATCCCAATATAGCTCCTGATAGTTCCCATTTATGTTGATCATGAAATGCTAGCATCTAGGGATGGGTACTGTATTTCTCTAAATGGATAGCTTACACTCTTGAGTCTACTTGAACAGATTGAACCTACTTTATAGTACTGCTGTTGCTTGGTCGGCCTTGATGCATACATTTTCTATGTACAGCATCACTCAAACAAAACTGGCCAGAGACATATGATTCATGTAAATCCTAAACCCTGCATAAAGTAATTGCACCAAAGTGGTGTGGTAGTTGAATACATATGGTGATAATGTTGTTTATAACTTTACAGTTCTTTAATGCGCCAAAGATAGTATGTTCTCCTGAAAGTATGCCCATGCATCTGTTAAGCCATAGAGTGCTGTTCTGAGATGATAAATAAATTTAATTGCCCTTCAGATGTTAAAATGTCAACATTGTTGCAGTATGCACTGTATACCTTGAGCATATTTTTCTGCATGCCATGCATTTGGTTATCAACATATCACTTTTCATAGATGTGAGTGCCTTGGGAATCAGCTTCAATTGCCAACATGGATAGTGTAGAGAAGAAGGAAATATCTGATGACACTACTTTGTTAGCAACTCGAGTCATTTTCCTCTAACTTTCTTTTGTCTTTTTCATTTTTAGATAGAAACATTTGGGTTTTCTGCATCTTTATAGATTATGACTCATGAATAGAACATCTGGTCTGGCATTTGTAATTGCTGTAAAATGAGGAAAAATATATTCATCTCAATGGAGGCACTTCTGATTTTTTTTCTCAGCTGTTCCTTATGATTTGCAGATAGTTGATGCTGTTATTGTCGCACGGATTTTGAATGCCACACTTGTTGTACCTGAGCTTGATCATCATTCTTTTTGGAAAGATTATAGGTAATAAAGTCATAAATTATTTGTTGATGGACTTATGACTCTGAACATAACAATCCTTGTTACTAACAAAATACCTCCTTTTACTTTATACAGTGATTTTGCCCACATTTTTGATGCCGATTGGTTCATTTCTTCCCTCTCAAAAGATGTCAAAATTGTTAAAAGGATACCTGATAAAGTAATGAGATCAATGGAAAGGCCTCCATACACCATGCGTGCTCCGAGGAGATCTGCTCCTGAATATTATCTTGATTTTGTTCTGCCAATACTTCTAAGGAGGCGCGTAAGGATTCTATGCCTTATCTACTGTATTTCTATTTTTCTTGATTGCATTGTATTCACATAATTTTGATGACTTTGGACTTACTATATAAATATATTATTGTATATGGGGCTTTTAAGTGTTATTTTTCATCCGAGTTATTTATTCTACAGTCCAGCACTCTTAACTTTTGTTACAGTGTGCAATACTTGCAGCTTCCATTCCTGTAGACCTGCATCACTCTATTAGTTTGTTTTCTTGGAGAGCATCATCTTTGACATCATGATCATTATCTTCCTCATTGTCATAACCCTTATCCCATCAATTTAGGGTCTAAACCTAACGATTTTGATAAAGTTTCAGAAGCCTGACTGACATTAGTTCTGCAACATGCTCTCCATGGTAGGATCCCCGAGGTGTGTTTGACCTTTGAGCTCCTCTTGGCACTCCACAGCTCAGTCCGCACATGGTTGCAGCTGGGGTGGGGGTCAAGTTAGTGGGATGCTGCGGTGAGTTTGACCTCGAAAATCCTAAAAAATACTGCACATGTATTTAGCCAGGACTTTGAACATTAGTTTGTCAAAAGTCTCATTGAGTTGATGGGTAGAAGACTACCTTCCTGGTTGTGCATGCACAACTAGAGAGCAGCCCTCTTGTCAAATATCCCACACCCTTCCACACACTCCCATACTACCTCTTAACAGGTTATATGACTAGGACATTTCATGCCTCACCTGAGGCATTTTCACTAGACCACTGCTGTAAGGAAAATCCTCTTATTTATGCAGGCGTTTTGGAGATAGGCTCCTCACAAGAGAATACAACTTGTGATTAGTTTTTACTGTTTATGGAATAAATATTTAAAAAGGATGTTCACTTGAATGCCATTCAGATTCATTATACCAGTGCCTGGATTTTTGTCTAGTCCTTAATCACTGTAGTTTTACATCACAGCCAGTCCATGCAACAAGTAATAACATTTGCTTAAGTTTAAATGATTCTGAATTAGATGCTAGATTGGAATTAGACTAGGTTGCCGCCTTGTTAGGTAGATATTGTAATGCTATCTGATCATATTAGACTGTCATGAAATGATACAAGTGGGTGTTTTCCAGGAACTAGTAGGAAGTAATAACAGGTTGAGAGACTGAGGAAATGATAAAGCCAGGAGTTTGTAGGGAAGAACACACGCACCAGTTAAGAGCCTGCCAAAAGAAGATGTCAAACTGAGACATAATTGCAGAAAACGGTACAGAAATTCGGTTACCAGAATCGGCAATATGGTTGCAGCTTTTGACTGCTTGACCCAACCTACCTCTGCTTCCTATTTTGAAATGGGGTTTGGCCACATTGGTGCGATCGGCCAATATCCAACTGTGGCATTTCTTGTTTTGCAATCAGGTTGGCTGGGATTGATGGAATTCGCTGATTGAGTCTGGACGTGGGCTGGATCAAAAACTTGTCTCCATGTGCAATTTGCTGATTCTACCGTCCTTGTTTGTAGGAATGGAGAGGTTGCCTTCTTGAGAGAGACACTTAAGAAAGAGATAAGACGATTGGAATACTTTATGAAACCTCAAATTGTTGTGAATAACACGAGAAAAACCCTAATAAAAGCTCACCATGGTAATCTTAAAACTAGTTTTGATTGCCTTGGGGATGCTTTGCAAAACCCTCCAAACTAGGTAGAATCATGAGTCCTAACCCCCACATTTTCTTGAATCCATTTATGATAAGGAAAAAGAAAGCTTTTGAGGTCATGCACTGTCTTTTTGACCACCCAGTAATTTTATCAGTAAGACAGACTATATCTTGCTCTGAGTGGGCACTGTGTGACACAAAACTGTTCAATGTTAATCACTTTGTTGTTCTTCTTAATCTTTATTTTGTTAAAATTTTTAAGATAATTTCTCTTTGTGATGCCATTTTGTTAAAAATTTTAAGATAATTTCTCTTTGTGATGCCTCGGAGGTTGGATTGTTGGTTGAGTCTCACAGGCTCATGGCTGTCCTCTAGGCAAAACTGTGAGGTCATGAGATCGACTCTCACCTGTGGATGCCTGCAGCGGGTGTTTACACTGTGAATATCAATCTGGGCCGGGGGAGCACACACTGCCCGAGAGAGGTTTGACCTGCCCCGGCTTGGGCTACTGGTGATTTGGGCTTGATCCTAGGTGGGTGGGTTTATGGTGTCTCTTTGTGGCTTTTGATTAGTTAATTGCAAGACAAGGGCTGTTCTACTGACCTGTAAAACCTTCAATTTCATTGTCAATTTTAGCTTATGTGTACTGTACTCTTGTTGGCAACATTTTTTGCCCACCTGCGGAAAGGGGTGGGGCAAGATCTCCCCGGGGTGAAGCAGCAACTCACCCGGCAAAGGCAGCAATACCTGTCCATAGCCACCTGTCCGGGGTGCAGCAGAAGCAGTAGAAGAAACCCGCCCTTGGAGACCACCTCCCGGGGGTAAAATACCTATGAAGACCTGCCCGGGGTGGGGCAGACCTCCTTTGGGGTGAAACCTCGATTAGGCCAACACTCCACTTTAGTAGCAGACCCTCGCTGTGGTGAAACCCGCTCAACACTGCTCCAGCAGGCCAATACTCCAGCAACAGCAGACCTGCACACCTCTACAGCGGAGTCAGACCTGCAGTAGCAGACAGCACACCGGAGTCAGACGACTCAGACCAGACCTCCACAGCAGAGTCAGCAGCAAACCTCCCAGCAGAGGCAAGCTCGGGGTGAAAAGCCTGTGCAGGGTAACAGCCCAGCCCAGCCAAACCTGTGCGGGGTGAAACAGGCCAGCAAAGGATTGAACAAGCTCTTGGGATATGGTCACCCCATTCTTTTCCCCCCCTGGGGTTTCCGGTCACCTCCTTGGCCAAGGGTGATCATAAGGCAATTGTCACCTCCTCTTCTTTTGATATGGAATTTCCCCTTTGACCAAGGTTGACAGAAAATGGGAGAAAAGTCACGGAGAGGAACCAAAAGGGGTGCCACGGGTCTATTTGACCCCTCTGACCTGCGCGGCTGACCCCGGGGGTCGAGCCCACTCCGCTGGCATCTCAGTGGGGTCGAACTGACCCCCGCGGGGTCATTCCACCCCGCTGGTAGCCAGCGGGGTCATTTGACCCCTCCGGGTCTCCGTGTTCCCAAAAAAAGAAGGAAAAAGAGGAGAGGGGTCAAAAAAGTATTTTTTGCTATCCCACCGGGGTCATTTGACTCCTCTGGTAGCCAAATGACTCATTTAACTCCTCTGGGGACCATTTAACTCCTTTGGGGGCCATTTCACTCTTCTGATAGCCAGAGGGGTCATTTGACTCCTCTGGAGTTACCCCCCGTGCTCCAAAACAAAAAAAGGGAGAAAAAGAAGCAGAGGGGTCAAAAAATATTTTTTGACACCCACCTTGACAGAAAAAATGGTTTTTGCACCCCACCCTGTCAGGATTGGAGCATTTCTCCACGGTTTTGTCAACTTGGGTCCTCCCACCTTCTATAAATAGACCCCCAAGGGTCCAAGTGGAGAACGAACTAACACACAGAGACACATAGAGACGGGTGTAAAGAAATCACCAAGCATCCGGAGGAGTTTGTTTTGTTTGTCTTGGTCTATGAGGGGTAAGTCCCCGGGTCTTATATTTATGCCCCTACGGGGTATGTTTGTAATTATGTCCCTCATCGGACCATGTTTGTAAGTTTCTATTCCCCGGGGCGACTAATTAAGTAGTTCCGCCCATATAATGGAGGAATTTCAAAAACGTCCCTCCCGGTTTGCGAGAAACAAAATGTCCTGTTGTTTGTAGTTATACCTTGTAACTTTTGTAATTGGGACTACGTCCCTACTTCTCTCGTTAGTGCGGATCTTTGTACAGTCGACAACTCATCGACAACCCTTGTACCCATTTGGGCTATAAATGTATCCAATGTGTGCTCTACAAATTCCTTTGTATGTCAATTGGGAAAAGTTATAAGAAAACCCCTCCGACTTGTGGAAATTACATACATCCCCCTCTTTTGACAGAATTGACAAATGCGTGCCTTCTATGAAGCCCCTTGTCATTCCTTCGGTCCGAAAGTGTTGTCAGCTCAGTCCGACACTTGGGTGCTACCTCGAATCTAGGTCTATAAAGGGTGTGGTAAAATTATCGAAATACCCCTGTGACTTAGAAATGGCCTAGTAGCCCTCAAAACCCTCCAGAAGTGGCCTCAACGCCTTGGGAAGCCGGGAACCTTATCCTACATTCTTTCCAACCTTGAAATTTTGGGAATGCCCCTAGCCTGGTAAATTACCAAAATACCCCCGAAGGCGTAAAATTATCAAAATACCCCCAGGGCCCAGAAAAGCTCCCGTGACTTCAAAAATGCCTACGAATTTCGCACATTTGCATTCATACTCTTAAATTCCAGGGTTTTGCCTAAATATAAGGGGCCTCAGTTGAAACCCTAATTCAGTCATTCTATTGGTCGGTGGTAAGTGAGTGGACACTGTGTGCCCTCCAAATGAGTTTGCCCTTAACATCAGAACCCCTATATAAGACTTCGGGATTTCTTTGCCAGTTAAACAAAAGTGTTCGGACGTTAGGCCGATGTAAATCAACACTGACTTCGGTCAGTGGGGAGAGGTCCAGCACCCGAACCCAAATCGTCTGATATTATACGCACCCACAGAATAAACCTCTACACACAGGGGGATTGTTTCTTTTCAAAAAGAACATTTATTTTCTATTTTATCTACGATAAAAAAAAATTCCGTGTTCCACAGACTGGCACGCCCGGTGGGGCCTTTCCCGCCTTTCTTCTTTCTGTCAAAGAAAGTCTCCAAATCTTTCTTAAGGTTCTGACTACCCCTCTTCCTCTGACAGGACGGGAAGAGGAGGGCTCATTTCCTTCACTCACGTGAGGGGTCTTTGTGCATCTGCGCACCTTTCCACTTGTGCTACGCACCACCACCACCAACTACGACGACGATGGCAGCCGTCACCTACGGCCCCCAGGTCATCGCCAACCACGCTAGGTTCGAATACCTGGCGACCCCACTCGTGTTCGGCGACTTTCCAGCAGTCGTCGGTTCGCCCTTCTTCCTGGGCATGATACCCGTGGTTGAGGTCAGCTCAGCCACGCCTATGGCAACAACCACTGAGGGTGTCAGGCCTTCCACTTCAGCAATTGGCCGGGTTCGCTCGGCCAACAAGCCAGCCGTCGCCCGTCGGGGGTGTCAGGCCCTCGGCTGCATCAATCGGCCGGGTCTGCCCGGTCAAGAAGACAACTGTCGGGGGTGTCAGGCCCTCGGCCCCAGCAGCTGGCCGGGTTAGCCCGGTCAACAAGACCACCATTGGGGGTGTCAGGCCCTCAGCTTCAGCAATTGGTCGGGTTCGCCCGACCGTCTCCTCGCGGACCAGGGGTGTCAGGCCCTTTGTCCCAGCAACCGGTCGAGTCTTCTCGATCAATCAAGTCACTGCTGGCGTCGCTCCTGCTCAACGGGGGCAGCGTCGTCGCCGCAACTTCACCGATTCTATTGCGGCAACCCTCACAGGTACTACTCTTGTTCAACGGGGGCAGCGTCGCCGCCACCATGACGTCGCGCCTACGGCGGGCGTCACCAAGGCGACCCCTGCTCAACGGAGGCAACGTCGTAGCCGCCAGGGCACAAAGCCTGCTGCAGCTACATCTCGCTCCGGCAAGACTATAATTGTCGGAGACCTCCTCATTCGGCTCGATGGAGGCGAGCCGATTTTGCCTCGGGATCGACACGTCCCGACCATTTCTACCTCCAATCGCTTCGAGCTCCTTCGGCAAGTCTGCGAGGATGGAGCGAAGATGAAGAAGCCCGCCGTATCGGCGGCAACTCAAGGTCCCCTGCAGCGACCCAAGCCATGAGCTCCCCGGTGAAGGACAGGGGGCAATCCAGTGGAGGAGCATCACCTCCAATTGAAGAAAATTTGGGTCACCAAGGAGGAGGCCCGAATTATAAGGCGAGCAAGGGCGGAAGCGCCTTTCCGCTTGTCGGAACTGCAACAAATATGGAGCCCGACAGGTGTTGAAACCTCGACATCCCCGAGGCCTGCACCTCAGCCCCCACGTGGGCAAAAGCGCCGAGGAGCCGGCAAGAAGGTGCGGCCGACCTCTCCGTGGGCCAGTTCAACACACACGGACGAGGATTGTTCTACACAGGCTTCCACGTCCCGAGTATTTGTTTTTGACATAATAGGGATGCCACCCAAGCCGAATAGGCAACCACCCAGGAAGAAGCGGGTGGTTCAGGTGACCGATGACTCTGTCAAAGTGCTCACCTGCTACACCACCTCCGCCGATAAGCAGCCGGAGGACACTTCGGGGGACCTGAATCAGCCTCTTCAATATTCGAGGAAGCCGAGACCCGTGTGCCGGATCTTGGCACAGACACAGCAAGGGCCGGCTGTCGGGACATCTCAACCCAAGCTAGCGCGACAAGAAGAACACCAAGAAGACATCCATAGTGTTGATGGAGACAGCAACCCCGCGCACGAGGAAGATCTTGGGAGAGAGGCGTAGACCCCTGCGTTGGAAGAGCTCTGACGCGAAAACCAAGAACTCAAGAACCTCTTGCAAGCGCTATTGCGTGAAAAAGAGGTTCGTGTCCCACCTCAAGCTGCGCCAACTGGAGTGGAACAACAACCTCCTCCCATTCCAGTCGCGGCCAATGCCTCCGTCGTAGCGGCAAAATTGCCATTGGCGGTGGAATTTGAAGTGCCACAGCATGAAGTCAATGTCCGGTCATCTGCCACCCCTGTTACAGAAAGCCTCATGGAGCAAAGGCAGATGATCGAGCGGATGGTGGAGGCGAAGTTTGCCCAACATGGAGAGGGGGTGGCTACCGTTGATTTGTACAGCGTGCCATATCCATTCAAGAAACTTCCATCGGATTGCTCGAAGGCCCCGAAGCTTCAGAAGTTCAACGGGCAGGGCTCCCCACATGAACACCCGGCCTACTACATGACGGCCATGGGTGAATTGGCGCTGGAAGAGGCATATTTGCTGCGGTACTTGTCACGTCATTGACAGGCACCGCCTTCCAGTGGTACTCTAGGTTGAAGCCCAACTCAGTAGCCGATTGGGCCGACATGCAAAAGAAGTTCGTCGACCGTTTCCAGATGGTCGAACGCAAAATCTCCCTGGTGGAGCTCTGTGCCCTCCGGCAGAAGAAGGGTGAAACAGCGTTGGACTTCATCAAGCGATGGAGGGACGTCAGCATGCGTGCGATAATCCTCCGACGCCCGAAGACGCGATCACCATCTGCCGCAAGGGCTTGTCGGCAGAAGTCAGTGAGAAGCTTCTGGACTCAAATATCAGGAGTTTCGATCAGTTGAATACGGTGGTGGCGGAGATTGAAATGTTCTTCGCCGACCACCCTGTACAAGCCCCCGCCAAAGGCAAGTCCTCTAAAGACTGTCTGGCTAGCGGCAAGGAGGTAAATGCTGTAGACTTCTCCCCGACTAATGGAGACAAGGGAGAAGGAAAATCAAAAGGCAATGGCAAAAAGCCCGATGCCAAGGCGAATGCGTCCCTCTTAGCGGAGCGCATGAAGACGCCTTATACCTTCAGGAAAGAGCACACTAAGATGCTCTTCGACCTATGCATGAAAGAGCAGCTCATCACCTTGCCGGATCCGTGGAAGCCCTCAGAGGTGGATAAAACAGATGATCCTACCTATTGTATGTATCATCGAAGGTTGGGTCATACCTTCGGGGATTTCTATGTTTTCAAAAACATAGCAGAAGAGCTCATTCAAAAGGGCTTGGTAAATATGTTGGACCATGCAGTCGACCCACCACAACCTCATGCTTGGAGTCGATCGAACCGGTCGGCTAACGTGGTCTACATGGTGGCGACAGCTTCGAGCTCCAATGCCTCTGAGGCCGGGCCTTCAAATCAATAGCCCAATACTGGCTGCGGAGCCGCCCCTTCCGCACTCCCTGAGTGTTTGGCATTGCGGAGGACTATTCGAAAAATCTGAGGAGAAATCCGGCAATTGCAATTGGAACAAAGGCGCCTGCTGCAGTTCTTGGAAAGCATCGACGAGCAGTTGGCCACTTTCCCCTTTGGCCTATTTGTCAGGGGGTTAGCTCCAGTCCACATACAGGAGGCAGGTGTACCGCCTACTGGCTCTCTGAAGAATCCTCAGATTCATCTGAAGCTGAGGAGGACTCATCTGAAGGCGAGGAGCATACACCCGAAGGCGAGCAGCCTGAGAAGTTGTACTCCTTCCCTCACAAGAAGACCCTGAACATCTTCTTTGCGTGCCAGCGAGCGGGCTTGATAAGCCCATCACCCATGGAGCAGGCACCATGTGCCGCATTTCATCAGGGCTATTGCCCCTACCATGAGATGATAGGCCACCTCATCCATAATTGTCAGCCGTTCAAGGACCTCGCTGAGGACTTAGTCAGGCAAGGGAAGATCAATATGGGTGAATTCCTGGTCGACCCCACCTCAGCCACATGTGCAGGAGAGTTTTCATTTCTCCGTCAATGTTATACATGCTTCAGCAGCTTTCCAATTCCCGGAGCCGCAGGAGGAGGGAGTCAGTTCCCAGCCGCCCAAGTCTACATTGTGGTACCTAGGGTGGCGACCCTCTCATCAGTGTTCTTTCCCCAAGGAGGACACTGAGAAGATCTTTGACAAGGTCCTGGAAGATGGTCGGGTGCTGACACATGATCCGTCGTCTTATTACAATGAGACGGCCAAGAGTCACCCCAGCTACTGCAAATATCATGCCAGGGTGTCTCACCGCACCCGGGAATGCCCGGAAGTCCAAGATTGCATTGAAGTTCTCATCCAAAGACGGGAGGTCGATGCGCAGGGGAACTCTATGACGCATTGTTGGCAGCTTCGGTCATACCCGATACGAAAACCCACCTGTTTACTGTGCAGGTCCGAAACTTAAAGAAGATATCGATTTTGGTCCGAAACCGGACGATTTCGGCCCGAAACTGTCCGGTTTCGGCCGAAACCCACGTGAACCCCCCCCCGATTTCGGCCGAAACCCATTGTTCTCCCCCCGAAACCCCATCCCATGGCCGAAACGGCCGAAACCCTGCGGCTGCTGCGAACTTCTGCTGCTGCTGCTGCTGTTGCGACCTGCTGGCTGCTGCTGCGAGCTTCTGCGACCGAGGCTGCGAGCTGCAGCGTGCTGCTGCTGCGAGTGCGAGTTGCTGCGAGCTGTTGCTACTGCCGTGCGACCAAGGGCCAAGGCTGCTACGAGCTGCTGCGAGCCTGCTCCTGCGCCTGCTCGAGGTGGACAGGGAGAGGCCGAGAGGGAGCCTTGCTGCGCACACCGGGGGCCAACACAACATCAAGGGTTTGATTATTTTGTTTGAGGTTAATTTAGTGTTTGATTGTTTTGTTGTGTTATTTTGGTTGGGTTAAAAATTTGGGGTGAGCAAGCCTTGCTTATTAAGTTTCTTCCAAGTCCAAGGGTGATTAAGGCCTTAAGGGTTAATTGCTAATTAAACTCTAATCAGTTTATAAAAATTGGGGCTTTTGTCTATTTTGATTTGCTTAAGCTCAATTGAACTTAAATTAAGCTTCATTGAGGATTTTGGGGTGGGATCATGCGGGTAATTAATTTTTTCCAAAGGTGATTAAGGGTTAATTGCTAATTAAGCCCTAATTAGGTCATAGAAATTGGGGCTTTTGTCTATTTTGATTTTCTTAGGCTCAATTGAAGTTAAATTAAACTTCATTGAAGATTTTGGGTTGGGAGCATGCGGGTAATTAATTTTTTCCAAGGGTGATTAAGGGTTAATTACTAATTAAGCCCTAATTAGGTCATAGAAATTGGGGCTTTTTTCTATTTTGATTTGCTTAGGTTCAATTGAAGTTAAATTAAACTTCATTGAAGATTTTGGGGTGGGAGCATGCGGATAATTAATTTTTTCCAAGGGTGATTAAGGGTTAATTGCTAATTAAGCCCTAATTAGGTCATAGAAATTGGGGCTTTTGTCTATTTTGATTTGCTTAGGCTCAATTGAAGTTACATTAAGCTTCATTGAACATTTTGGGGTGGGAGAATGCTGGTAAATATTTTTTTCCAAGGGTGATTGATAATTAAGCCGTAATTTTTCCAATATACTTACAACTATACTATTTTTCTTTGACTATCTTAATGCAACATCATGCCTAGACGTCAGCAAACACAGGAGCAGCAAGGGCAGGAGGATCCGGGGTGGGCCCACATGTCCTTAGTTGATGCTAAGAGAAGAAAGGTGAAATGCAATTACTGTGGTAGGGAGATGTATGGCGGAATTACCAGAGGAAAGTAACATTTGGCAGGGGTAAGAGGAGAGGTGAGACAATGCGACCACTGTCCCCGAGAGTTGCGAGAAGAGATGCGCTAGTGCCTTCTGGGCAAAAAGGAGAGGGTGCAACAAAGGGCTGAGGATGAGGCTGAAATTGCTGAGGAGATTTCTGGCAGAAGGGTTAGGAGGGATGATGATGAGGAAGGCATTGAAGATTCTGATCCGGAGCTGACTGAAGCAAGGGAGCGTGAAGAAGCCGCTCGAAGGAAAGGGAAGGGACCCATGGGTTCAGGGACCTATGAGAGTACAGCTGCACGACGTCCTGACATTGGTGCTGCCCCACATACGCAGGGAACCGGTCCCATGGACAGCTATCTCCACAGAAGGCCCCAGGCTACACAACCTAAAATCAAGTCTGCATTGAGAGGGGTCAAAAAATCAGCAGAAGTTGCAGGGCAGGTATTTAAAAGTATCTGCAAATGATTTTTTCATGCAGGTGTCCCTGCACATGCAGCTTCAAGTGAATATTTCCAACCTATGATAGATGCCATAGCAGATGCTGGCCCTGGCTTGAAGGCCCCCTCACGTCGAGACATATACGGGCGTGGCCTTGAGGGAGAGGTTGAGGAGCTCCATGATTGGGTTGAAAGCTTCAAGCATATATAGGTGGAGAGAGGATGCACCATCATGTGTGATTGTTGGACTGGTACCACGAAGAATTCCATGATAAACTTTTTGGTCTATTGCATCGAAGGTACAGTGTTTGTGAAATCAGTTGATGCATCAGATTATGAAAAGAATGCAAATTATTTGTTTCATTTGATGGATGACATGGTAGAACAAATTGGAGAGGAGAATGTTGTGCAGGTGGTGACTGATAATGAAGCCAGTTACAAGGCTGCAGGGAAGAAATTGATGCAGAAGCGCAGTCATTTATATTGGCTCCCATGTGCAGCATATTGTCTGGATCTTATGCTTGAAGACATAGGGAAGGAAAAGCATGTGAAGAAGACAATTGACAAGGCACAAAAAGTCACACAGTATATCTATGGCCATCTTAGGATACTAAATATGTTCAGGGCGCATGCCAGTGGAGGGCGAGATATCATCCGTGCAGGCCCAACCAGATTTGCTTCCAATTTTATTTCTTTGGAGTCTTTGCACAGGTATAAGATTGATCTCAATTCTTGATACTTTATCCTTACTAATATGTAACAGTTGATGCAGCTTCAAATTTCATTTATCTGCACAGGTACAAGAATGAGCTGAAAGCTTTCATGTACCACAATGCCCTGCGGGAATACATCGACAAGGGCAATGTTGATGCACAGATGGATTATTTGGATGTCTGCCACGTCGTGGACGACAACAAATTCTGGGACAGGGTGTCACGGTACTTGAAAGTAGTCACACCCCTCGTGAAGGTCCTAAGAATGGTGGATGTCGATGAGAAGAATGATATGGGCTATCTGTATGAGGCCATGAACCGTGCCAAATTGGAGTTGCAGCATTCCCTTCCCAGACATTATGCAAAATGGTGGAAAATTATTGACCAGAGATGGGACAACACATTACACCACGACTTGCATGCAGCTGGTGAGTGATTAATTATACTAAAATTGGGGTAATGCTTTTATGTTATTTTATAAATTTCATTTAGTTAATTATACACAAATACATGTTATTTCCTCAACCCTTGATTTATGTACGGTGCCGATGCACATGTTGATGGCGAGGTGCTTCAAGGGACTTTAAAAGTCATTGGTCGTTTATCGAGGAATCCAGAAAAGAGACTTCAGGCCGAAGTAGAGGTTCGCCTTTATTTGATTTTATCAATAACATGTATAGAATTTATTTAAGTAGTTATGTTAATGTATTACTTTATGTTTGTAGATGAACCATTATAGAATGAGGACTGGGACATATGCTGACTCCCAATTGCAATACGCTGTGGGAAGAGTGAGCCCAAGTATATTTTATTTTTTGGATTTCTTAACCTTAATATATATTTCTACAACTTATATGCATATTTGTTTATGGTTGGTGGAACATCTGACTGGTGAATAATGGTGAACAACCGAGATGTGGACAATAATGCATTGGCTTTCATTGCAGTTAGGGTGCTCAGTCAAACAACATCGGCAAGCCAATGTGAAAGAAATTGAAGCACGTTCAGCATTATACACTCGAAGGTTCGCAATCGGCTAAAGGCTGAACGGTTAGAGAAATCAGTGTACTGCCACTACAATATGAGGTTGAGAATAAAGAATATGAGGTTGAGACAACAGTTGCGAGGCAAACGCGTCGTCGAGGATGCCGCCGCAAAAATTGATGTGGATGTCTTATTTGATGATGAGAATCCGTTGCAGTCTTGGGTGGAGACACGAGAGCAGGTTGATGAGCCTGTTTTTGATGATGATGATAGAAGTTGGGCAGAGGGCATACTAGATGAAGATGAGCCAAGAGATCCCGAATTCAGAAGAAAATCAAAGAGGGTCAGAGATACTCATGCGCACATGTCTAGGGTTGTTGAGGACACTGAGGAGCAGCATGATTTTTAGCCAGCTAGACACTCAGACTCAGATAGCAGGCCAGTCACTCCTAGAATGGGCAAGGCACCTACATCCTTAAGAAGAAGTACATCAGTGCATGGGCAAACTGAGAGAACAAATGTTGCTGCTCGTGAGGACCCGGCAATTGAGCAGTTGAAGCAGATTTATTTGAGGCACACGCCAAGGGGAACATGATTCATGTCAAGGGTGCAAGAAGAAAGCACATCGGCACAGGAAAAAGCATCCCCAAAGGCCAAAAGGCGACTGGAGACTGAAGGTGCTACAGGTGCTGCAGGTGATACTACTGGCGGTGGGGATGCTGGTGGTCCTTCCTCGTTCCATGCAGACACAGGCAGAGGATACAGTCAAGGTGAGCAAGGATATGATTCACATACTCAATATGGGCATCCATCAGGTTATGGAGGTGGCCAACAGGAGGCAGCGATTTATGGGTCGTGGGGTTATGAACCATCATTCCAGTTCCATCCGGCCAGTTCCTCTTCTCTTCCTCAAGATTCTTATGCTGATACTGGATTCGACTCAAGCCAACCAAACACTTCAAGAGGGATCCAAAGAGGGATGCAGGACTTGGCTACCTCATTGTTCGGTTATAGTGAATATAGACCATACATGCATCCTTCTTATGGGTATGAACATGAAAAGCCAGACGATGAGGGAGAAGGTTCTAGTTATTACCCATATTAGTGCCTCTTCATTTAGGTAAAGATCATTTAATTTCTGAAACATTTACTGTGCCTAATTAGGTTTATTGTAATGTTTGAATCTACTTTATGCTTAGTATGTACTCAAGAATATTAGTTTAACATGTTCAATGTTTGAATTTCAATGTCTACTTCATGTTTATTGCACATAATCTAAATTCTTTACAATCAATTGCATGTCTAATGAATTTTTTGATTTTTATGTGATTATTCATATTTTTTTGAATTATTTCTGATTTTGTAGACTCATTTTGATTTTTTTTGAAGCTTTTCAATGGGTTTCGGCCGAAACCGAAATCGAAACCGGACGGTTTCGGTATCGGACTCGGCCGAAACCGAGTCCGAAACCGATAACGGCATCCTTGCTATGACGAGGCGGCGTCTTAAAGAGGCCGCTAAGAAGATTCTCCAGCAAGTTCAACAGGAGCAGACCAAGCTGCGTGGGACCAAACCCACCTTTCAACAAGTCCAATCGGACAAGTCTACGGGCAGCGGTAATCCTCAGCCAAACCCCAAAGGCAAGGCTAGGTGCGAGGGGCCTAAGGCCCGGAGCCCAAAAAGTCAAGCCGAGGGGGAAGGTTCCAAATCCCTCCCCAGGCCGAGCCAACCCGACACCGTCATGAGGGGAAACCCTCCGCGGGACAATAAAGGCAAAGCTAAAGTGCGAGAGCCTCAAGCCACGGCTCATATCGAGCCAATAAGGTCGTCAATTGAAGAAAGACCTAAACAACTCGAACCGACAAAGCCGCCTGTCAAAGCAAAACCGGCGGAGTTACAAAGCCCCTAGGGGCCCCACTCTGGATTGGCAGAGTTCCAGGAGCTGTCGCCCGAGGTAATTGCTCAGCGATCAATGCCACCTTCCAAGTTCAGCCGGAGGAGGCCAATTGGACCAGGGTCACCCCCAGGAAGAGCCGGGGCGCTAAGGCTCCTAAGGAGCCGACCCGGAGCAAAAAGCAAAATTCTGGGGGCAAACTAGTCCCACCTCCAAAACCAAGCCCACTTTCTTCTCAAGAGGCTGCACGCCAAAAGAAGCAAGAGAAGAACCACAGGAAGAACTTGAAGACGAGGTTGAAGAAACAAGCTGAGCAAGCATCAGCTATGGAGGCCCCTAAGGAGCCAACTCCCCTGCAAAGACTACAAAAGCTCATAGATGAGCTAGAGGAGTACACTCTCCCTCGTCCCACTAGGGTTGTCACTCTAGACAAATACATTCCTTGGGACAAGTTTGGGCGTAAAGCCCGGCTTCTGTAGTGGCTCCGAGATATGGCTCATCGTCTCGAAGAAGGGGAAGACTTCCCAATCCCGGAGGAGCTCTCCTTATTTTACAAGGACGAGGAGCTCACTGTTGAAATGCTCGAGGAAATGCTGTAAGAATTCTCCTGCAACATGGTGGCGATCCCGCCGCCCGACAACATTAACTCTCCTTCGGCTGATAACACCGTGGGAAAAACTCCCATGGCGACATATCAACGTCGCTCGGCGAGGAATAGCCGTGGTCGTGGCTGAGAACGAGGACGTGGGCGTGAAGGTCCCCTAACTCTTGATCGGGTCATAATATTCAGAGGGGAGAAGCTGGGTCCAGTCCCGGAAACCCAAGTTCGCAGAATCCCTTTTATCCTCAGCCCCTCAGAGGGTTCGAGCCCCATCTCAACGGCTAAATCGAGTGGCATCCCTTTTTTAATCGCCTCTTCTGATGAAGAAGAGGAGCCAGCCAAGTCGCCAGTGCGCGAGAAGGCGTCAGAGCAGGCCGGCCCCTCCAACAGGGTCGAGCCCGCAAGCCCAACAGGTCTTTCTAATGAAGACCAACATGATAAGCCTTTGCCACCTCCGGAGGAATCCTTGGCACCGTTGTTTCAAGAAAATGCGGAAGGCCAGAATGGGGAGGAGCACCCTTCTAAAAGGGAGAAGCCTTGCCAGGCACCAAAGACTTTGGCGGAAATCATCCCGCCGTTTGACAAGACCCGTGCTCGGGTGGACCGCAAAATTATTCATCATATGAAGCGGTTTCCAACAAATGTCACTATCTGGGAAGCCATCGCTTGGAGCAAGGATCTCAGGGAGGCTCTTGTCAAGATACTCTAAGACCCGGAGACCTATGAAGCCCATGTTGCAGAGTTGCAAGCCCAGACATATGAGGCATTTGCAGCCAACATCTCCTTCACGGACAAGGACATGTTACTGTCCTCTCCGTGCCACAACCGCCCCTTATATATGCGGGGGACGATTAATGGGCATGATGTGAGTCGCCTTTTGGTCGACACTGGAGCGGCCATTAACATCATGCATTTGAAGACCTTCAAGTCTTTATACTTGGCCCCTTACTTGTAGAAGTTGAACGCGGTCAAGATCTCGGGATTCAATCAGGATTCAGAGGAGGCGCTTGGTCGGGTTGAAGTCAAGCTTGTCTCGGGCGATTTTGTCACCCAGGTGACATTCTATATTATCAACGCCGACACATCATACAAGGTGCTGTTTGGGAGGCCCTGGCTTCACGAGAATTGGGTTGTCCCATCAACTCTGCACCAGTGCATCGAATATGCCAAGGGAGGGGAGCAACATACTGTCTTCGCAGATCAGGCTCTCATTCCACCCAAATGAGTGCCACCTAGCCGATGCTTCCCTATATTTTGGGGAGCCCACTCTAGCAATCCATGAGCCTTTAAAAGACAAAGGGAAGCAAAAAGTGGACTTTGAAGTTGAGGAAGGGCAGTTGTTCACTGTCAATCAAGACGTGGTAAAACTGCACAGGCTAAGCCTCTAGGCCGCCTCCAAGCCGACTCAGCCGGAGAGGCGAAGTGTTGACTTTGAAGCCAACCTCATCAGCCGGGTCATTGACGGGAGTATCTCCTTACCGCCCAAGTGCCTTCAACTCTCGTCCCAACGGGAAGAGTATGAGGTGGAGCAGCTGAAGACCTTCACAATCTCCTATCAATGGAGAAGAAGACGTAACAAGGGCAAGGGGGACAAGCCGATCATCTTTTACAAAGGTGACTTAGTCCCACCGGGCCCTCTTGAAGATGATTTCGGCTGGGATACTCCCGCCGATGTGGCGCCAGAGTCAGTCCAGGAGATGGACGATATGTCGAAGCACATCAGGGAAATGTGTAAATAGCAACATATCCCACGAGCTCAGGACCCCGCACGAGCGACATATTTCCATCAGCTGTGGAACCCTCCGCAGATCCGTGGGCAACCTCCCTTCTCCCGCAAAGACACGCGGGGACTCGACTACGACCAGGAGAGGGACTTCGAGGTCTATTATGCAGTCAATGTCATAGGACTGCTACCTCCTCATGGGCAAGCAGAAGTTGTGCCCAAGGTCGATGACTCTGTAAGGGAGTCCGGCGAGACGTCAATGACATTATCGCCAGAAGTCAACACTAATCACCTCCCTGAGGGAAGGACAACTCAGCCTGTTAACCATCAGCAAGACGAAGCAGGCCCTTCGATTTCAGGCCATGAGCAAGAATGCTCCAAAGAGTTTGAAGTCTATGAAGCAAATACAGATGATGAGGGAGACTTTGTCGACCTCCAACCAGCTCCACCAGAGCTTGAAGATGATGGCCAAGCAACTGTGGACGAGTTGATCGAGATCAATCTCGAAAGCAAAGAAGACTACTACCCAACCTTCGTAAGTGCTCTCCTCAGTGAGAAAGAAAGGCAGTCGTATCGACAACTCTTAGAAGAGTTCAGGGATTGTTTCGCCTGGACTTATAAAGAAATGCCCGGGCTCGACCCTTTTGTGGTTGAACACGAGCTGGCAATTCTTCCAACAGTCAAGCCAATTAAGCAAGCCCAAAGGCGTATGCGCCACGAGTTGGAATTGAAAGTCAATGCTGAGGTCGACAAGATGCTCAACGTGGACTTCATATAGCCTTGCATGTACCCTGTGTGGCTCGCCAACATAGTCCATGTCAAGAAAAAGAACGGCCAAGTCCGAGTCTGCATCGACTTCAGGGATTTGAACAAGGCATGCCCGAAGGACGACTTCCCTGTCCCAATTATCGAGACGATGGTGGACATGACCACCGGTCACGAAGCCTTGTCCTTCATGGATGGGTCGTCGGGCTATAATCAGATCCTCATGGCCATCAAAGACAAAAACCATACGGCTTTCCGATCTCCTAAGGGGATCTTTATTTATAAAAGGATGCCGTTTAGCTTGAAGAATGCTGGCGCAACCTATCAAAAGGCGATGACCAAGATTTTCGACGAGATGCTACATGACCTTGTTGAATGCTATGTCGGTGACTTGGTCGTCAAGACAAGGAGACGAGAGGATCACTTGACTGGCTTGCGTCGAGTCTTTGAAAGGCTCCGGCGGTACCAGCTCTAGATGAATCCGATGAAATGTGCCTTTGGCGTCTCCAGCGGCAAGTTCCTTGGCTTTTTTGTCAGGTATTGGGGGAAAGAGATCGACCTCGACAAAATCAAGGCTATAAGGGGACTACCTCCACCTAAGAACTTGACAAAGCTCAGATCTCTGCAAGGGTGACTCGCCTATATTAGGCGGTTTATCTCTAACCTCTCAGGAAGGTGTTTACCTTTCGACAAACTGATGAAGAAAGGAGCACCCTTCATATGGGATGAGGACTGTCAGAAGACCTTCGAGCAAATCAAGGAGTATCTATTGACTCCTCTAGTCTTACGGACACTCGTCAGAGGGAAGCCCCTTATCCTCTACATTGCTGCCATGGATGCCTCTTTGGGGGCTCTACTAGCCTAGATCACTGACGAGGGCAAGGAGCAGCCATTATACTACCTCAGCCGAAAATTGATCGGACTTGAGCATCGGTATGCGCCTATGGAAAGGGTATGCCTGGCTTTGGTATTCGCTGTCAAGAAGCTAAGGCACTACCTCCTAGCTCACAGAGTGGAGCTCATCTCCAAATGTGATCCACTCAAATTTCTGCTCAGTCAGCCCGTCCTCTCTGGCAGGCTCGGCAAGTGGGCGTTGATCCTCATGGAGTTTGACATCACCTTTGTACCACGCAAGACGATCAAGGGACAAGGAATGGCGGAGTTCTTAGCAGCGCACCCTGTGCCAGAAGATTCGCCACTCAACTTCGAGCTGCCCAATGAAAAGGTGCTGGTACCTTCTCAAGAAACTGGGGAGCATTCTGAAAAAGTCCCACCGCAGATGGAGCCGGGCGTCCTCACTCTCGACCTCCCACACTGGGAGTTGTATTTTGATGGTGCTTCCCGAACAATCAAAAGGGTTGGCGGCCTTACAGACTTCGTCTCGGGCTTGGGGATAGTTTTTGTATCTCCACGAGACGGCATTCTCCATAACTCTTGCGCTCTCATGAAATCATTGACTAATAATGATGCAGAGTATGAAGTGCTAATCATTGGGCTTCAACTGGCACTTGAAATGGACATCAAGTGCATCAAAGTCTACGGGGATTCTCAGCTCGTCGTCCGACAAGTATTGGGCGTCTATGACGTCTGGAAGAAAGAGCTTATTCCCTACCATACAGCCATCATGAGGCTCAAGGACAAATTCTACCTATTTGAAATAGGCCATGTCCCCAGAGGTAGCAACTCCCAGGCTGACGCTTTGACAAAGTTGGCAATAGCCCTAAAACTCCCGCCTGAGGGAGAGTTGAACATTACAGTCAGACACCGAGGGCTCATGCCAAGTGTGCTCGACGAAGAGTCTGGCCTCACTATCTATGAGGTCGACAACATTCAAGAAGGGAGTATTCCCAAAGAAGAGGATTGGCGCGAGCCGATTATAAAGATAAAGAATGGCTGGCTCCCTCCTGATCGAGCTCAGAGGGTGCAACCACTACGCAGGGCAACATCCTACTAGCTGATTGACGGCCTGCTCTTCAGGCTCGTCCATGAAAAAGACCAATCGATCCTTCTACGGTGCCTTTCATCCAAGGAAGCAAAGACCGTCATGCACGAGGTCCACTCCAGATTGTGTGGGGCCCACCAAGCAGGAGCCAAGATGAAGAATATCATCAAGCTCAAGGGTTTTTATTGGCCCACCATGTACGAAGATTGCAACCAGTATGCTCATACATGTCACCAATGCCAAGCATTTGGGCCAGTGCCTCGAAAGCCGCCCAACCCGCTCCATCCAACCGTGCCTACTTGGCCGTTCGCGGAGTGGGGTATGGACATTGTGGGACCATTCCTGCCATCATCTCAAGGCCACAAGTTCATACTAACCGCCACTGATTACTTCTCCAGATGGGCAGAAGCCGTTCTGCTACGAGAAGTTACAGGAGAAATAGTTGCCCGTTTCGTGAGGCACTACATCATATACAGATTCGGCACCCCCAGCCGGATCATCTCATGGCACGCCATTCAGGAACAAGACTGTTTACGCGTTGGCGTCCAAGTTCCATATTGACTGGAGGACATCGTCGGTCTACAATCCCCAAGCCAGCGGGTTGGCCGAGGCCTTCAACAAGACCCTTTGTAAGCTACTGTCCAAGATAGTAGGTGGCCGTAAGCGAGATTGGGGCGAGAAGGTCCACGAATTCTTATGGGCATATCGGACTATTTATAAAACTCCTATGGGTTGCTCCCCATTCTCCCTGGTCTACGGAGTCGAGGCGGTGGTCCCTGTGGAGATCGAGCTGGCATCTTATCGCGTTGCCGTGCACGCCGGATTGCCAGGCCAAGACCAGTCCGAGATAGAAAGAAGGCTTGAGGAGCTCTCCAACCTTGAAGGAGAAAGACTCAAAGCCTATAAACACTTGCAAGTGTATCAAGCCCGCATGACACGTGCCTATGATAAGCTGGTCACGCAGAGGGCGTTCAAAAAAGGTGACCTCGTCATGATTAAGGAAAAGGAGGTTCTAGCGGGAAGATCCAGCGGAAAACTCCAACCCAATTGACGGGGACCTTACATCATTCAGAAGGTCTACGAAGGAGGGGCCTATACGGTCGTCGATCATAAAGTAGACAATCCCTTCCCTCCTCTCAACGGCAAGCACATGAAGCTCTATCATGCGCCACCGCAAGAGTTTCTACAGCAGTCCTCATAGGACACACCTCTCCCCAGTGAAGGTTCCAGTTACAAAAAAAAGGGAGGGGGTTAAAAATATTGATACCCCGGCGGACTTAGTCATCCTTCAACGGTTGGCTAAGGGCAAAAAGGCTATAGACCCGGTCGAGGTGAAAACCTGAAAGGGCGCCTCGGGCAAAAATGGACAACCCCTCAGTGTGAAAACCCGCAAGGGCGCACCGGAAAAAGTTAAAGGGGGCCAGCCTCGACGAAAACCCAAAAGGGCGGTGAGGTTGGTAATGTGAAAAAAAAATCCTCTCTCAGCTTGCTTCATGGGTGGTTCTAAGTCAATGACTCCACCCCATCACGGCAAAAACATCATATTGACGTCATGGCTATGCCTCCCATGTCATTCTATGACACCCGGTCCCACCGGGGTGTCCCGACATTGTCGCATTCAGTCCCACCGGGACCACCAGCACTGCCATTTTCAACAGATTTGACTCTTATGTCCCTTCAGGTTGTCAAGTCTAACCATTTCATTTCAAGAGTTGACTCATACCTGTGGACATGCAAATTTGCACTATTGTATGTCCCAACTAGTCCAACATCAACAACAACTGAAGAGATTGAAAAAGGGAAGGCCATCCGGACTCTTTGAATACACACACAGCCGTGAAGCCGTCTCCGAAGTCACGACAGTGAAGAGAAATCAACCACCAAGGGCCACGGAGAAAATCGAACGGGCCATGACTCGTGCTCACAACGGGCTCAGAACGGGCTCAGAAATGCACCCAGTGTGGCCTTTAGCGACACAGCCCCTGGCCTTCAGCGGCACGCCCATTTGGGCCTTCAGCGGCACGCCCATTTGGGCCTTCAGCGGCACGCCCATTTGGCCTTCAGCGGCACACCCATTTGGGCCTTCAGCGGCACGCCCATGTGGGCCTTCAGCGGCACGCCCATTTGGGGCTTCAGCGGCACGCCCATTTGGCCTCCAGCGACACGCCCATTTGGGCCTCCAGCGGCACGCCCATTTGGGGCTTCAGCGGCACGCCCATTGGGGCCTTCAGCGGCACGCCCATTTGGGGCCTCATCGGCACGCCCTTTTGGCCCTCCTGCGGCACACTTATTGAGCCCGCCAGCGGCACAGCGTGAAGGCGTTTTCAACGGCCGAAGGACGTGACGCCCATGCCCTACGTATCCTTGGCGCGCAGTGAGCTGTCCGAGGTGTCAACCAGCGGTTGGGCCACGCAGGCTACTCCCCTGACATCCAGGACGGGGGAAGTCAAACCCCATCATGACCAGCCGCTTCCCACCTCCAGTTGACGGGTTCCGCCACTCCCTGTGGGCGTGTTCCCTTTATCTCCCTTACGCTCGGGTCAAGGGGAGATGCTGCCGAATTTTTGTTAGAAAATAATAAGACGTTAAAAGGCAAAAGGACGCAACAAACAAATGGGATAATAAATACATAGCAAAAGATAACAAAAGCAACAAATAAATAGAACAACAACAGATTGCAAGAAGAAGGAGAAAAGATTTGTATAAAACTACGCAGAAATCAAAGAAAAGAAGAAAAGAAAAGCCTTAAAAATAAGTAACAGAGGAGTGGGCCTTCATCGGCGCGTCTGTTCCAGCCTTCGCCGGTACACCCTATCAACCCCCCCAGCGGCACACTATAACAGCCCTTCAACGACACACCTTCTTGGCCCTTCAGTGGCACGCTCCTCCCCACCCACACCCTCTCCTCCTCACCGTCTCACGTGGAATGGTCATTCCCGAAGTGGAGCACAATGTATAGACTTTGACCTGCAGCCAATGGACAACGTACAGACTTTGAGTTGGCCAATGTATAGACTTTGAGCTGCAACCAATGGACAACGTACAGACTTTGAGCTGGCCAACGTATAGACTTTGAGCTACAGCCAATGGACAACGTACAGACTTTGAGCTGGCCAATGTATAGACTTTGAGCTGCAGCCAATGCACGGACTTTGAGCTGGCCAATGTATAGACTTTGAGTTGCAGCCAATGGACAACGTACAGATTTTGAGCTGGCCAATGTATAGACTTTGAGTTGCAGCCAATGGACAACGTACAGACTTTGAACTGGCCACTTTGAGCTGCAGCCAATGGACAACGTACAGACTTTGAGCTGGCCAATGTATAGACTTTGAGTTGCAGCCAATGGACAACGTACAGACTTTGAGCTGGCCAATGTATAGACTTTGAGCTGGCCAATGTATAGACTTTGAGTTGCAGCCAATGGACAACGTACAGACTTTGAGCTGGCCAATGTATAGACTTTGAGCTGGCCAATGTATAGACTTTGAGTTGCAGCCAATGGACAACGTACAGACTTTGAGCTGGCCAATGTATAGACTTTGAGTTGCAGCCAATGGACAACGTACAGACTTTGAGCTGGAGCTGGCCAATGTATAGACTTTGAGTTGCAGCCAATGGACAACGTACAGACTTTGAGCTGGCCAATGTATAGACTTTGAGTTGTAGCCAATGGACAACGTACAGACTTTGAGCTGGCCACTTTGAGCTGCAGCCAATGGACAACGTACAGACTTTGAGCTGGCCAATGTATAGACTTTGAGTTGCAGCCAATGGACAACGTACAGATTTTGAGCTGGCCAATGTATAGACTTTGAGCTGCAGCCAATGGACAACGTACAGACTTTGAGCTGGCCAATGTATAGACTTTGAGTTGCAGCCAATGGACAACATACTGTGTAGACTTTGAGTTGCAGCCAATGGACAACGTACAGACTTTGAGCTGGCCAATGTATAGACTTTGAGTTGCAGCCAATGGACAACGTACAGACTTTGAGCTGGCCAATGTATAGACTTTGAGTTGCAGCCAATGGACAACGTACAGACTTTGAGCTGGCCACTTTGAGCTGCAGCCAATGGACAACGTACAGACTTTGAGCTGGTCAATGTATAGACTTTGAGTTGCAGCCAATGGACAACGTATAGACTTTGAGCTGGCCAATGTATAGACTTTGAGTTGCAGCCAATGGACAACGTACAGACTTTGAGCTGGCCAACCAATGGACAACGTACATACTTTGAGTTGGCCAATGTATAGACTTTGAGCTGCAGCCAATGGACAACGTACAGACTTTGAGCTGGCCAATGTATAGACTTTGAGCTGCAGCCAATGGACAACGTACAGACTTTGAGCTGGCCAATGTACAGACTTTGAGCTGATGAATGTACAGACCTTGTATGCATGCAACCAGCCAATGTACAGACTTTGGGTTACAGCAACCAGCCAGTGTATAGACTTTGAGTCGCAGCAAATGGACGATGTACAGACTCTGCGCGTGTGCTAGCAGACGTTGTATAGACTTCGAGTCAGCTCGGCACGCCCGCCAACACCCTCCAGCGGCACACTCTCCTTGGTGCCTTCTTCGGTGCACCCCCTTCTCCCTTCGCCGGTACGCCTTGGGGCGCCCTCATCGGCACGCTTTCCATACCCCTAGCCGGTACACCCTCCAGCGGTCCTCTCCCTCCGGGAAACATACACATATAACATATGATGATAATGACATTGGTGATAATAATAATAATAAATAAATTAATGAAAATTATGATAAATGAAGAAATCCGAATATATACAGGAAACAAACAAAAATGTGAAATAGTGATAATAAAAAGGGAAAAAAAAATAATAATAATAAACAAAAAGGGGGGAGGAATCATTCGGAACAAATGCATAAAGAAGAAATGAACAGCAAGAGGAAAGAGAGGAACATATAATTAAAATCTCAGATAAAAAAAATACCATGGTCCACATTGCAGCCCCATCTCTCTCCGTGACCCGACGCAGAAGGAACAATGTTGCGGCCCTCTCAGGCCGGGCCCGAGTCTTGGGAATTATCCCGACATGGCCAGGCCCCGACCTAGTCTTGGGCCGACATTCCATTCAGACCAGACTCGTTCCCCAGGCCGGATCCCCTCCGAGCAACTACTAAAATTGTCGCACGTTCGACAAACATTTGAACGGGTTCGCCTCGGTTTTCGCCGCGTTTCTATCACGGACCTGTGTCTGAACATGAAAAGACCCTTGAGCAACCAACATGGCCGACGGCTCCTACCCCGACGTGGTCGTGACCCAGCATTGCTCCGGGCCGATAGCTCGTCAAATCGGATTCACCCTATCGGGATTCGTTCCCGCCCTTTCATTGAAATTGCCGTAAACTCGGCATACATTTGTACGGGGTTGTTCCTATCCACGTCGCACCTTCAATATGGACCCTTGTCCGAATATCAAGTGGTCCGCAAGTGACCGACAGAAATCTGAATAGAACGAGATGGCTCCTGTCATCCCTGGACCCTATATACGGGAATATCAATAAGGCCTTTGTGGGCTGTGCTTGGACCTCGGGTCCGTCCCGATTATGGTCATTGTCTGACCCACACCCTCGGCCTATAGCTCGCTTCCTTCGAACATGTTTTGGTTTTGGAATCTAGTCCCGGGACTCTTCCCCATTGCCCTCCGGCACCGGGAACATTAATGATGCCCACGCAAGCCCCGTTTGGACCGCGGGAGGCGCCCCCGGTATGGTCCCGACTCGATCTCGCACCCGGCCAATAAATTTGCTAGTTTCCTGCTACACTAATCGAGATTTAACCAAATGTTTTCAATGTCTCGGAATAATGTATTTGCCGTATCACAGCATACATATGTTCCATGTCCTCCTGCGACGATTATGATACTCTCAAGTCGGACACCCGTCCGAATATTAAACGGTCTCCCGAATGACCGACACGTTTCGAACGTCCGCTTCCCTAGACACAGGGTTTTTCAGCCGATTCAAGGGATATTCCCTCGTTGCCCCTTGGCACCGGAAATATTAATGACGCTCATGCAAGTCTTGTTTCGACCGCGGGGGGCCCATCGCAGTATGGTCGCAGCTTGCTCTTACACCGGGCCAACAGATTTCCTGGTTTTTGACCGCTCCAACCGAGGCTCAGCCAAACGTTTTCCGCTCTTCCGAACAATAAATTTGCCGTACCTCGGCATACATGCGTTCCGGTTTTCCCGCGAGAACCGCGATTTTCTCGAGCCGGACATTCGTCCGAACATTAAATGGTCAGTACACGACCGACATGATCGCGAATGTTTTCTTCTTACCCTCATACGGGGGTTTCGATGCTTCCTAATAGACCTTTCGTGCAATTAATTTCTTGGCCATGAGGCCCTGAATCTCGGCGATTAATCAAGGGTGTTCCCTTGTATGGGGGATGTAAATGACGCCGTGACCTTTATGGCGCGGCGGATTTTTGTCCCGACACGAACCACACAATCGTCTGACCGAGTTAGATCGAGCGCACCATGGGCTCTTCGGAGCCCGAACAAATTGTCACTTCGGTGTCTGGCACGCCCACGCATTTAATAGACGAACTACCTGGATAAGCGAATTTTAGTACGTCCACAGTACATCACTTTCCCCACCCTGCACCACACTGCCCACCACCTCCCTTGTTTCTTCCCTTGGGCAACCCCCCCTCTATCTCCCCTGACATGCCCATATGCGCAGCCCCACTAGCTTCACCCCTTTATCATCATGCAGTCCAGCCCCCACCACCAACATCTCTGACTCTGCCCCATGGCCCCATCACCCTACCTTTGAACTCACTCACCTCTCTCTCACGTGAAGGTCTTTTGAAGTTTAGCCAAATTCCCAGCGTGCGACATTCTCAAGAGGCTGCTGCGTCTTCGGAAGATAGGTGCGCCATGCTCTCCCAGCACCCTCACAAGTGCAGCAGGTGGTGCTTTCATGCCATGTGGATGCGGACAGCTAGCAAAAAAAAAAAAAAAGAGAACGTCCCTCTCATCATTCCTGCCCCCTCTCTCATTCACGTTGTATTTCTTTGTAGCTAAAGTAAGTTTGAAATAAAAATGAGAAAAAAAAATGAAAAGAAGAAAAAGGAAAGAGAAAAAATGTGTTTCTAAAAAAGGTGAGATCCGGGTAGTTTTGTCCCGCATCAATTTGGTATCAGAGTAAGTTGCCCACTTGTTCTCACAAGTCGGGTCCTTGGCCGAGTCCGCTCCACCGGGAAGGAAGAATTTGAAGTTTCGGATGCATTGTCCTTGAGATGGGGGCGGGTGCGAGGCTCCATTCGAAGCTCCAGGTCCGTCCTCCTCCGTTCCGCCGAGAAGGGAGAATTTGAAGCGTTTTGTGCATCGTCCTTGAGATGGGGGGGGGTGCGAGACCCCACTTGAAGCTCCAAGTCCGTCCACCTCTGCCGTCCGTCTTCGCCTCCACCAACGCCGCTACCACAAGGGTCCTGCAATTCAAGGTTCGTGGTCGAACCTCCTCCAAGCGGAGGGGTTTGACGAGGATCGTAAGCAGCATGGACATTTATCAAATTATGTTTATTTTGAGTGTTTTATTTTATAGGTCACATTCGTAAGCTTAGGTGTACTTTGAAGATGTGTCACCATTATGTTAGTGTAAGTCTTCCCACGTGAGTTATAAAGAGTTGTTAGGTGATGTTTGGTCATAAATGTCAAATGTTAGGTGTTGAAGTTTTTGATACGTTGTCTGTGTGAGGAGTCTATATAAGAGTCTGTAATCAATGTTAAGGGAGGAAGGAAGTTGATTAAAATTATGAGAATGTTAGGTGTGAAGCCTTGTCGTGTTATTTTCTCCGAGAAGGAGCTGGGTGCGATGCCCATGGGTGAGAAGCCCCCCCCGGAGTGAGAGGCTCCATGGTTGCATCGTCTCTGTAAAGGAGACGGGTGAGAGGCCCCAACCAAATATCCTACGCCTTCCTAGCCACTCCCATCATCTTACCACTCCCACCACCACCATCGCTGCCCCATCTTCTCTGACTAATCCATGTGCTTATCTCCACCATAGCAAAGCTCTTCCCCTCCACCTTACTATTATCTATTTTGTTTGCTCAGACCACCACGTACATCACTTTCCCCACCCTGCACCACACTGCCCACCACCTCCCTTGTTTCTTCCCTTGGGCAACCCCCCCTCTATCTCCCCTGACATGCCCGTATGCGCAGCCCCACTAGCTTCACCCCTTTATCATCATGCAGTCCAGCCTCCACCACCAACATCTCTGACTCTGCCCCATGGCCCCATCACCCTACCTTTGAACTCACTCACCTCTCTCTCACGTGAAGGTCTTTTGAAGTTTAGCCAAATTCCCAGCGTGCGACATTCTCAAGAGGCTGCTGCGTCTTCGGAAGATAGGTGCGCCATGCTCTCCCAGCACCCTCACAAGTGCAGCAGGTGGTGCTTTCATGCCATGTGGATGCGGACAGCTAGCAAAAAAAAAAAGAGAACGTCCCTCTCATCATTCCTGCCCCCTCTCTCATTCACGTTGTATTTCTTTGTAGCTAAAGTAAGTTTGAAATAAAAATGAGAAAAAAAATGAAAAGAAGAAAAAGGAAAGAGAAAAAATGTGTTTCTAAAAAAGGTGAGATCCGGGTAGTTTTGTCCCGCATCATGTTTGTAATTATGTCCCTCAGCGGGTCATGTTTGTAAGTTTCTACGTCCCAGGGCGACTAATTAAGTAGTTCTGCCCATATAATGGAGGAATTACGAAAATGTCCCTCCCGGTTTGCGAGAAACAAAATGTCATGTTATTTGTAGTTATACCCTGCAGCTTTTGTAATTGGGACTACGTCCCTACTTCCCGCGTTAGTGCGGATCTTTGTACAGTCAACAACTCGCCGACAACCCTTGTACCCATTTGGGCTATAAATATATCCAGTGTGTGCTCTACAAATTTCCTTTGTATGTCAATCGGGGAAAGTTATAAGAAAACCCCTCCGACTTGTGGAAATTACACACATCCCTCTCTTTTGACAGAATTGACAAATGCGTGCCTTCTATGAAGCCCCTTGTCATTCCTTTGGTCCGAAAGTGTTGTCAGCTCAGTCCGACACTTGAGTGCCACCTCAAACCTAGGTCTATAAAGGGTGTGGTAAAATTACCGAAATATCCCTATGACTTAGAAATGGCCTAGTAGGCCCCGAAACCCTCCAGAAACAGCTTCAACGCCTTGGGAAGCCGGGAACCTTATCCTACATTCTTTCCAACCCTGAAATTTCGGGAATGCCCCTAGCCTGGTAAAATTATCAAAATACCCATGAAGGCGTAAAATTACCAAAATACCCCCAGGGCCCAGAAAACCTCCTGTGACTTCAAAAATGCCTACGACTTTCGCACATTTGCATTCATACTCCTAAATTTCAGAGTTTTGCCTAAATATAAGGGGCCACAGTTGAAACCCTAATTCAGTCATTCTGTTAGTCGGTGGTAAGTGAGTGAACATTGTGAGCCCTCCAAATGAGTTTGCCCTCAACATCAGAACCCTTATAGAAGGCTTCGGGATTTCTTTACCAGTTAAACAAATGTGTTCGAACGTTAGGCCGATGTAAATCAACACTGACTTCGGTCAGTGGGGAGAGGTCCAGCACCCGAACCCAAATCGTCTGATATTATGCGCACGCACGGAATAAACCTCTACACATAGGGGGAATGTTTCTTTGCAAAAAGAATATTTGTTTTCTATTTTATCTACGATAAAAAAAATAATTCCGTGTTCCACAACTCCGAAGACTTTTCTAAAGGTTCAACAGAACTTAGGAACTGTATGGTACTGAGAAATAGTAAATATAAACCAATGGTTCAATCCTTGTGTATCTTGGGTCTTGGCTTAACCCATTAGTTTCACTAAACTGGGTAGACAACACCCAAAACCACATCATAGCTGGAGAAGTGCTTTCTCTTGTACCCTTAAAAGTTTGGTTTCTCACATTTTTATGTTTTGGAAAGAGTGCATTGATGGGGTAAACTTTTTTTTCCCAGTAGGTACTATTTTTTTAAACGGGGAGGGGGAACCTGGGATTGAACTTGGGACCTCCCCCAAAGGGGGGAGGTCGCGAGACTACCACGGCAGGCCATGGGCTCTGATGGGGTAAACATTATTCCTTTACAATTGAAAAGGGATAGCTTCCCCATCAGATAAAATGCCATCGTCAACATAAGCATAAAAGATGAATTCTTTTCTTTTTAGCCCTGGGAAATAGATGATCATAGCTTTTTCCATGGATAGAATGAGAGGATAATTCAAACCTATTGCAGGCAGGATGTTGCCACCATCCTTTTGTTTAGAATAACCTTACATTAACTGCGGTAGAAAAATTCCTTTTCTTCCAAAAGTATCTAAAAGCCATGTGTGTCTTCTCCTTGGGCATGATTCTAAGTCTCCCTCAATGAACAATGGAAAAAGGCATTTTTCTGCCTCGAGAAATACAATACATATGGCATGGTCTACAAGAACCATCAGAAGTGGGCCATTCATATTTTTATAGAAAATGTTTCAAAGTGTTGGCGAGATTACCTATTCAATTCAGTTTTTGGCCATGCAATCCACGACCATACTATCTTACTGAAATCTGTCTTGTGGTTGCAATCTGCCTTCCAGTTTCTTAAGTTGAGCACTTGAACATACATAAATGCCCATTCTGATGCAACATTGAGGACGAGGAAAAGTGGATACTTTCCTTCTCCATTTAGGACCACAACATAAACCTAAATGATGGCCATTTTTCTGTTACTATTGGCTTGGGAATCTAACCAACTTCAAACCTTTCCGATCTCATCCCTAAGTCTGCTGGAGGTCCTTTAAAAGGAGCATGGTTTGCCATCTCAGACCAACTTGTATGAGTTGGGTCGTATCTGGGTCTGCCAACCCCCAAGATACACATTGGATTGCCGGAGTTGTGAAGACCCCTTGGGCATTTACAATTCTTGACATTTATAATTGCCTAATTCTTAGGCAATTATAATTTTTAGGCATTTATAATAATATATCTTAGGCAATCATAATTCTTGGGCTTAGGGGGACCAAGTTGGCCTGATCTGACTCATATCTGGGGCGGACGGACTCAATCTGGCCCACCGAGCTGGCCAACCTTGAGGAGTCCATATCCTAAGGGTTGTTAACTTCATTCTTACCAAGGTCAACTTCAGAAACAAGCAAAGGAGCTTCCAAATTGCTTCTGGCAATCAGAAACTATACTGCTCATAGTTCACTGTACTACTCATAATTCTCTTCTTTAACCTTTTAAATTTTTTCTTGCATTTTTGTCTGTCTGTGTTTCTTCCAAGGCCAATAATAAATCCTCTATTAGGGGAAAGAGTAAAATCCTCATATTAAAGTGAGAAATTTCAACTGGAATGATGTGTATTTCACTTTTTCACTTTTGTGATCCTACATGTTGGCTATTTTTTTTTCTAATTATCAATCTGGTCCTTCAGTTTCCTTCTATGCTAAATTCTTTTTGTGGTGATATTTATGCACACTGACTTGTGGTTCAATTATTTTCAGGCTGTTCAGTTGACAAAATTTGACTATAGGCTTGCGAATGATATTGATGATGAACTACAGAAGCTTCGATGTCGTGTGAATTATCATGCATTAAGATTTACAAAACCTATACAAGATCTCGGTCAAAAATTAGTGTGGAGAATGAAGAAGATGGCTTCACGCTTCATTGCTGTTCATTTAAGGTAATTGGACATACACGAGATTTGAAGTTGCCTGGGCGAAGGAACATATGCTTAGGCAGATTGCACGGGTGCCATGGCCACCTACCTGAAAACTGGATTCTAGAAACAGATGGTTCTTACTGGTTCTGGTTCCACTTTTGAGTCAGTATGAGAACTGCCCAATTATGGGACTTGGAGTCATTATGGCCAGTTACATTCTTTGCCTTTTTCCCGACTGGTTTCAGGTCCAGAACCAGCACATTGGAGCAGTCCTAGGAAGTAACATGCTAGTTTTGTCAGGTCTGGTCCAATCCATGGTATTCAGTACCGCCCAGTACATATCGTACCAGGCCAGTACGTACCGGTACCAGCCTTGGCTGGTACGGTTCAGTTTCTTCATCTATTGGGTGGTATGTACCGGTACCGGCTGGTATGTACCGGTACCGGCCCTGTCTGGTACCAAAACCGGTACCAGGTTTGAAGACCTTGGTCCAATCTGCCTAGGTGTCAAAACTATAGATGGGATAGCCTCATCATGTGGGGCAATTTTTCTTGCTTTTTTTTGGTTCACTTTTTTAGGCATACTTCTGCTGAATATGTTTTTATTTTTTGCAAACATATAAAAATGTACTCATTGCGAAAGGAAAAATGCAACAAAGAAAGACGTAAACCACATGGTTTAATGTCTCATGGAAGTTTGACATTTAAAGAATATTCATTGCTAATTATGGGGACAGTAGACACTGAGTAACTGCGGTTTGAGAGGCCATCCATGAAACCCACACACCAATTAACAATCACTCAGACTTTTGGGAACAAACATAGTGTGTGAGTCAACTGAACCATTGGGAGGGGGTACTTTTAGCCATGAATTGTTATTCCTTTATTGGGCTTGATCATTTCTGGGATGAATTGGAATGCTTCTCATAAAGAAATGAGCTCCAAGGAAAAGGATCTGGATTTCATTCAGGGTGTAGTCATGGATTCGAGTTTGTTATTTTGTGATTCTCATCTTGGTATGAATTTGGTAAAACTTAAACAGTTTTCAGATGAAGATGCACAAGAAAAACACACCTTGAACTTTACTTTCTTTCTTGGTTAGGTTTGAGATACATATGAATTGGACTTGATCAAGGCATTTGGTTTTTTAATTAACCATAGCGTCTGTCTATCCTTTTGCTTAAGTGTAATAGATGTAAGTCTTTTGATGTGAAAATGCTAGGTTAATTCATTGTTGTGAGATTCAGTGGAAGATGAGTGAGCAAAAAATTCATTTTATCTTCTGAGTTGGGGATCACTTTTGTTTCAATTTGATAAAGTTTTATATTATATCTGTTTCAGTTCAATCTGAGCTTGCTCTAACTGCTTCACAGATTTGAGGCTGATATGCTTGCATTTTCTGGTTGTTATTACGGCGGAGGTCAGAAAGAGAGGAAGGAGCTGGGCGAAATTAGGAAGCGCTGGGAAAACTTACCTGTAAGAGCACTATCCTTATTCTTACAAGCTTCATAGTGCAAGTTCAATTGAAGATGTTACAAGTGGTTATGAGGGCAGCCCTAACTTCCAAATGAACATCTAATAGAATTTTTTGTTTGTAGTGTTATATCTCAGCTCTTTCTGCAAATATTTAATACTGAGATGTGCTTGGCAATGCTCATGTCTAGAAATTCTGATAGTCAACTATTTATTCATTGTCAGAACATGCATAGGCTTCCCTTTAGAACATTAATTCACTAACTATAAAGGATATTTCTCTTCATTTGCCATGTCTTATGAGTTAACTTTACGTCTAGACCCAGACTTGAAAAGGAATATCTGGATAAGGTTTACACTTTTGTTATCACTAAAAATATTGAATGAATCCTATTTCTCAAGAACCCAGGATGTTTACTCCAATATGTTGCTTTAGGATGTATCTTTCTAGAACCTCTTTCAGCTCAATTTCTTTCATCGTGGCTGTATTGGATCTTTTATATTTTTGAACATAATAATCTCATTTTCTTTATTCTTTCTATTTGTCAGCCTCTGCCGTTGGCTAACTATTATCCAACTTGCTCATGTTTGAAGTTTAACCTAATTTTATTCACCTGGGTGATTCATGCTTGATGGTTTTTTTTTCCAAGCTGAGGTGGATGAGAAATTTCTTCTCCTCTTTGTCTCTTGTGCATATGTACATTGCAGCTCATGTATCTAGGGGATTCTTCTTCTCGCTCGCACATTCACACTAGGGATGCAAATGGTAGCCAATAACCTGTTTATTCGATTGATTATTA
This sequence comes from Amorphophallus konjac, assembly GCA_022559845.1. Classification (NCBI taxonomy): domain Eukaryota; kingdom Viridiplantae; phylum Streptophyta; class Magnoliopsida; order Alismatales; family Araceae; genus Amorphophallus; species Amorphophallus konjac. Next base: position 62,335,019 of record CM040121.1, on the reverse strand, counting down.
GCTTATAGGTTGGTTGTCTTCCTGAACTGGTATATATAGTGCTTCAGGTAGCAGATACATTTTTTAAACTGAGATACGTGGCGGATCAGCTAACAGATATATCACTTACCAAATTCATTATCAATTAACTTGTCCAATGTCATTTAAATTAGGGATTTTGCATGAAAACCGTTGTTAGAGGTGAATTTGCAAAAAAATTATTCCTGGAAATGCATTAGCAGTCATATCATTGCATTAATTCAAATAGTGCATAAATGCCATTTAAGTAAGATTTTTTCTGCAAGTTTTTGACAAAAAGAAGTGATATGCCTGCAAATAAAAATGGCATTTTTACACAATTCAGATTTACGTAGTGATATGCCTGCTAATGTATTTCCAAGAATGTTTTTTTTGTAAATTCCCATTTAACAATGGTTTTCATGCAAAAAACCCTTTAAATTATATAGTGAATAAAGTCTTTATTATATTATACACCTTTGGATTAAGATCCATTGATATTGTCAACTGAGAATAGGTTTGTATGCCTAATCAGTTTACCTTCTATTAGATTTTCTTTGGGGAAAATTAGTTAGCATGCCCTGTCAGATCCCCTTACTTATTTCCTGGTCCTTGTTTAGAAGCCATGTACCATACGCCCCTTTTTTTTGCGAAGACTTATTTCTCAGTCCTTGCTGTTAACCCTCTTTCCCTATTTTCTTCAAATGCCCATCTTTCTCTTTGCGATAATTATGCACTTGTGACTTTCAAAGCACTATTTCTTGTGATTTTAAAGCATACTAGTAAAGTTAACACATAAATACAGATTGCACATCATATGTTAACGTGTTACAGCACAATAAACTTTATTACATTGAGGATGTTAACGTGTTAAAGTTAAGACAGCTGCTTTGAATGTTATTAGCACAGTTATTGCAATGGACAAAATGGGCACTTGAAGAAAATAGGGGGATGTGTTAATGATGGAGACTGGGGAATGAGTCCCCAAAAAGCAGGGTGTGGATGAGATATGGTTTCTTGATAGAGACAAGGAAATAAGTGGGGGTCTGATAGGGGGCACTAATTAAGTTTGTCATCCTTATGTGATTCTGGACTTGTTTTATAATTTGTCATACTTTAATATATCTCTATGTTTTTTTTTGAAATGTGGATGGTACCACGATGTATATTGAGATTAGAAAAGGGTTGTACATGTATAACCAGTTCGCTCACAAAAACCCTATACAACAAAATGGCCTACCTAAAAAAGTGCACCCCACTAACTCCCCGAAAGCAAAAAGAGCGAGGAGTTCCTAGCCTCCACATTACAACCTAATTTGGCCCAAGATAACACTTTATCACAAATAAAAGAAAATACATAATTTTTTGTCCTCGCTTCTCTTCTGAAAAGCATGTTGTTCCTTTCGGGTAAGGTTATGGTTTAGGACACATATGTAATTCTCTCTCTAGCCTTTTCTAGAGAGAGAGGCTCTAGGGATGGCGAGTGTGCCCGTGGTGAAGCGGTTCCCTTCAGGGGGGGCGGTGAACCTCATCGGAGTGGAGTGCTGGCCAGGGGGAGGGGTCAGGGACCTATCTGCTTTTGTTGCTGACAGCTTGGTCACCTGCATAGGTTCTGCAGGGCCTTGGTGGGGAGTGGTAGGCTAGTGGGAGTAGGCCAGGGGTGGTAGAATCTACACGGAGGTGGTGCAGCACCGGCAGGCGGCCAAGCCTCTACCGGTGAGTGGGGAGCCGGTGCTTTTAGGAGCACTCACACCGGAGAGCATGTTTGGGCGGTTAGAGTGGCTCCATCGGTGTGTTTGGGTGTCTCCTCTGTGAGGGGCGGTGGAAGCAGATATTGCTAAGGCACTGCCGGACGACCGGTGGGGCGAAGGCAGGGATTGGGTGGTGTGGAGGGTGAACAAAGGTGGGCTTCTGACCATCCCTGTTGATGTCTCAGGGGCTAAGTAGGCGGCGGACGCTAGTGTGTTGGTGATGGGAGGATCAATCCTTCGTATCCAGCCCTGGGGCCTAGTTCGAGGGACCTTCTCCCCTCCAGGGAAGTCTTCTTCTGGGTTTCCTTTGCAGGGGTGCTGTTGTGCCTCTGCGACGAAGTGGGAATCAACTTCTTAGCCAGTGTGTAGGGGTGTAAACGGGTCGGATCTGTTATGATCCGGATCTGAACCCGGTAAGCTAAAATCCGAATCCGGCCCGGATCCGAAATTAAAAATTACTTTGGTTTTGATTTAGATCCGAATCCGAACTTCAAATTTCGGATCCGGATCTAACCCGAATCCAAATATATATTTTTTCAACAATGTTCTTAATTTTGGATCCGAATCTGGATCCTATTTTGGATCTGGGTCCTAATATGTATTTTGGATCTAGATCCTATTTGGGATCTGGATTTGGATCCGCATCATGGATTTCGGATCCATCTTGGACATGAAATTAATTTGCATGTGGGTTAGATTCAAAATGGAGTTTAGGATTCAGATCATGATTTTCGGATCCCCATCTTACACACTTCACAGTTCCCACATTTACAATCTAAATCTCATGAATAATGAAGAAACAAATATATTTTTCTGCAACCATCTGATGCAGGAGCTATCTACATATTCTGGCAATATCTTTGCAAATAATGCCGACAAGGAAGCCTCCCACGTACACCTCTTTCCAGTCTTCTGCAAACGAGAACAACATTTGTCATCTGTAGTTTCTGAACCACCAACCATGGAAACCATATTTGTGCAACCCAGAAATCTCATAGCACATGGAGGAAAACCTGCAGAAAAAAAAGATAGCGTCAGTGAAAGTGATTTTGTACAATTAGAGAACAATTTGCTGAACCTGGTACTATGGCATTTCAGATGTTCCAGTTTCCAGAATAAGAATCTGAGGCAACTGTCAACTTACTAGGCTTCATTCACTCTTAAGGAAACCAAAAGGCGACAGAGATCCATGTACATTAATATATAGAGATACAAAGTTTGAAACTACATTACTTTTCTTATTGGCACTTGGACACGTTCACTTTATACTTCAAAAATTCTGTGATAGAATGAACTCCACATAAAAAAAGAACTAAGAAGAAGCACTTAGAAAGAACTCAATGTACACCACATAAACTCTTTATTAAATATATGTATGTTATGAGCATTTATGATAACTATTTGCATGTCAAATTAACCTCAAATGGGATAATATAGACCATTTGGAGAAGATTGGATGCCTAATCCCTAAAACATGGAGCATAGATTTCTAAAACAATGATGAGATTAGAAAGTAATAGCTGTAGTCATGGCTATGCGCGCACATATATTAATCAAAAATAGTTATTTACATCCTGAAATGAAATATGAACCACACACTAAAAGATTTAGACAGGACTTGTAACCAATCCAAACACATGAGAAGGCTTTGATGATGATCATGACTGCAAAAGATTTAGAAATTCCCATCATAAAAAAGTGGAGGCTTTTAATAAACAAAATCATCCTACCATTGCATTTTTCATTACCAGTCAAACAACCACCGTTTGCAGCCCACTGGTGTCATAGTATTTCCAATCTGTTGACCTTGAGGATCCAACAAGTTTACACACTCACTGTTTAGAGTATTTTGAACTGTGGCAAGTTCTATGGTGCTCGGAATCCTACAACTTGTAGTACTTTGTCGTTCTTAAGATGAGAAACCATTAGAGTGGAATCACCTGGGAAGCATAATGCCTTCCTAATATCAGCTCGAACTGGCATTTTGTGAACTCTACCTTTCCAGTCCACATCTCCTATTGATGCAAAACCCTGCAAAGGATAATCATCATGAAGCATGATTACTTGGATGAACAACAAGGATGAAAGCACATGAAATAATAGTTTACTAGCATAGTCTGGCATATGAGGTTTACAGTACCCTTTTCTAAATCATCACAGAGACATCAAAAGACATAATAAACAGAAATCTATAGATGCACATGCCAAATATTTTTATGTGTGATAACGTTTCTTCTGTTTTTTTTTGGAATAAAGTACATGACTGACAAGGGAAACAAAATAACCAGTTCACAGCCAAAAGTCCTATAAATTACACAAAACAATGTAGGCTCTATGGGTATTTTGATTGCCATGAAATCGTGGAAACCTCAATAAGTATATGCCCAACTTGTACCGTGACTTGTACTGATAATAATTCATAATTTTCTTCCAAAGAACCATAACAATTAATTATATGTCAAATGGACTCATTCCATACGGTATCAACAGTCTCGTGACTTTGAAATCGTCAAAATAAATCTCATGCAATACAGCATCAGCCTGATCAATCCAGCAAAATAAGACACAAAATGACCAAGTAATTACTTTCTAGGAGCCTTAGAAGGAAAATATAACTATCCACCAAATGTAGAAACCAAATAAAACTGGTCGATTCTTAAGTTTGGCCATGTTAAATAATGCTGACCAAGACATACAGCCAGCAGCAACACAATAAGCTCTTTACATCATGCTCTAGCCATACCTGCTTAAGCCAAAAACCTTGTGATTCCTTATCTGCCCAGCAAAATATAGTCAAAACACCAACAGCAAAATATAGTCAAAACACCAACATTGTGAAGTCTGCTTCTCAACTCAGAATATAAAAGATGACCAATGCCCTGAAATTTTTTTTGACAAAGTCAACATCAATGCATTTTAATAATGCATTGAAGCAGCTATTTTAATCAGAGAGAGAACTTACATATACCGCATAGAGAATAGCAATGGCTACTATTGAGTCATGTTCTAGCTTTTGGGAAACAAATGAATCAAACAGGATGACCAGAACCACAATCAGCAGCACTGTAAGAACCAGTGACCTCACATCTGGACCAAATATAAACCTGCCCCCTAAAAAGAATATCTGTAAAATTTATTCAAAAAAAGAAAAATCTGTTACACTGAAGCTCCAAGTAAAAAAAGAAATAAAACATTTAGTGCAGATATCATACCTAATCAGAATGACAATATAATCTACACCCTTCACAATAGCAAAAAAAATCAGAAATAATTAAAACAGTAGAGACCAGCAATCATAATATTCATATTGTCATTCACATAAGCTGGTACTAGGCGGAGGTTCGAGTCCAAGGACTCTCCTCACGCAAAGTGTGTTGCTGCACACCTTTTGATATACCAGTCGCACAAAGCAAACCACAGAACTTCAGAAATCAAATCTGAAATGCACTAAACTTGATACACACAAATAAACAAATGACTAAAGAATGCTAAAGAATGATATAGCAAGAATAAGATCAATAGACTAAATAAATAGCCCATGTTTAGCAACAGATATGCCAAGCCACACCATGCCATAAATATCTGAGTGTGGTGAATGCATCATAAGTGAATGCATCACAGATAACTCTGTAGTATATCTGAGTGTGGATTGTCATAAATGTCATTTATACACAAATACCGACACTATGCCACCCTTCTTTAGGCAGTGATAAGGAGAAGAATGTTATATGGAACATCTGTCAAAATGCCAAGCCACACCATGAATCTAAATGGTAAAACAATAATCAGAAGATCCATTAGACAATGTGCAACCCATCCCTACATCCACTTGCGTGCAGCAGACCTTCTAGGGGGCTTTCGGGAATGTTCTTGCATACATAACTCAATGCCAAAGGCCAAAATTGGAGCCGTCCCAACATGACAGGATTGTTCCACTAAAAGAGGGCTAGACGTATGAAAAGTGGTCACTTAAGGACATGAACGAACAATGACAGAAAGTGTGAAGGAGGGTAGAATCATTTTCAAGCATACTTCTAACATGATAGCTAAATAATAATACAATCTATTTGGTAACCAAAGAATAGCAGGTATTGAAATGTATGTGGCGTGTGGCCTAGGGAAAGGCAGGAAGAGCAAGGTGCAGACATACAAGCATGACATTGAAATGATGTACCAGACGGATCAGAAAGAAACTAACTGATATGTTTATAGTTTAGTAGATAAACCAACAACTACGAACAACAAAGAGAAACAACCTCCTACAAAATTTCGTAAGTCTTATTTCACTTGATTCTGTTCTACCCTGGCCACTGGAGAACCAAACCGGTGCCACCTAAAACTTGCTATACGGCACAAAAAAGGAAACTAAAAGAAACAGAATTATTATCGTCAGCACGAAAGAAAAACACCCAAACGAGGAAATTTATAGCAGGATGAAAACATGCGAAGGGAAAACAGAACAGAAAGGGCCAAGGGGCTGTACCCACAATAGCAGATGCCAAGGAGACCCAGGAAGAGATCAGAGAAGAACTCCCCGGGGCGCGCAGGATTATAGAGAAGGGGTGAGAGGAGCAACAAAGGGTTCAAAGGTCTCACCTTTGAGATCGTCGGAAAAGGAGACACGTGCGGAGAGAGGTGCTTCTTCTGGTTTGGCTTCTACCGCCGGCACAACAACTGTTCTATCCCCTACTCACCAGATCGCTGCTCCCCCTTTCCTCTGCAACCGACGCAAGACGAACCAAAGATCGCAGCCGGAGACGGGAGCAAACCTTAGATGGAGGCTGCAAATGCCGCCGTTGTGAGATCACAATCGGAGACGGGAGAAAAGCCTAGAGGGAGGCCGTGAATGCCGCCGTTGTGAGATCGCAGCCGGAGACGGGAGCAAACCCTAGAGGGAGGCCGCGAAAGCCATCGTTGTGAGATCGCAGCCGGAGATGCAGCCAGAGAGGGGAGAAAAGCCTAGAGGGAGGCTGCGAATGCCACCGTTGTGAGATCGCAGCTGGAGATGGGAGAAAAGCCTAGACAGAGGCCGCGAATGCCGCCGTTGTGAGATCGCAACCGGAGACGGGAGAAAAGCCGCAGCCGGAGGCCGCGAATGCCACCGTTGTGAGATCGCAGCCGGAGACGGGAGAAAAGCCGCAGCCGGAGGCCGCGAATGCCGCCGTTGTGAGATTGCACCCGGAGACGGGAGAGAACCCTAGAATGAGGATCGACGATGGCGTGAGATTGCTCGCATCGATGGCGTAGGGTTGCTCGCCCCGAAATGAGAGGATTTATGGCGCCCCGATGGCCGATCCGAAAACAGACATTTCGGATCAAAAACGTTTCGCCCCTGATACAGTTAGAGAGGGAGATTTCGGATCAAATAAGCAGCTCCGAATCCGAAAATAATTTCGGATTCGGATCTAATTTTTGGATCTGAAGATCCATTGACACTCCTACCAATGTGTTTGGTCAAATGGAGCCCTGCACCTTCCATCTCGTCCCGAGGAGCAGAGTGACCACTGTGGAGGCCATCGTCTCCGTCTCAGCTCCGCCCCTACCTCTGTCGACGATTCTCTTCTCCATAAGTGGCGCGGAGTTTGTTGTCATGGTCTCTTTAGGGGAGACAGTGGCAGAGGAGCGGTGGCGACACATGGATGTTGCCCTGCGTAGCAGTTGTACTCTCTGAGCCCGATCGGGAGGAAGCCAGTCGTTCTTTATTTTTATAATTGGCTCACGCCAGTCTTCTTCTTCGGGAGCATTCTCGTCTTGAATGTTATTGACCTCGTTGACAGTGAGGTCGGATTCTTCGTCGAGCACACTTGGCATAAGCCTTCGGTGTCTGACAATGATATTCAACTCTCCCTCAGGTGGGAGTTTCAAGGCTGCTGCCAGCTTTGCCAAAGCATCCGCCTGGGAGTTACTGCCTCTTGGGACATGGCCTATCTCAAATAGGTAGAATTTTTCTTTCAGCCTCATGACGGCTGCATGGTAGGGGATGAGTTCCTTCTTCCGGACGTCATAGTCGCCCAGTACTTGTCAAATGACGAGCTGAGAATCCCCGCAGAGTTGGATGCACTTGATGTCTATCTCCAGTGCCAGTTAAAGCCCAATAATTAATGCTTCATACTCTATCTCATTATTAGTCAATGACTTCATGAGAGCACAAGAGTTGTGAAGAATGCTGCCTTGCGGGGATACAAAAACTATCCCAGCGCCCGAGACAGTTTGTAAGGCCGCCAACCCTTTTGATTGTTCGGGAAGCGCCGTCAAAATACAACTCCCAATGTGGGAGGTCGAGGGTGAGGACGTCCGGCTCCGCCTGTGGTGGGACGTTTTCAGAATGTTCCCCAGTCTCTTGAGAAGACACCAGTACCTCTTCATCGGGCAACTTGAAGTTGAGTGGCGAATCTTCTGGCACAGGGTGCGCAGCTAAGAACTCCGCCATTCCTTGCCCCTTGATCGCCTTGCGCGGGACGAAGGTAATGTCGAACTCCCTGAGGATAAGTGCCCACTTGCCGAGCCTACCAGAGAGTACGGGCTGACTGAGCAAGAATTTTAGTGGATCACATTTTGAGATGAGCTCCACACTGTGAGCTAGAAGGTAGTGCCTTGGCTTCTTGACAGCGAATACTATGGCTAAGCACACTTTTTCCATAGGAGCATACCGGTGCTCAGGCCCGATCAGTTTCCGGCTGAGGTAGTATAATGGCTGCTCCTTGCCCTCATCATTGATCTGGGCTAAAAGTGCCCCCAACGAGGCGTCCATGGCAGCAATATAGAGAATAAGGGGCTTCCCTCTGACAGGCGCCCTTAGGACCGGAGGAGTCAGTAGATACTCCTTGATTTGCTTGAAGGCCTTCTGATAGTCTTCGTCCCATATGAAGGTGCTTCTTTCTTCATCAATTTGCCGAAAGGCAGGCATCTCCCCGAGAGATTAGAAATGAATCGCCTAATATAGGCTAGTCTTCCTTGCAAAGATCTGAGCTCTGTCAAATTCTTGGGCGGAGGCAGTCCTCTTATGGCCTTGATTTTGTCAGGGTCGATTTCTATACCTCGGTATGTGACGATAAAACCAAGGAACTTGCCGTTGGAGACGCAGAAGGTGCACTTCATTGGGTTCATTTTGAGCTGATATTGTTGAAGTCTTTTGAAGACTCGACGCAAGTCAGTCAAATGATCCTCTCGCCTTTTTGTCTTGACGACCAGATCATCGACGTAGCATTCAACGAAGTCATGTAGCATCTCGTCAAAAATCTTGGTCATGGCCCTTTGGTAGGTTGCATCAGCGTTCTTCAGGCTAAACGGCATCCTTTTATAGTTGAAGATCCCCTTAGGAGATCGAAAAACTGTATGGTCTTTGTCTTTGATGGCCATGCGGATTTGATTATAGCCCGACGACCTGTCCATGAAGGACAAGACTTCGTGACCAGTGGTCATGTCAACCATTGTAACAGTGATTGGGACAAGGAAGTTGTCCTTCGGGCATACCTTGTTCAAATCCCTGAAGTCGATGCAGACTCGGACTTGGCCATTCTTCTTCTTGACGGGGACTATATTAGCCACACAGGGTACATGCACGGCTCTATGAAGTCCACGTCGAGCATCTTGTCAACTTCAATATTGACCTTTAACTCCAGCTCGTGGCGCATACGCCTTTGAGCTTGCTTGACTGGCTTGACTGTTGGAAGTATTGCCAGCTCGTGTTCAGCCACAGAAGGGTCAAGCTCGGACATTTCTTTATAAGTCCAGGCGAAACAATCCTTGAACTCTTCTAGGAGCTGTCGGTACCACTGCCTTTCTTTCTCACTGAGGAGAGTACTTACGAAGGCTGGTCGATGGTCTCCTTTGCTTCCGAGATTGATCTCAATCAACTCGTTCACAGTTGCTTGGCTACCATCTTCAAGCTCTGGTGGAGCTGGTTGGAGGTCGACGAAGTCTCCCTCATCATCTGTGTTTACTTCATAGACTTCAAATTCCTCGAAGCTCTCTTGCTTGTGATTTGAAGTCGAAGGACTTGCCCCATCTTGTTGATGATTAACAGACTGAGCTGCCCCTCCCTTGGGGAGGCGACTAGTGTTGACTTCTGATGATGACGTCATTGACGCATCCCCAGACTCCCCTATAGAGTCGTCAATCTCAGGCTCAACTTCAGCTTGCTCGTAAGGAGATAGTAGTCCTATGGCATTGACTGCGTAGTAGATCTCGAAGTCCCTCTCCTGGTCGTAGCCGAGTCCCCTCGTATCTTTGCGGGAAAAGGGAGGTTTCCCGCGGACTTGCAGAGGATTCCATAGTTGGCGGAAATATGTCGCTCGCGCGGGGTCCTGAACCTGCGAGATCTCCTGCTTCCTATACATTTCCCTGATGTGCTCTGGCATATCATCCATCTCCTGGATTATCTCTGGTGCGGTGTCGACAGGAGTATTCCAGCAGAAATCATCCTCAGGAGGGCCCGATGAGACTAAATCACCTTTGTAAAAGATGATCGGCTTTTCTCCCTTGCCCTTGTTGTTCTTTCTTCTCCACTGATAGGAGACCGTAAAGGTCTTCAACTGCTCCACCTTGTGCTCTTCCCGTTGAAATGAGAGTTGACTACGTTTAGGTGGCAAGGAGATACTCCGGTTAATGACTCGGCTTATGAGGTTGGCTTCGAAGTCAACGTTTCGCCTTTCCGGCTGAGTCGGCTTGGAGGCGGCCTTGAGGCTTAACCTGTATAGTCTTGCCAAGTCTTGGTTGACAGTGAACAGCTGCCCTTCTTAAGCTTCATAGTTCACTTTTTACTTCCCTTTGTCTTTTACAAGTTCGGGGATTGCTAAAGTGGACTCCCTAAAACATAGGGAAACATCAGCCAGGTGCACTTGTTGGGGTGGAATGGTGTCTGATCTTCGAAGACAGTATGTTGCTCCCCTCCCTTGGCATACTTAATGCATTGATGCAGAGTTGACGGGACAACCCAATTTTCGTGTAGCTAAGGCCTCCCAAGCAGCATCTTGTATGATGTGCCGGCGTTGATAATATAAAATGTCACTTGGGTGACAAAATCGCCCAAGGCTAGTTTGACTTAAACCCGACCAAGCCCCTCCTCGGAATCCTGATTGAATCCCTAAATTTTGACTGCGCTCACCTTTTGTAAATAAGGTGCCAAGTATAAATACTTGAAAGTCTTCAAAGGCATGATACTAACGGCCGCTCCAGCGTCAACCAAAATTCGATTCACATCATGCCCGTTGATCGTCCCTCACATATATAAGGGGCGATTGTGGCATGGAGAGGATAACAACATGTCTTTGTCCGTAAAGGAGATGTTGGCTGCAAATGTCTCATATGCCTGGGCTCGCAACTCTGCAACATGGGCTTCATATGCCTCCGGGTCTTGGAGTATCTTGACAAGAGCCTCTCTGAGATCTTTGCTCCAAGCGATAACTTCCCAAATGGTGACATTTGATGGAAACCGCTTCATATGATGAATGATCTTGCGGTCCGCCCGAGCACGGGTCTTGTCAAATGGCGGGATGATCTCCGCTAGAGTCTTCGATACCTGGCGAGACTTCTCCCGTTTAGAAGGGCGTTCCTCCCCGTTCTGGCCCTCCGCATTTTCTTGGAACAGCGGTGCTAGAGACTCCTCTGGAGGTGGCAAAGGCTCATCATGTTGGCCCTCATTAGAAGGACCTGCCTGGCTCGCAAGCTCGACCCTACTGGAGGGGCCAGCTTTCTCTGTCGTCTCATCGCGCGCCGTCGGCTTGGTCGGCTCTCCTTCTTCATCGGAAGAGGCAATTATAAAAGGGACGCCACCGGATTTAGCTCATGAGATGGGGCCTGAACCCTCTGAGGAGCCGAGGACAAAAGGGATTCCCTGAACTTGGGTTTTCGAGACAGGACCCGGTTCCTCCCCTCTGAACAATATGACCCTGTCGAGAGTTAGGGGACCTTCACGTCCTCGTCCTCGTCCCCGACCACGACCTTGATTGTTTTTTGCCGGACGACGTTGATATGTCGCCATGGGAATCTTGCCTCCGGTGCTATCAGCATGAGTACTTTGTCCCGAAGGAGAGTTAATGTTGTCGGGCGGCGGTGCAGCATTTCCTCGACCATTTCGACGATGAGCTTCTCATCCTTGTAGAATAAGGAGAGCTCCTCCGGGATTGGAAATTCCTCACCTTCTTCGAGACGGTGAACCATATCTCGGAGCCACTGAAGAAGGCGGGCTTTACACCTAAGCTTGTCCCAGGGAATATATTCGTCTAGGGTGATGGCCCTGGTGGGACGAGGGGGAGTGTATTTCTCCAGCTTGTCTATGAACTTTTGTAGTCGCTGCAGAGGAGTCGGTTGCTTAGGGGCCTCTATAGCTTCTGCTTGCTCGGCTTGCTTCTTCAATCTCCTCTTCAAATTCTTCCCACGATTCTCCTCTTGCTTCTTTTGGCGTGCCGCCTCTTGAGAAGAAAGTGGACTTTGTTTTGAAGGTGGAACTGGTTTGCCCCTGGAATTTTGCTTTCTACTCCAGGTCGGCTCCCTAAGAGCCTTGGTTCCGCGGCTCTTTCTGGGAGTAACCTTTGTCAGTTGGCCTCTTCCGGTTGCACCTGGAATGTGGCATTGATCGCCTGAGCAATTATCTCGGGTGGCAACTCCTGGAACTCTGCGAGTCCACAGTGGGGCCCTTGGGGGTTTTGTAGCTCCTCCAATTTTGCCTTAATTGGTGGCTTTGCCTGTTTGAGCAATTGAGGTCTTTCTACAATTGACGGCCTTGTTGGCTCGACAAGAGCTTTGACTTGAGGATCTCTCAGCTTGGCCTTGCCTTTATTATCTGGCTAAGGGTTTCCCCTTATGATGATGCAAGGCTGGCTCAACCTGGAAAGGGATTTGGCACCTCCCACTGCGGCTCGACTTCTTGGGCTTTGGGCCTTAGACCCCTCGCACCTAGCCTTGCCTTTGGGATTTGGCTGAGGATTGCTGCCGTCTGTAGACTTGCTCGACTGGACTTGCTGAGAGGTAGGCTTAGTCTGTCGTGGCTTGGTCTGCTCTTGTTGAGCTTGTTGGAGAATCTCTTTAGCAGCCTCTTTAAGACGCCACCTCCTCGTAGAGTTCCCCTGCGCATCGATCTCCCCTCTTTGGATGGGGACTTCAATGCAATCTTGGACTTCCGGGCATTCCCGAGTGGGGTGAGACACCCTGGCATGATACTTGCAATAGCGGGGATGGCTCTTGGCCGTCTCATTATAGTAGGACGGCGGATCGTGCGTCATTACCCGACCTTCTTCCAGGAGCTTGTCAAATATATTCTCAGTGTCTTCCTTGGGGAAAGAAACCAGTGAGAGGGTCGCCACCTTGGGTACCACAATCTGGACTTGGGCGGTGGGGAACTGACTCCTTCCTCTTTCGGCTCCGAGAGTTGGAAAGCGGCCGAGGCATGTATGACATTAACGGAGAAATGGAAGCTCTCCTGTACATGTGGCTGCGGCGGATTGACCAAGAATTCGCCCATATTGACCACCCCTCGCCTGATTAAGTCTTCAACGTGGTCCTTGAAGGGCTGGCAGTTGTGGATGATATGGCCTATCACTTCATAGTATGGGCAATAGCCCCGATGAAATGCGGCACCTAGTGCCTGCTCAGTGGGTGATGGGTTTAGCAAGCTCGCTCGTCGGCAAGCGAAGAAGATGTTCAAGGTCTTCTCGCGAGGGAAAGAATACAACTTATCTGGCTGCTCGCTCGCCGGCAAGCGAAGAAGATGTTCAAGGTCTTCTCGCGAGGGAAATAATATAACTTCTCTGGCTGCTCGCCTTCAAATGAATCCTCCTCGCCTTCGGATGAATCCGAGGATTCCTTAGAGAGCCAACCCCTGAGCGGAGCCCGGGCAGTAGGTGATACACCTACCTCCCGTATGTGGGTTGGAGCTAGCCCCCTGTCGAATGGGCCAAAGGGGAAGGTGGCCAACTGCTCATCAATACTCTTCAAAAATTGTAGCAGACGCTTTTGTTCCACTTGCAACTGTCGATTCTCCCCCCGGATTTTCCAGATAGTCCTCCGTAGCGCAAGGCATTCAGGGAGTGAGGAAGGAGCGGCTCTGCGACCAGCATTGGGCTGTGGATTTGAAGGCCCGGCCTCGGAGGCATTAGAGCTTGAAGCCGTCGCCACCATATAAACCACATTAGCCGACCGATTTGATCGGCTCCAAGTATGAGGTTGTGGTGGGTCGACCGCATGGCCTAGCATATTTTTCAAGCCCTTTTGAATGAGCTCTTCTGCTATGTTCTTGAAAACATAGCAGTCCCCAACGGTGTGACCCAACCTTCGGTGATACACACAATAGGTAGGATCTTTTGTTTTATCCACCTATGCAGGCTTCCGTAGATCTGGCAGAGTGATGAGCGTTTCTTTCATGCACAGATCAAAGAGCATCTTAGTATGCTCCTTTATGAAGGAATAAGGCGTCTTCATGCGCTCCGCTAAGAGAGACGCATTCGCCTTGGCATCGGACTTTTTGCCATTGCTCTTTTACTTTTCTTCCCCTTTGTCTCCATTCGTCGGGGAGAAGTCCATAGTAGCATTTACCTCTTTGCCGCTGGCCGGGGAGTCTTTGGGGGATTTGCTTTTGGCAAAAGCATGTGCCGGGTGATCAGCGAAGAACATTTCAATTTCTGCTACCACTGTATTCAACTGATCGAAGCTTCTGATATTTGAGCCCAGAAGCTTTTCACTGACTTCTGCCGATAAACCCCTACGACATATGGTGATCGCGTCGTCGGGCGTTGGAGGATTATCGCAGCGCATGCTGACGTCCCTCCACCGCTTGATGAAGTCCAACGCGGTTTCACCTTTTCTCTGCTTGAGGGCATAGAGTTCCGCAAGGGAGATTTTACGCTCGGCCATCTGGAAACTGTCGATGAATTTCTTTTGCATGTCAACCCAATTAGCAACAGAATTAGGCTTCAGCCTGGAAATACCATTGGAAGGCGGTGCTTGTCATGGACGTGGCAAAGTATCGCGCAGCAAATATGCCTCTTCCAGCACTAGTTCACCCATGGCCGTCATGTAATAGGCCAGGTGCATGCATCGAACCCTGCCCGTTGAACTTCTGAAGTTTCAGGGCTTTTGGACAATCAGGCGGAAGTTTCGTGAACTGATGGTGGAGGGGATAAGGTACGCTGTACAAATCAACGGTAGTCGCACCCTCACCATGTTGAGCAAACTTTGCTTCCATGATCTGGTCAATCATCTGCTTTTGCGCCATAAGGCTCTCCGCAGCAGGAGTGGCAGACGACCGCGCATTAGCTTCATGTTGCGGCACTTCAAATTCCATCGCCAATGGTAGTTTCGCAGCAGTGACGGGGGCATTAGCAGTGACTGGAATGGGAGGAGGCTGTTGCTCCATCCCAGTGGGCGTCGCTTGCGGTTGGACATGAACCTCTTTTTCAAGTAATAGCGCCCGCAAAAGGTTCTTAAGGTTTTTATTTTCGTGTCGGAGCTCTTCCAACGCGAAAGTTTACGCCTCTTTCCCAAGATCTTATGTCCGGGGTTGCTATCCTCGTCGACACTATGGACATCTTCTTGGCGTTCTTCTTGGCGTGCCGGCTCGGGCTGGGATGTTCCGGCGGCCGGCAGCTGCTGCGTCTGTGCCAGGATCGGGGAGACGGGTCTCGACCTCCTCAAATGCTGAAGAGGCTGGTTTAGCTCTCCTGAGGTGTCCTCCGGCTGTTTATCGACGGAGATGGTGTAGTAGGTGAACACTTCGACAATGTCGTTGGTCACCTTAACCACTCGCTTCTTCCTGGGCGGTTGTCTGCCAGGCTTGGGTGCCATCTCTAGTCTGTCAAAAATAGATACTCGGGACATAGAGGCCTGAACTGAGCAATCCTCGTCCGTGTGTGTTGAACTGGCCCACGGAGAGGTCGGCCGCACCTTCTTGTCGGCTCCTCAGCGCTTCTGCCCACGTGGGGGCTGAGTTGTAGAAATCGGGGATGTTGAGGTCTCAGTGTTTGTCGGACTCTGCATTTGTTGCAAATCTGACATGAGGAAGGGTCCCTTTGCCCTTGCGCGCTTTATGATTTGGGCCTCCTCTTTGGTGACCCATATTTTCTTCAAACGGAGCTGACGCTCCTCAATTGAGCTACCCCCTGACTTTGATCGGGGAGCTCGTGTTTTGGGTCGCTGCACCGGACTCTGGTTTGCTGCCGGTACGACATGCCTCTTCAATTTCGCTCCATCCTCCCGGACTTGTCGGAGGAGTTCGAAGCGGTTGGAGGTAGAGATGGTTGGGATGTGTCGGTCCCGAGGTAGAATCGGCTCGCCTCCCTCGAGCCGGATGTGGAGATCTCCAACCATTATAGTTTTGCCGGAGCGGGACGTCGCCGCTGCAGGCTTTACGCCCTTGCGGCTATGGCGCTGCCCCCATTAAGCAGGAGCGACGCTGGTGACGCATGCCGTAGGCATGGCGTCTTGATGGCGGCGACGTTGCCACCGTTGCGCAGGAGCATCACCTATGAGGTTGGCCGCAGTAGAGCTTGAGCTGTTGCGGCGGCGGCGTTGCCCCCGTTGAGCAGGAGCGGCGTCGATGGTAACTTGATTGACCGAGAAAACTCGGCCGTTTACTTGGGCAGAAGGCCTGATACCTTCGGCCATTGTCATGACAGTTGAGCGAACTCGGCCAGTTGCTGGGACGAAGGGCCTGGCACCCCTGGTTCGTGAAGAGTTGGCCGGGCGGAGCCGACCAGCTGTTGAAGCAGAGGGTCTGGCACTCCCGATGGTTGTTTTGTTGACCGGGCGAACCCTGCCAGTTGCTGGAGCCGAGGGCCTGACACCCCTGACGGTTGGCTTGTGAACCAGGCGGACCCAACCGGTCGCTGAAGCAGAGGGCCTGACACCCTTGATGGCGACTGCTGTAGGCGTCGCTGAGCTGGCCTCAACCATGAGTACGACGCCCAGGAAGAAGGGCGAGCTGACGATTGGCTGGAAGTCGTCGAAGACAAGTGGAGTTGTCAGGTATCCGAACCTGGCGTGGTTGGCGACGACCTGCGGGCCGTATGTGACGGCAGCCATCGTCTTCTTGTTGTTGTAGTTGGTGGTGGTGCGTAACACGGAAGGAGTGGCGTGCAAGTGCACGAAGAGCTCTCAAGTAAGCAGAGATGTGTCCTCTTCCCGTCCTGTAAGAGGAAGAGGGGGGATCAGAACCTTCGGGAAGGTTGGGGACTTTCTTTGATAGAAAGAAGAAAGGCAGGAAAGGTCCTACCGGACGTGCTCGTCTATCGGCCACGGAAATTTTTATATGGAAATATGTATATAGAAAAATATATGTTCTTTTTGAAAAGAAACATTCCTCTATGTATAGAGGTTTATTATGTGGGTGCGCATCGTATCAGACGATTTGAGTTCAGGTGTTGGACCTCTCCATATGGAAGCCCAGAAATAGGGAGGCCTGAAATGCGGTGAAAGCTCCATAAATCAAGGGTTGTCTCCCCCTCGGCTATAGCAGAAGTGTTGAAACGGCGATTGAATCATTCTGCCAAGGCCTGAAGCAAGCCGCTGTAACATGGATAACGATATAATGTAGCCGTCACTGCATGGTGAATACCAATGTGCTCAAGAAGTCGCCCATAGTGGTGCAATATCCCCATAAGCCACTTCGTGGCCCCCAAGCAAAACTTGTGTGAAGAAACAACAGACCATCTACCATATTAGCTGGGAGCAGACCCACTCATAATTCTATCAATTAGACAAAGCTTGTCATAACCTTCAGAGGCAAATTGTGTGCCAGAGGGAAGTAAAAAACAACCAGAAGCCGAATCAGAAATCACTTTATGTCTGTCAGAAAGCTCCCATGAGGCCGAAGAAAATGAGCGGTCTTTGGTATAGCAATCAGTCTCTCTGTAGAAAAATCCCAGCTCAGATTCACATGGAAACTGGAGTTGGCGAATGAAACTCAAAGGGAAGCTCGGGAAAGAAGTGCCACAACTACCTAGCATACTGTCACGACCCGTTAAAATAGCTCTCTCCAGTCGACAATGCTCGGCCGCCAAATACACATCATCCTCCTCCATGCCCTCTGAGATAAAGTTCTGCATAAAAGGGAGCAGATACTCGTCCAGAGGGAAGTGTCGCGGGTAACCCTTCGGGCGCTCATATCGATAATAGCTGTCGTGCTTGACAATGAGAGACATGTCAACTGCCCCATCGCCGGATTCCTCCTCAGGAAGAGGACCAGAAGCAATAATACTCTAGCCCCTGTCAGGAGAACGCAAATTCCTCGCTGTGATTTGCGGGGGTCCCAAAGGGGAGGCATCAATCTCTTGAAGCAATAGGGGCCTTATGGCCCTCATGCCCCCATGATCCACGAGAAGAAGCTTTCGTGGCGCGAGGCATCCTGGACAACCTACAAGAAGAAAAAACAAGAAGAAATGGCAAGGGTTTTAGGTGAGCAGCATGTACAATAAGCAAAATGCATTCACAAGATTATGAAAATATTGGCAGAAGCTGAAAATAACAGAGTCAAAGCGCACGGGTCATCCGTCGTTGCCTTCGGCTCCAACGGACCCCCCATGGGAGGCATTTGTTGAACCCCACACTTTTTTTCAAAGTGAAATCATGGTATGATCAGAAATTTCAGAAATTAAAATCTCTCTTATGACGGCCACAAAACGAAATGGATCGTCGTCGTCACACCAAGGTCTTTGAGGGACCCACTCGGTGTAGCCATCCATGAATTTCTACGTGCTTATATGCACACAAATTTTATTAATATTTGATGAGCGGAGTAGAGTAATCCACTTGTGAAATCAAGTATTCAAACCGTCAACGGGGTGTTGTTCCCCGCGTTACCACGTGTCCTCGTGAAGAAGGCGGGCCAAAAGCAAAACACAGGAATCACCCACGTGCTTCAGCCCTACTGTTCCAACAATAAACAATGATTTCTTGCGAAAAGACCCGACTTTTATACCCCCCGAAGACCAAAAAGAATGGGGAGACCCCCTCCCCCCTTTTTCCTCTCTCTCCCAGGCTCAAGAGGCGGCAGAGGGGGCCCCCTCCGGTGCTTCCCCCGTCGGAGGGCACCCCCCCTCCAGTCGTCCTGCACCGGAGGGGGGGACCTCCGGTCCCCCCAATGATCAGAGGCCCGGCCCCTCCGGTCACTGCATGGCCGGAGGGAACCCTCTCCGGTCACCACGGGACCGGAGGGACCCCCTCCGGTCCGCCCTCTTCTATGTGCAAAGGCCCAAAAAAAAAAGAAAAAAAGGAAAGGACAAAAAAAGAGGAAGAGAAGGAGGGGAGGAAAGGACAAAAAAAGAGGAAGAGAAGGAGGGGGGGTGTCTCACCTTGGTCTTTCACCTTCCACCGGAGGAGGAGCTTTTACCGGAGTTATCTAGTCTCTCCACCACCTATAAAATGGTGCAAGCACATAAGAGGAAGACACAAGAGAGAAAGAAGAGAAGGAGAAGAAGAAACAACACTCGGAGAGCTTCTAAGAGGCCCAAGTGAAAGGAAAAGAGGAGGTAGACTGTGCCCCTCCCTTCGCTGCCCAACTTCCTTGGGTTTAAGCCCAGCTTTATAAAAGAACCCCTCTTAGGGTATATATTGACAAAAACGCCCACAAGTGTACACAAAAGTACGTTGTAGTGGGAGAATGTATTGTGCAAAGCTATGAATGATCAATAAACAATGGGAATGAAAGTATTTTTAGTCCTTCCTTTGAAAAATTATGCCAAGGACCCTATGTGGCCCAAAAATTACGTTCCTATCCCCTATTCTTTCAAAATTGTGTAAAAGTCTATTTATGTGGGGGTTGAGAGGAAATATTGAAAGAGAGGGAATGATGCTCCCATTCAAATGGAGCACTCCCAAACCTATGAAAATTACGCTCACTCGAGGATAAATTCAAACATTACGTTTTTACCCCACATTTCTTCCAAATTTCGTAAATATCCACAAAAATCTCATAAAAATGTAGAAAATTAAAAAAAAGAGAGAGGGGTTGATAAACCCTAGTCAAAGGTAAGGTTTGCTGGCTCGACCGTCTCGGCCGTCCCGGTTTTCTGCCGGGACAGGACAGGACGGTACCGTCCCGCTCCGTCTCGCTCCGCCCCGTAAGATGTCAATATGAAAAAAAGACTCTTTATATATATAATATATGTAAAATAATACAATAAAATTCTTAGCTCAGTTGGTTAAGTGGTTTGTGTGCTCCGTTTAAGATGTCTTAGGTTCGAATCTTGTGAATGTCTCTGCGATTTTGAGTTTTTTAATTGAAAATCTAACAAAAAATAAAAAAATCGCATGCAACCGGTGAGTTTCGAACCTAAACTGCCCCCAAATCAACGAAGACACTTAACCATCTTACCTATAAAATATTTTATATTTAAAAAATATCAAATATATGAAGTGTCTCGGTTGCGTCCCACAAACCGGTCGTCCCGGTCTGTGGCTGGGACGGGCCGGGTCGTGCGGGTCGAACCGTCCCGGCTCGATTTGTCAAACCCTGGTCAAAGGGGTAAAGTACGTAAAAATCCCGAATCAAGGGGATATTACAAAGAAACCCTTGTTCATAAGAAAAAATAAAATATATCCTCATTTTGTGGCATGCGAAGGTCCCCCGAGAGGTGGATCTCTAATATCATGCTAACATCGCAAAGGTAACATAAATCATTTGGCAGTTAATCAAGGGTGTTCAGACTTGTTCCGATGTAAATTAACACCGACTCTGGTCGATGGGGAAGGATTCTAGTATATGAACCTTAAGTCGTCTGATAAATCTTAAAAGTGCAGATCTAACGAATATATTCATCCAATGAAATGGATGCCCGAAAATTGTGCGTGTAAACAGCCCCCCAAACTCAGTCTTAGTGCACTTTGATTTTGACTTTGACCCATACTTAGTGTGGGAAACTTTCACCAATTGTACAGGAAAAGGACCCACTTAAGGGTAATGGTCCTTTGTCTTGGATGTTTATGAAGACTGGCAGCACTGCATGTTTCTTGATAGTCTGACAGATTAAAGTCAACACGGTATGCCCCTTGAAATTGACCTAAATAAAATCTTAAATTACAGAAAATTGGAAAAAAAATCCTGCTTACCATATCCTTGACTGAAAAATGTTTTCTCTCGTTCTTCTTCCTCCAAATTGCCTGTCTTGCTTTCATGAGTACATAATCATTCTCAGAAACCATATTCCAATTCACTTTAAGATTTTATGCTTTTTTCCTTTATTCATTCCCTCTTTGTCAAATGATTTTTGGAATTGGGTGCCAAGGAACTGTATGCTTATAGGCGAAAATCATTTTTACATTTGTTGATCAAAATGTACCAATCCTTTAGCATGAATGAAATGCTTGGACTTGTGTTTTGAGGTAGATTACCCTGAGATATTTCTTCTTTTTCCCCTCTTCTTTGTCTTTGTCAGGATTTGAATGCTGAGGGAGAGCGCAGTAGAGGAAAATGCCCTCTCACACCTCATGAGGTTGGATTGATGCTTAGAGGCCTTGGCTTTGGGAATGATACTTACCTTTATGTGGCATCTGGAGAAATATATGGTGGAGAAGCAACCCTGCAGCCTCTTAGAAAACTTTTCCCTAACTTTTACACAAAAGAAATGCTTGCTGACCAAGAATTGAAACCATTTATTCCCTTCTCATCCCGTCTTGCAGCCATTGATTATGTTGTTTGCTATGAAAGTGATGTTTTCGTGACAAACAACAATGGAAATATGGCCAAGATCCTTTCAGGGCACAGGTAATCTTATTACTCTTTCCTTTTGTGAGCTGTTCCTTTGTTTTGCATTAAAAGAATTCAATCAAACATCATATTATTTTGCCTCAATTACCATTTTATTGCATGGAGGAACATGATCAGTCATTCTTTTTGATTTTCATGTGATTTCTTCAGCTAAATCATAGACTTATGTATAAAGTGCACATTTGTGGCTATAAAGTGCAGGCGGTACATGGGGCATAAGAGGAGTATCCGACCAAATGCAAAGAAGCTGAGCTCACTATTCAAGGCTCGTAATCGAATGAGGTGGGAGACTTTTGCAAGGAAAGTTCAGTCTGTCCAGAGAGGTTTTATGGGGGAACCTGATGAAATGAGGCCTGGGAAAGGTGACTTCCACGAATTTCCATATTCTTGCATTTGCCAGAAATCAGAAATGGATAAAAATGCTGAAAATGCCATCAATTTCACGGGAGAGAGAGCTACAAAACAAGAGGGATGGCATAGTCTGGAAGGCAGTAGAGAGGATGCAGATCACTTCAGGCATGCCAGGTTGTTGAAAAAGGCCACTACTGTTGGGAAAGCATCTTCGAGGATTGCAAATTAAAGTGACAGCGTGAGAAAAGCAAGAAGTGACTGGAATATTTTCCTTAACTTGCCCAGAGGATAGTTTGGAAGTTTGGAGGGATGGTCCGGGAAGTATTCTTGCCATGCTGTGAAAAGTGACAACAACACAGCATATCACGGCCGGCGCCGGCTGGAGTTAGTTTCCCTTTGGGCAGAATTGTGTGGATGACCGTGAAACAGGACTGGGCAGGCCAGGTAACGACCTTGGTGATTCAAGGTTGCTCAGATTTCATTGTCAACTTCATCTCATCCTAAAGGACTCTTATTAATAGCCGCTTTCCTTTGGCTATCCATTGGACATGGCTTGGAGTCATATGTATGCTTTTCTCTGGTTGTCCATACCATATGAGAGAGCTGGTGTAGCCATTGTGTCATGGGCCTTTTCCAGGTCTATCTTGAAACTTGATGTACATGATTTTAATGTGATCATGATCCGTAAACTCACAGAGAATCTTATTAGCTTGGACTTATTTGTTGTGAGATGAATGTTACTGCCTTTTCACCCTAATTGCTTCATACCTCTACGTTTCAGATAACTTTTTCTTGTTAGAAGATTTATTTCAAGTAATTTGGATTTGTCTACCCCTGAAATTTTTGCAAAAAAAGGAAGAAGTTTTGTTGGTCTTCGACCAAATCGTTAGATGCAATCTCCTATGAGTATTTTGTCTTGATGGATCAGAGACTGCATGGGAAATATACTTTGTGTTTGAATTTGCTCTCGAGTTTGCCAGCGTATTCCTTCTTTTTAAGCCAAAGAGAATGATTAGCATTTATGTTCATTTTGGCTATGATAGATAGGTGATACAAAAAAGATAATAGAGCATTCGACTGATTTTTAGAGTAATTGATCAACTGTCAAGAGTGAGAGAGAGAGAGAGAGACTATTTTGAAAATCACAGATCTGGAATATATTCTGCTTGAAGAAACAAACAATAAAAGATAGCTGAAAAGGTATTAGTAATCGCAACTATGAATCAATATATATTCAAATAAAGCTTAAACAAAATAGTAAGAGAAGTTCAACCAAGGGTTTTTCCACCTTGGTGTTCAGTCAAAGCTATTTAGTTGAAGAAGTAGTGAACGATAGTTAGTCGCATGAGTTCGACTATGCTGATCTAGTTGATTGCTCCGACTACCTTAAGTCATATGAATGTTTGCTAAGGTATTCAGACTAAAAAGATTCTGAGGACAGAGATTATTTTGATTGATTTACTACTGACTATCCTATGTTTTAACTAAGTAACCATTGATTTTCCAGTGAAAGAGTTTAATAGAGTGTTTCGATTGGATTGAGAGTTCGATTGATAAATTTGTGCTGAGTAGGTGTTTTGACTGAGTGTATCAATACAGATGTACAATCTTCGTGAAGTTCAACTATTCTTCATTCCTATGGCTATTATTAGTTGTATATTTTAGGTGTAATTTTTCTTTTCTTCTTCATCATAATCCTTAATGTTCTTGCTCACATATTTTTGCGTAAATCATGTTATCATTCAAAATACACAGAGCTTGATCATTTATGAGCGATTCAACAATTTCTTCCTTTATGATGATGATAAAATTTATGAAAAAAAGTTTTGATTTAGGCACCCTTTGATAACTGAATTGTCGGTTGGCTGTCGGGCTCCAGGCGCGGCGGGCCCACCCCCCCTTCACACACGGACTTTTGTTCGGATTTGTTCGGGAGGGACGGGCGGATAGCCTTGTCTTGCCCGATTTTCACACGGGGCCTCAGTGAATAAAAAAGAAAACCTCCCCCTATCTGATAGGTCCTTTCAAGTGTTGATTTAGATTAAACTACTTTATCCTTAAAAGTTCTCCCTCTAGCTGATGTACGGAAAGATTATCACGACATATGCTCCCCCTTGAGTGTTCTCCCTCTGAATATTGTAATGTGTACTCTCAATGTTGTAGAATGCTTAAAGAATAAGATCCTTTTAATGCAAAGCACACATTACCCAATTTTTGCATATAAATATTCTTCCACTTTTTGTCAATAAACAAAGAAGTTGAGCACATTAAAGCATATGAGTGCACAAAACAACACACTTTGAATAGGGATCTCAAAAGATATGCATGAATAATAGAGATTGAAGGGCTAGTGAAGTAGAAGCAAGCTAAAAAAAAGGACAATGTGCACAGATCTAGGCAAATAGATTTCATTGATAAAGATAGACTGAACACGTTACAAAGATATTCGATCATATTGAGCATGCGTCAGTAACATGAAGGATATAATGAAAGTCAAGAGTTTTAATGTAGCCTAGAGTGATGTGAGACGAGGCCGAGAATTATCGAAGTCTTCAGTCGGGAAGTGGAGCAGACGCCGGGAGAACCAGATCTGGACACGGTCACCAGGTGTGGTGGGGACACCGGACCCACTACCGGACCCAATGCTCAGAGCCGACGCCGCACCGCCACTGCACCGAGCTTATAGCTCGGAGATCCGACTTCCTGAAGACTCGGCGTATTTGTATGTATTGAGTGGTACACATATTTTTATGGATTTTGTGTGTATTAGACTAGTCAAATAACATGTGTGTATTTTATGTATTTTATTTGATTAAAACCCACAAGTCAAAAGTGAGTCGGTGGGCTTTATTTTATTAGGCTAAGATATATATGCAAATAAGAGAAATTGTGAAGGTATGTGTGTAATGGGCATTCCCTATAAATAGGGAGCTAAGGGTGTGTTAGGAGATATAAATGAATGATATGAAAGAAAAGTTTGAAACCTAATGTGCTTTGCCTTTGTGTTTTTCCCCCTTCTCTCTTTCTCATTTTGTGAGTCTGAGTGTCGTACTGTGTGAGACTGTCCGGTGTGAGGCCGAGCTGCGCGAGGTAGCAAGTTATCTGTTCCCGTCTGTGCCGTCAGGAGTTACTGTCGATCCATTTCCACGTCGCCGCCACGTCAAGGTGGGGGCCACTACTGGTCAGATGTTGCAGGTCTGCGCGGAGGTGCAGAACAGTCCAGAACCTGGCAGCAGTGTGGTGATAGAGGTCGAGTGCGATGGAGAGGCGATGCTGACGGGATCCCGAGGACAGTGGGCTTCAAGCGGGTTGTCGGCGGGCGGGGTTGGCTGAGGTTACCGTCCTAGAGGAGCTGGACATCTAGGAGCTCGCTGACGAGGATGTCGGAGTTGCCGGGGCTGTTGTTTGCTGCTGTGGCTTCTTGCTGTCCTTGTGCAGCAGTCTGATCCGAAGGAGGAGAAGCCGGTACTGCTGCGACGGTGCAGATGGAGGATGGCAAACAACAGGTTTAGAAGAGGGCTGGGAGAGGGGTGTGTGTGTTCTGCAGGGGTGTGTGGGTTCTGCAGGTTTAGAGGGGGGTTTGGGTGGTTTTTGCAGGTTTCTGAAGGACTGGGAGTTGGCTGGGTCGACCCCGAGGTGAGGGGAGTCGACGCAGGGGTGAAGAGGTGGGCCTGGGTGGGTTTTCTGCTGGTTCTGAAGCTGCTGGGAGAAGGGTGAGTCGACCCACCCACTGGGTAGGTTGACCTACCCTCCTTTTCTGGGCAGGATAGCAGGCCAAAATGATACTCTGTTTTCAGACCTGCACATCGTGGACGTACGAGGAGGCTTTTGTGCAGGGTTTTAATGAATGTGTGAGGGGGGGGGAGAAGGTGTGGGAGAGTGGGAGGGAGCTGAGATCTACCTTAGATGGCTGTTGGGGCTGCAAAGAAGTGGACAACGTGTGGAAATGAAGGGGTGGTAGGTGATACCCTATTTTCTGGTCTTTCCAGAACGGTGGTGGATGTGGGTGGTGTATGGAGTTGCAGGAGCGGCTGAAAGATGGGGAGAGGTTGAGGGAGTATTGGGGGATGGTTTAACACTTGGTTGTTTTCTATTTGTATGCTGATAGTGCTATGGGAAGGGAGATTAAGGTGATACGGTGGGGTGGATAGTGGTGGTGGTGGGGTGGGAACAACGGTATGTGGCGACGGATGGGACACG
The DNA here is from genome assembly GCA_022559845.1 of Amorphophallus konjac. Classification (NCBI taxonomy): domain Eukaryota; kingdom Viridiplantae; phylum Streptophyta; class Magnoliopsida; order Alismatales; family Araceae; genus Amorphophallus; species Amorphophallus konjac. Next base: position 62,309,024 of record CM040121.1, on the reverse strand, counting down.
AGGTGGGCTGGCTGGGGCCTCTCACCCATCCCCTTAGCAGGGACGATACAATCGACTTCTCGCTTCGCATCCGTGGTGGTGGTGATGGTGATTGTTACAGTCGGAATGGCGGTGGTGGCGGCGGCAATGGTCGACGAACGGTGATGGTGGACGACGAAGGAGGACGACTGGGGCCTTGGATGGGGCATCTCGTCCGCTCCCATCTCAAGAACGGTGCACCTAAAGCTTCAGATCTTCCTCCATGATAGGGGCGGACGTGAATTTTGGGCCTCTCACCGGTGGGGTTCCAAAAATTGGAGATAAAACATAGCCATAGCTAAAACATCATTTTCTCATTCTCATTGTCTTATAACGTGGACTTACATGGTGTTCAAATAGAAGTGGTGGGGAAGAAGAGATGTCACAAAACATGGGGAGGGGAAAGGGCACCTCGGAATCCCATGGGTCATGGGTGCCACGAGGAGGCCTTATATTAAGGTTGTGTATATATATATATATATATATAATTTTCTAATAAAAAAACACACATATTAGGCTCATTTATCATTTCATGTGACCCTTTAACATAAAACACTTAGACATATCTAATATAGTTTGATAGTTGTGGACACCGCTTGACGATCCCGTCGTAGAGATTTTACTTTGTCTAGTGCCGGTGTATCTCCATCAAGGTGGCCAGAATGAAGTAGAGAAGTTGGCATGTTGTCATCAAATTTGACAATTTCTTTGTAGACCGACTTGTTTTTCTTTGTGCACCACTTTTCAACTCGGTGCAACTCTGGCGGAGCTTGTGCAGTCTCCTCTAGCGTGCATCTAGAAGAGGACCTCTATCATCGTCTCCTCCTTCAACCTCTTGATTAAGATGATCTGAGCTTTTAAGCTAGAGTGTGGGGAGAAGAAAAGAAGGGCTCTGAGATAAGACATGATATATGAAGGGCACTCAGAACCAGAATGACAGAGAGAAAAATTGAGCTTTCTGAATGATTTTTCTCATTGGGATTTCTTCTAAAGGGGGGTTTGACATCAGCAATCTTTGCAAGGTTTGCTTAAATAGACAGTGAGGGAGAGATGAATCTTCTCGATCCATATTGTATTTTAATCCTAAAATATACGAGGCACAATAGGCTTTGAAATGAAGTGTTGCCATGGATACTCCTCTTAAACTCAACTAATAGACCATAGATTGGATGGCTTAGCCTTAAGCATAGGTCTACTCTATTTGATACCATGCCGTAATCTACTCTCTTCTTCCGTGCAGTAAGACTCTGACTAGCTTGACTTTCTAACTTCTGACTGCATAGTAGTTAATGCTTTCATTGGCTACATCACTTTTACTTTCAACAGTAGGCTCTTCCTACTGACTTCAATTTCCAAAGCAGCAGTTGCTCTCTATCGCCTATCTTCCTTTAGCTAGATGTTGCCCTGGAGTATGATTTCTAAGTCTAGTCCAAAGGATCAACCATCTAATGTTTTCTTTAACAGGGGCCTTCAACACTCAATTTTTTTTAAAATTTTGAAGGAGTTAAACTTCAACAAGTAACAAACAATGCATAATGAAACATGATAATTTCTAAGACATTTTACATATACCGAGCTCGCATTGGATAGAAGTAAACTATCTTCTACAAAGGGTTTTGTAAAAATGTCAGCTAACCATCGTTCTGATAAAGTGTAAATCTATATACCTAGAAGCAACATTCTCTCTAATGAAATGATATCTTATCTCTATATATTTGACCTAGAGTTTTGCACAGGCTTTTTAGCTAAATTAATTGCACTAGTGTTATTACAATGCATGGAAATATTGTCCAACTCAAATCCATGATCACGCAGTTGATGCTTTATTTAAAGCACTTAAGCACAACAACTGCTTACTGATACATGTTCAATTCAGCAGTGGATAGTGCAATTGAGTTCTTATTTGAGGATCACGGGATTAGGCACCTCCCAAGGAACTGACAAGCTCCACTTTTGTGTTTCTACCAATCTTCTATCCTACATAATCTTCATCTGATTATGCTATCAATTTAAATTCATTTTTCCTTAGGTACCCAAGACATAGTCCTACGATATCAGTTAAATATTTGAATATTCATTTGGTAGCAATTAAATGTGATTCTTTAGGTTTAACTTGATACCGGGCATACATGCAGACACTGAATAGAATGTATGACTACCGGTAATGAGATAAAGGAGTGACCTAATCATACCTTTTAAAGCTTGGGATCCATATTGTTATCATTTTCATCTGATACATGATGGAGCCATTGGAGACTTGGAGTTCCAAAAGACTTGGGCGTTTTGAAGTTATATTTCTTAATCAACTCCCTGATATATTGGACTAGATGAAAATTCCACCTTCTAGTTGCTTGACTTGCAGACCGAGAAAGTAGCTTAGCTTATCCATCATGTTCATTAATTTCAAATTCTCCTTGCATTATCTTTTTAAATTCCTTGCACAGGGGATGATTTAATAGTTCCAAATATAATATCATCAACATAAATTTGAACTACTAACATATCATTTTCTTGGGTCTTCATGAATAAAGTGGTGTCCACTTTTCCTCTCTCGAAGCCTTGATTGATTGGAAATGAACTAAGTCTGTTATACCGAGCTCGAGGTGCTTGTTTTAGGCTATAAAGTGATTTTTGTTAATTTGAAAAATATGATAATACTTTTCAACATTTATGAACCTGGGAGGTTCCACATAGACTCCCTCCTTAATAATGCCATTGCACTCTTAACATCTAATGACAATAATTCAACTTAAAATGATGCAACAAGAGTAAATATTTCTTCATAATCAATTCTTTCTTCTTGAGAGTATCCTTGCGTATCTAGTCTGGCCTTATTTCTAATGATCTAACCATTTTCATTTAGCTTGTTTTGAAATAGCCCTTTGGTCTCGATCACATAATGATCAAGTGGTCTTAGAACCAAAGTCCACACTTGATTCCTTTCAAATTGATTTAGCTCTTCTTACATGGCAAGGACCCATGAATTGTTAGAAATTGCCACATGAAAAGTCTGGGCTTTAGCTACAACACAAATGCTAAAAAATTATGATTACTTACCTTCTGCCTAGTTACAATACCAGTTGTAGCCCGCGACTTGATGCCAAGAAGGGGGCACTCGCCACGATGGTCGATTATGGCTGGCACACGCACGGGGTTGCTAACGGGGGAATTATAAAAGAATGAAAGAAACATGCATACGTAGACTGCATATGGTCATTCGTTCTGGGTTCACACGACACACGGGATGGACCATCGAGGTGACGGTGATATGAAGGAGTTATTGGTTCAGGGGGGAACTGGGTGTGGTGCGGGTGTGCCAATCGAAAACTTGATAATCACCTATGGAATCAAATTTTAACATGGGATGTGCCTCCAGGACACGACATGTGGGCATGGAACGACATGCGATATGTGAATTGAATGGGGGTTCCATTAGTACGAGTGGAACAAGAGATGTGGGAGATCGTATATAGGACGTCTTCCACACCAACTGCAAGCAATTGGTGTTTGTTTTACATCAGATTGAATTTGAACACCTTTATTTCTACTGCTGAAAGAGGATTGGATACCTTGGAGCCATGATGTCGGGAGGGCTGTTGGCACCTAAAATATAATCAGATGGCAAACATGCCAGAACGACGGAAGAATGCGGCATGCTGATGCGCAAAAGTCGAAGAAAATCAACAAAGAAGGGTCCTCTCGGACTGTTGACTCAGGTTACCTGACAGGAGCATCAGGGACTCCGCAACTCATCACCTCGGGATGTCCGAAAGAAGTCTACAACAAACTGGCAATGTCGTACGGCCTGCCCAACAAACTGGCATCGACTCGGTCGTGCTGAATAAACCCCATACTTCTTCCGATCAGGATGAGAATATACTGGGTGGTCTGCCACCTGATAAGGAACCCTCCCGAGGTGAAGAAACATCCCTGGTTCCTCAGAACAATGTGTCGATGGCCATGTTAGCAGAAAACTGAGGGATCCGACTCGGATACGTCTTCTTACCGAAAAGGTCCATGAGTGGCCGAAAAGCTGCCCAGTCAGGATGAAAGTACTCTGAGTGGTGACCCACTCGATGAGAATGCCGCACATATACACGGAGTAGACCTGGTAGCACAGATCGCAGTGTCGAAGGTCATGTAAGCGGAAAACCTGAGTGACCGAATTAAGAACTCGGCTTATGCCGGAAGTCATTATTCAAGAGTCTGACGGCCTGCAAGGTATTTTCCCATGATAGTCTAGCAAGGTCGAAGTGATATGGGTTCGGAATAGTCCCTAGAGCCATTATAGGACCCATAAACGAACCCGACCCAAACAAACGGAAAGGAGTGGAGCTTAAAATGGCGCGCTCAATGCTAATCCAGCGTCAGTTAAATCGGCGCGGAATACCCTAACTCGACGGCGTCCTTGTATGCTTTGGAGCTCGACAGTTTGTATTTTGACTAAGGAAATAAAAATTTTGATCCTTGGGGCTCTGTTAATGTGTACCTCTTGGGGGAGGATCTTTGCATAGTGGTGTGACCAGCAGGTCTATCGCTTTCTCATTCTGTGTGTGTCCACCTTTCTGGGTCGATGGGATACTCTAGGATACTTCGTGAGTTTCCTTCGCTTTACGAGGGAGGCAGTGCTCGCCTCTTGAAAACCCTTAGACTACCATTTCTTTTTCGAGGGAAGCGATGCTCACCTTTTAGGAAGACTTGTAAGTCTCCTTTTTATTTTTAAGGGGAGCGGTGCTCGCATTTAGAGAACATGTAGGCTACCTCATCATTTTTAAGGGGAGCAGTACTCGCCTCTAGGGAACACGTAGGTTACCTCATCGTTTTCAAGGGGAGCCGTGCTCGCCTCTAGGGGACCTGTAGGTTACCTCATCATGTTTAAGGGGAGCGGTGCTCTCCTCTAGGGAACCCGTAGGTTACCTCGTCGTTTTCAAGGGGAGCCGTGCTCACCTCTAGGGAACTCATAGGTTACCTCATCATTTTTAACCTCATCGTTTTCAAGGGGAGTGATGCTCGCCTCTAGGGAACCTGTAGGTTACCTCACCGTTTTCAAGGGGAGCCGTGCTCACCTCTAGGGAACCCGTAGGTTACCTTAATTGAATACAACTGGTGATGCTTTATTGAAAAAACTTTCTGAGATTTACAGAATTCCATGTCCTGGGTACCTGTTGCCCCCCCAGCGTTGCTAGCATGTATGCTCCTTTGCCGAGTGCTTCAGTTACCCTGTATGGGCCTTCCCAGTTTGGTGCAAGCTTTTTGACTGCTGCCCTGGGGTCTGCTATGCTTGCTCGCCGTAGTACTAGGTCCCCAGGGAGGAAGCGCCGTTCCTTGACGCGAGCGTTATAGTACTGGGCCAACTTTTGTTGATATGCCACAAGCTTTACTTGGGTGCGTACTCTGCCTTCCTCGATCAGGTCCAAGTTTTCTCGTATTGTCTGGTTGTTTCTGGCTTCATCGAAATGCCCCACTAGCAGGGAGGGATTGGAAATCTCCACTGGGACCACTGCTTCTACACCGTACGCAAGGTGGAAGGGTGTTTCACCTATGGCCGCTCTGGCTGTGGTCCGGTGTGCCCACAGTATGCTCAGAATTGAGTCTATCCATGAGTGGCCCACTTGGTCTAGCCGAGTTTTCATGCCGTGGTGGAGTGTCCTGTTGGCGTTCTCTACCAGCCCATTGGCCTGAGGATGTCCCACCGACGTGTAGTGGTTCCATATCCCCAGCTCCGAGCACTTTTCCTAGAAGGTTGTGCTCGTAAATTGTCTACCATTGTTGGTTGTGAGAACTCACGGGATCTTGAACCGACAGATGATGCTCCGTAGCACAAATTTCCAGGTTGCTTCGCTTGTGATCTTTCCTAATGGCTCTGCCTCGACCCATTTGGTAAAGTAATCAATGGCGACCATGAGGAACTTTTTCCTCCCTTGAGCCTCGGGGAAAGGGCCCAGTATGTCTATCCCCCACCGAGCAAATGGGCGAGGCTCCATCAAGGTATGTAGCTGCGTAGCCTGTTGGTGGTGTAGGTTAGAGAAATTCTGGCACTGCGGGCAGCTCCGAGCATAATCAAGGTAGTCTTGCTGTAGAGTAGGCCACCAATACCCTTGTCAGATCAGGGCTCTTGCGAGTGCACGTCCGCCTACGTGGCTTCCGTAGAGTCCTTCGTGGATTTCTCAAACAACATGCTTAGTTTCCGTAGGGAACATGCACTTCAATAACGGGGTGGAGAGGGATCAACGATATAGCCGACCGTTGACTACTGTAAAGTGCGCTACTCGCACTCACGTGCGGCGAGCCTCGGCACGGTCGCTCGGGAGTTGTTGTCTCAATAAGAAGTCTAGGTGGGGGTCCATCCATGTAGGCTCATAGTCGATGGCGTTTACTTGGGGTACTGGTTCTCCTATGCTTGGTGCTGACAGTTCCTCGATCAAGACTGATCTAGAGTTGGAGACCGTGGTCACCGACGCTAGGCGGGACAGAGCGTCTGCTCGGACGTTCTCCTCCCTGGGGATGTGGACCATCTCGAAGTAGGAGAACTCTTCCGCTGCGGTCATGGCCTTCTCCAGGTACTTGATCAAGGAGGACTCACGCGCCTAGAATTCTCCTTTGACCTGGTTGGCGACGAGCATGGAATCGCTGTATGTTCACACACTAGTCATCCCAGGTGTTTCGCCATATGCCGCCTTGAGAGAAGCGCTTTATACTCGACCATATTATTCGTGGTTGGGAAGTTGAAACGTAGGGTATACTGAAGTTCTAACCCCTCTGGTGATAGCAAGACTAACCCTGCTTTGCTACCAGCGGCGCAGGATGATCCATCAACGTACAACTCCCATGTGGGCCCTGAGGACTGCTCGGGCGAATCTTTGGTAGGTATCGTGCATTCGGAGACGAAGTCGGCGACAGCTTGGGCCTTGATAGCAGTCCTTGAGTGGAACTTGATGTCGAATTCACTGAACTCGATAGCCCATTTGATCAGCCTTCCCGATGCGTTAGGGTTCTGGAGGATTTGTCGTAGAGGTTGATCAGTGAGGACAGCGATGGGGTGAGCCAGGAAGTACGGTCGCAGCTTACGGGCGACCGTGATGAGTGCCAAGGCGAACTTCTTAGTTCATGAGTACCGAAATTTTGGCCCTTGTAATGCCCGGCTTACATAGTAGATGGGCTTCATGATATTACCCTCCTCCCGGGCGAGCATTGCACTCGTCGTGCTCGGCGTCACGGACATGTATAGTAGCAGTTGCTCACCTTTCTGTTGTTTCGAGAGGACGGGAGGAGATGCCAGATATTGCTTCAAGTCTTCAAATGCCTGCTAGCATTCCTGGTCCCAGTCGATCTGCCCTCTTTTCTCTGATGCCTTGTTGGCTTGCTTGATTTGTCGAAAGAAAGGAAGGCATCTCTCAGCCGCTCGGGACAGGAACCGAGTCAAGGCGGCGATGCGTCTGGTGAGGCACTGCACGTCTCTTACTCGTCTCGGGCGTCTCATTTCTAGTACATGTGGACGCACTTTTTATTTAAATAATTGTTTTATTAGTTCATTGGTTTATTGGATACATTTATTAGTTTATTTAGTGCGTGGGCGTGTCAGTCATAAAGTGACGATTTATTTGGACTTCGAGGAAGCCCATGGTGCGCTCAATCTGACTCAGTCAGATGATTGTGCAGTTCGGGTCTGGACCAAAACCCGCCATGCCATAAAGGTCACGGTGTCGTTTACATACTCTCGGAGAAAAGAACACCCTTGATTAATTGCCGAGAATAAAGGCCCTATGGCCGAAAGAATTACTTATTAATGCAAGATTAGAAGGACAGTCGAACTATGCTAAAAGTCTTATGAACATTCAGATTATGTCGGTCACTCACGGACCATTCCATATTCGAACAAAAGTCTGTATAGAAAACAAGATGGTGACGGGAACAAATCCGTGCAAGTGTCTGCTAGGAGACAATAATTTTGATACAAAGATGGGATCAGATCCCGGTGGCAAGGAAGGTGCCTTTGGTGAGATATCGGCCCGAAATAAGGTCAAGCAATAGCCATGACGGGGGAAGTAACTCCCGAGGGTGAAGCCCGGCCTACGGGGGCGTCATTAATATTCCCGAACCCGGGGTTCGAGGGAGACGAAAGTCGTGTCGTTATGCTCATTGTTATTATTATTATTATTTATTATCCCCATCATTTATTTATTATCGTTACTATTTTTGTTGATCCTTCTTTTATTACCCGTGGACCATTGACTCTTCTTTCACTCATTTTTTTATCATTATTATTCCTTTTTTTGTTATTATATTTTTTTATCATCATCATCATATATATCCCCCCTTTTTATCATTATTATGCTCTCCCTTTTTTTATGGCGTGGTGTTTTAGATGAAGGTTTTAAGGGGTGTACCGCTGGAGGGGTGTGCCGTTAACAAGGGGTTGAACAGTGTACCACTAGAGGAAGGGAAGAATGCACCGGGTGAAGGTTGGAGAGTGTGCTGGGCTAGGGCGTTATTGGGTGCACCGGGTAAGGCACCAACGTAGTGTGCCATGTAGGAGTAAGAAGGAGGGTGTACCGATGGAGGAAGGTACGAGTGGACCGGGTAGAGGGGCTGAAGGGTTGGTGCAGGTTTTAAGTAAGATCGGTGCAGTTGGGCTAGGGTTGATGCAGGTTTTAAGTAAGACCGGCACAGCTGGGCAAGGTCCGTGCATGGGTGTAGGGTCTGAGCAAGCTGGCCAAGGTCTGTGCATGTGCTGGGCCAAGGTCTAAGCATGCCTAGGGCAAGGTCTGAGCAAGCTGGCCAAGGTCTGTGCATGTGCTGGGCCAAGGTACAAGCATGCCTGGGGCAAGGTCTGAGCAAGTTGCAGTTGGGCTGAAATGAAGGTCGATGCACATGTGCACCGGGCTAGGATAAGGTCAGTGCAGGTTCTATGCATGCAAGGAACAAGGTCAGTGCACACTGGGGTGAAGTCGGTGCATGTTGTGCCAAGGCTGAAAGCAGGTCGGTGCAAGTTCTGGGCTGAGAAGGGCAAAGTCGGTGCAATGTTTGGCCTGGCTAGGGCAAGGTCGATGCAAGTTCTGTTGGGCCAATGAGCAAGGTCAGTGCAATGTTTGGCCTGGCTGGGGCAAGGTCGGTGCACATAGGGATAAGGTCAGTGCACATCCAGAACAAAGGCTGAGCAAGGTCAGTGCACGTTTTCAGCAAGGTCGATGCACATAGGGATAAGATCCGTGCACATAGGGGGCAAGGTCTATGCACGTTGAAAGCAAGGTCGGTGCACGTCTGGATTCTGAAGAGGGAAGGTCGGTGCAGCAGCAGCTGAGCCAAAGCAAGGTCGGTGCATGCGTTGCCCGGGGCAGGATAAGGTCGGTGCACACGAGGCTAAGGGTCGGTGCACATGGGCAATTGTGCATGCCAAGGTTGGTGTAGCTATAGGATCTCTTCATCGAGGTCAGTGCACATGATGGCCAAGGTCAGTGCTAGGGACGACCAAATGCCACTAGGGTCGACGCTAATGCAGGCCAGATTCAGCTAAGGTTGATGCTAGTTTGGGGTAAGGTCGATGCTAGTGGAGATGAGGTCAATGCTAGTTAGGGTAAGGTCAATGCTAGTTGAGATGAGGTCAATGCTAGTTGGGGTAAGGTCAATGCTAGTTGAGACCCTAAGACAACTAGGGTCGGTGCTAGTGCAGACCATGACAAGGGTGAGGTTGGCCTTACCAAGGGGACTTTCATGCATGTAAAGGCCAAGGTCGGTGTAGGTCCATGCATGTAGGAGATGGATGAAGGGCAGGGCCTATGCATATTGGAAATGTGAAAGGGAGGCAAAGTAGAGATAGGGTGTGCCGGACAGGAGTAGGTTGAAGGTGTGCCGGTCAGAGATAGCCAGGAGTGTGCCATTCAAGACAAACCAGGGGTGTGCTGGGTTGGAGTGGGTTGAAGGTGCACCGGGCAAAGTCCATGTGGGTGGAGTAAGGTCTGAGAGAAGGTCCCCTTTGTTCATGAAATTTAGGTGGAGGGCCTTAAATGGCAAGTTTTCAATTTTCTGTTGTGTGATTAAGTCCACGGTCATGTTCAGCAGTCCGGCTCTTCGAGTCTTGCACGGCTCCCTTGTCTTTGTTGGAGTGTTTTATTATTGCTCGTTCATTTGTTTGTTGCTTCCTTTTATTTTTTAATGTGTTGTTATTTCTGACAAAAATTCGGCAGCATCTCCCCTTGACCCGGATGCTATGGAGTGGAAGGGGAATACGCCCACAAGGAGTGACGTGGCCCAACGATTCGAGGTGTGTGCCAAAGCAGCGACACCCTTAGGAAAGCTTCGGAAAACTCGGAGAAAACAACGGACGAGAGACACTAGGCTAATACAGGCAAAGAATGCCTTGACTGGAAGGGGCCCAGGTGTGTCGGGTAGAGGCAGGCCAAGGGTTGGTGTGTCGGGGAAGCACCCAAGGGGGGGGGGGGGTGTGCCGGGCGAGGCACGGCCAAGTAGGTGTACCGGCCAAGGGGTGTGCCGACCAAGGCACATGTCAAGGGGTGTGCCGGCCAAGGTCGACTGGGAGGTGTGCCAGCCAGGGCACGAGCCACAGGGTGTGCCGAAAGCGGGGGGGCAAGTCTGCACACCGTTGGCTTTGAAGGGAAGGCTGGGGAACACTCTAGCCAATGGATGAATTCCAAGTGCTGAATAGGGGCAGTGGGTTTCAACAGACTCGTATGGAAGAATGAGGGGTGATTATGCTACAGAAAATCATTGAAGAGGAAGGAGGCCAGCCTAATACTATCATGCCAAAGATTCCACCTATCGGGCTAGATAGACCAGTGCCCAGGGGAGCTGGTAAAACAAAGAGCAAGAAAATCGGAGGGAAGAACACAAACCACATGCTGATGGTGAAGGATAAACTAACAAGAACAACAAGAAGCAAAAAAAAGAAAGATACTTCATTCATAGAAAACACGATGACAGAAGATCATGGCCAGGGGCCAAATACAACGGGGTATAGCATGGATAGAAGAGAAGAAGAAATGAAAGGACAGGGGAAGAAAATGGAAAACATCTGAGGAGAGGGATGGAGGAGAGGAGGGGCGATGGCTCCACTCTTCTCCCATACCCTCCTTCTACATTTTTTGATCTCTCCCTCCTCTAGCTCTCTTCTACCTTCTTCTTCTTCCTTCCTATTCTCTTCTCTTCTGTGTGGTGTGTCTTCTCCCTCTATCTTCTCTTTCTTGCACGCTGTTGTCTTATCCGTAAGAGGTTTTTATACCTCCGACATTGACGGAGGCCTCATGATGGCCATTCTGTCCGAGGTTGATGCGGGACGGACACGGGAGACGACACTATTAGGTGCCACCCTCGGACTCTAGATGAAGACGCGACCAGCAGCACACACCAGGGAGATACTAAGCCCGACACTACGAGCTCCTAGTGGCAAAACGTCGCTAACAGAAGTGGAAGCTCACTCGTCATCCCAAGCGAGGGAAAGCGCGGACCGTGCGCGGTTAAGGAACCGGCGGAGGTCAAGGGTAGTCCGACTCAACTTCCGGACTCGGATCGAGTCACGGGACGGGTCACTCTCACTCTCACAGCGGTGACATGGACACACGGGCTAGTACCTACACTCTCGGCAGTGGCCTAAGACCGTATACTAGCTAAGCAATATAACGCCAAGAAGTTCGGACTATTACCTCCACGCACCCGGCGTGGCGAAGACAACCCCGGCCAATCACGGACCCCCGGTTAACACAATTTTACAGCAGTACAATAATTTGACCCACTCCACGCAGGGAGGTAAAAGGTCACATGCGGGGCCCGGGAATCACGCGAATTGGGTTGACGGGCAGCATCTTGATGTCGCCCGACGGTGCCGAACTCCGCGTTTTCGTGCTTTCTGAACGGCAGGTTCTGCGGGCCCGCGGGGCCCACGGATGGCGCTGTCCTCCGGATCTGCGGGGGTGAGACCCACTATGATGGGGACCCCTGGTGGCGCGCCTCCACGGACGGCGGTCGGCCGGGAACACCGATCGGGGGTCGATCGGTCCCGATCTCCAAGCTTTGAAGTTGCTGTCCACGAGCTGAGGTTGCTGTTTTAGCAGCGCGCGCTCCGGCGAAAACGGCCGCTGCGATCAGCCCCGTCGTCGGAATGCGATGAAACTAGCGCCGTTGGAAAGAGAATTCAAAATACTTCAACCTAGGGTCAGTGGAATTTTCTGAACCTCTGCGGACCTGTGCTTTAACTATTTTTCAATCCTCTATTGCACAGCTCCCGAAATATCAGATCAGCATATAAGTGTCCTGTAAATGGCCATTGACCTCCTGCTTGCCGTTGGAATCAGGCTTTGATCTCTTCTTCAAAGTTGTAGGGAATCAAACCATGCAACGGAGACAATTTTTGGAATTGGATTTGGAGGTGGTGGCGATTTGATATGATTTTTGGAGTGACTGGTGGTCGGATCTGGGAACAGGTGGACAGAACTGTAGATGGGACTGAGAATGATTTTTAGAAAATATGAAATGGGTGAACCAGAAATTTAGAAAAATTGTGGATGAAGGGGTTGATGGAAGGAAACTCCAGTAAAAGTTATGGGACTAACAGAAATCAAAAGACGGACCTAAGACATGAAACACAGGGCGGATATGAATCTGGACAGAACTCTGGCAGAACTGAAATGGAAGGGTGGACGAAAATCAAAAATTATGAAACGGGATCTGAATGACAAACCAAAATTTATGGGATATCCTTGACACCTCTGGAACCTCCAGTAAAATTCCCAGATCTATCTGAGTTCGTGGCTGAGACACAAATTTCGTGGAAGTTGCTGTGGTACTGCGCGGGCAGAACTCCGATGAAGACGATGGCGGTGCGGTGGCGGCTCGTGGCGGCGGCGGCGATCGTCGGAACTGATAAATGAGGCTTCACACCTCAGAATGGAAGCCTTCACAGCATCCAAGGGGGATAGGGAGGGGAGAGGAGGGGGGCGCACCAGCCCTTTACTCTTGAATTTGTGTGAATCAAATGGCATTAATTCAAGTAAAATGGAAAATACAAGTTTAAATACCTTACATCTCACATCCATCCACAACCATTGGATCTAGGGGATAGGAATGAAGGGCTGGGATGGCATGTGACACTCACACAAAAAAACAATAAAAAAAACAAAGGGGGGGGGGGGCCCTTGGACCAAGGAGAGAGGGTGGACTAGGTGGTGGGGGTAGGTGGCCTCCCATGTGGACTTTTCTAGTCCATTGTCTCCCATGTGTCCATTTAACATTCAAACTTCTAGATGCCCCCATGTGGCATGTTGACTGACCCCACGTGGGACCCTAGGCTGAGGTGGCCCAATGGGGTGGGGCCTGGGGGGCCCGTGGGGCCCACGGGGTCCGAATTACACATAAGCCCCTATTACAATCAAAATGGCAAACCGAATGCAACGAAATAAATACAAATTAAACACACATAAAGTCTAACTAAATATAATAAATGGGGAGGCTCAAGGCAGAGTCTCCAGGCTGTCTCCGAGCCAGATGGACGCTGAGGTGGCTCGTGTCGTGCTCCGTGTGCGGTACCGATGGCTCGGCGTATCGTGCCGATCAACTGCTCGGGTGTCCGCACCAATTCTCCCTGGGTGGGAGAAACTCGACCCTGTCGAGTAAGGGTCTGCATCGCTCCTGTATCGCTCCAAAAGGTCTGGATCAATCCGCTGCAACTCGCCATGTGTGATCCATGTGTCCTCAGTAGCGGGCCGTCCTCTCCATCACACTAGGTAGCGTGGGTAAGATCCACTCCTGGTAACTGTCACTTGCTCGTCCAGTATACGATCGATATGCTCACGCTGCCGTGAAAAAGGGGCTGGAGGTGGAAGTGGACACTCAGGTGTGGGATCACTCTCAAGGGGAGGAGATGGCTCAAAAGGCTCACTAGGGATCACCGCTGGGTCCCTATATGCAACAAGATCCGATACATTGAAGGTAGAGCTTATACCATATTCCTCGGGCAGGTCCACAACATACGCATTGGATCCAACGTGTTTCAACACTCTAAAGGGACCGGCTCCGCGAGCTTGCAACTTCTTAACTGTTCCAGAGGGAAACCGTTCAGGTCTTACCCTGATCATGACGTACTCGCCCTCATGGAACTCTCGGTGGTGTCGGTGGGCATCGGCTAACTCCTTGTACCGTGCATTGCTGGCCTCAATGTGACGACGGATGTCGTCATGCAAACTCCTAACATGCCTAGCAAACGACTCGGCCGACTCCGACACTCTAGCATGGATAGGCATGGGGACAAGGTCAACGGGTTTCCTAGGCCTACGACCTGTGACAATCTCAAATGGACTCATGCCGGTAGACCTATTCACCGAATCATTGTATGCAAACTCAGCCATAGGTAAAATGAGATCCCAATCCCCAATGCGGTCCTTAACTAGACACCTCAAAAGATCTCCCAGACTCCTATTGACCACCTCGGTCTGACCATCTGTCTGGGGATGATATGCAGTGGAAAACTTGAGGTGAGTACCCATCATATGCCATAGTGTCTTCCAAAAATAGGAAGTGAATCTAACATCACGGTCAGACACTATAGTGCGAGGCAACCCGAACTTGCACACCACATGCGTAAGAAAAAGGCGGGCTACCCTCGAAGCATCCGAAGTCTTCGAGTAAGGAATAAAGAGGGCCATCTTCGAGAAACGGTCAACCACTACATAGACCGAATCATGCTTCCTGGAGGTACGTGGCAATCCCAAAACAAAGTCCATACTAACATCCTGCCACGGGGCATCAGGCACGGGTAGAGGCGTATAAAGGCCCGAGCTTTGCTTCTTCATCTTGGCCGTAGCACATGTACGGCACTGAGCCACGATGTTAGCGACATCGCGCTTCAAGCTCGGCCAATAAAATCGATGCTCCACTGCCTCAATAGTCTTGTTCCGACCAAAGTGACCGGCTAGACCTCCCGCATGTAGTTCCCACACTAAGAAATCTCGAATCGAAGTTCGGGGAACACATAGCCTGCTACCTCGAAAGAGGTAACCCTCCTGAAGCACATACTCATCAAGGTCTCTCGAGGGTCCGGCCTGGAGAGTGGTAAAAATCTGACCGAAGTCAGGACAATCAACATAGGCCTCCTTCATCTTCTCTAACCCTATGACCTCGGCACTCATGGTGGTAAGCAAGCATGCTCGCCGACTCAAGGCATCAGCCACCTTGTTCTCCACTCCAGCCTTATGTTTAAGCACAAAGGTGAACTGCTGGAGATACTCGACCCAACGACTATGACGCGAGTTAAGCTTCTTTTGGGAATGGAGGTACCTTAATGCTTCATGATCGGAGTATAGGACAAACTCCTGATGTAAAAGATAGTGCCTCCAATGCCTAAGAGCCTGAACAACTGCGTAGAATTCTTTATCATATGTGGAATATCGTAACTTTGCATCATTCAGCTTCTCGCTGAAATATGCGATCGGGTGGGACTCCTGACTCAAAACTCCTCCAATTCCCACGCCCGACGCATCACAAGAGACCTCAAACACCTTCGAGAAATCAGGCAATCGAAGGATAGGTGTCTGGGTCATGCGCTCCTTGATGTCCTTGAAGGCGGCAGAAGCGGCCTTCGTCCATACAAATGTGCCCTTACGGATGCAATCCGTGATCGGGGCGGTGACGGAGCTAAATCCGCGGATAAAGCGACGATAGAACGTCGCAAGACCATGAAAGCTGCGGACATCATGAACGGTACGGGGTTCCGGCCACTCAATAATGGCCCGGACCTTCTCCGGATCGGCGGAGACCCCAGTACTAGACACAATGAAACCCAAGAAGGTAAGCTGAGGTGTCATGAAGGCACACTTCTGTGGGTTCGCAAACAACTGCTCTCGCCGAAGAAGCAGACAGACCTGCCGAAGGTGGTCTAAGTGGTCCCCTGTGGTGCGGCTATAGATAAGGATATCATCAAAATACACCACTACAAAGACTCCAATGAGAGGTCGAAGGACCTGAGTCATGAGCCGCATGAAAGTGCTAGGGGCATTGGTCAACCCAAAAGGCATGACCAACCACTCATATAGACCGTCCTTGGTCTTAAATGCGGTCTTACACTCATCACCTGGCCTAATCCTCACATGATGGTAGCCACTCTTAAGATCGATCTTCGAAAAGATAGTGGCACCTGCCATCATGTCTAGCATGTCATCCAGGCGGGGAATAGGGAACCTGTACTTCACGGTGATCTTGTTGATGGCGCGACTATCAATGCACATTCTCCATGTGCCATCCTTCTTCGGGGCGAGTAATGCAGGTACAGCACATGGACTCATGCTGTCCCGGACAGATCATCTCTGCACAAGCTCATCGACCTGCCGTTTAAGCTCGGCATGCTCCGTGGGGCTCATTCGATAATGAGGAAGGTTGGGCAAAGAAGAGCCCGGAACAAGGTCGATGGCATGCTGAATATCCCGCATGGGTGGGAGTCCCTCGGGAAGCTCATCGGGAAAAATATTAGCAAACTCCTGCAGAATAGGAACAACCTCGGGTGGGAGCTCACCCTTGGAGTCCCGCTCCACCTCTCGGACCGTAATAGCAAACACCGGACAGCCCTGACTAAGCTCCTGCTCCATTTCCCGGGAGCTAATCATCATCAATCTCCTCGTCGAGGGCTCTCCTGGGCCAGAGGTAACGGTCATAGTCCGAGCTGGGGATGGGGTACTGGGCCCGGGTACGGAAGGCTTTGGAGTACTAGGGCCAGTAGGACCCCTGACTGATGGGCTCCTGGGCCGAACGGGGTGGAGGGTGACCCGCTGGCCATCGTGGTCGAAGGTACAGGTGTTCGACCGACCATGGAGTGTGGCATCTCGGTCGAATAACCACGGCCTACCAAGAATGATACTTCCCACTTCCATGGGGAGAACATCACACCAGATCTCGTCACGGTAGGAGTGGAGCTGCAGCGGGACCAAGCACCGCAGCCTGACCGAAATGGAAGTGGTATCCACCCATGATACCTGATAGGGACAAGGATGGTCTACGGGTGTGAGACCAAGACGAGCGACAGCGTTCGTGGAGATTGCATTGATACAACTCCAGCTATCGATGACCACCTTGCAAATTTGCTTTCCCAGCCTACAGAATATCTGAAGGATAGTGGTCCGACGCCAGTCATCACTGGCCTGTGGCTGGGTGAGGACTCTTATTGGTCCTTCAAGTACATCAGCACCCAAAAGGGCCCTCCATTGGTGACATAGTTTCTATTGAGATCATTCATAGGTTTTTCATCAGTCGGTAGACCGGGGTTTCATTGGCGTTGCCATCTGAATGATGACAAAACCGGACATCATTTCATTGGTATCGTCACTGAAACGGCGACAAGATCGGACATCAGCTTTAGCCTGGAAAGACTTCAGCCAGGTGACTGCTATTTCATCAGTGTCGTTGTCTGACTGACAATGGCATCGGACATCAGCTTGGCCGGGAAAAGGCTTCAGCCGGGTAGATGGTTGACGAACTTCGTCATTGATCTTTCACTATTGGTCTGATCTTCCTTTCAATTCTGTCTCTGCCCTTGCTCATTTTCAAGGTGTCAACAATGACCCGCAACCACTTCTTCTTCTTCTTTCGGGGGCAAGCCCCTTTCTCTTCTCTCCTCCACCCCGTCATACAGAGGACGGCGGTGGATAGGTACCAGCTGATGGACAGGTTGGGCCCGCTTGGGAACCCATACCTGTTTAAACTTTCTCGGCCTGAGGGCCGACCTTCCTTGGCTATAGTGGACGATTTCTTCTCTTTCTGCCCTCCTTCCAGCGAGGGCCTCATATGTGTTGTAGACAGGGATGGTCGGGATGACTCGGTCTGGGACCACCCGTGCGTTGCGCCCATCGAGGAAGACGCGCATGCCACCCACCATCATAGACTTCCCGGACTGAGATAGAGTCCCGGTAATCACAACAGCACTCCTTTGGACTTGCCGGCGTTGACGTCCTCTAGGGTGCTTGTTGACAATATTGGGGCGGGCCCCACATATGGCGTGGTGCACCAGGCAACTCGCGGCCGGGGCCGGACTCTTGGATGAGTCGTTGCAGCAACGAGCCTTCAAAGGCTCCACCTTCCTCACAGCTTCCTCGACAGGTTCTAGGGCTTCGATTTCCAGCATGTCCACAAAGGCCAACCCCAAGAAGTTGGGGAAGCCCACAACGGCAGGGAAGCTGCCGAATTCCATGGGCACCGCCAGGTACCCTTGTGCATGCCCCGCGACGATTGACGGGCCGAAACCCACGCCAGTTAGTCCAGTGGTTGTCGTCATTGTTTTGCCTGTTAAGACCAACAAACCGACGATCAGTAGACTTTGGGAGGGCCCCGAAGCCCGAATACCTCGGCAAAGAGATGAAAGGTGACACTGGTCTCACTGGGCATGCCAAGACTGTTGTGGGATCTTTTTCATTGTTTGGTTTATTTCACGTGTCGATCGACCAATTAACTAACTGGTAGTTAACTAAGCAATTGACTATGCGGGCGTGCCAGTCACATACGTGATAAATTTATTGTGCGCCCATTCTGACCCGTGTCGGGCGAGAGTGAGGTTCGATCGGGACCAGCAGTCCGCCATACCATAAAGGTCATGACGTTAATTACATCTCTCATGAGGAGAGAAAATATTTCATTAATTGCCGAGATAACGGGCCGTCGAGGTCGGAACAAAAGGTGCAAGTATGCGAATGTTCATGCAAGATGCTATGATCGATCGCACATGATTTGTTAGGGCGGACCCTCAGTACATGGCGGAGGACTTAGGCCTGAAGACCACCGTCACGCGTGGCAACACTTCCGATCGGGCGTAACCTGACTTTCCGTTAGTGCCATTTGATATACCGGAGGAAATCCGTGCATGCATGCATGCATGATGCTTTTGACAGCGTTAAGCATAGACGCAGGATTGTAAAGATGAACAATGCTCAATCAAGTTTAATAGACTTCGCTAGGGGACGAAAGCGGCAACATAAACATGATGACGAAAGCAATATGCTAACACATGATGGCAAAAGCATGTTAGAAAGATTGTTTGGGGCCTGAACTGCCCCTGCCTCATTCAATTTACTGTTAATTAGGGTTGCCGATCTCGACCACAGCATAATGATTAGAAACGGCACGATCACACGAGAGATAGTTCCCACGGCGCGATAAAACGTAGGTATAGGGCTTAATCCGGCGCAGCCAAGCGTAGGCAAAGCTCTTAACCCGGCGCCCCCAGTTACCGGCGCGATGGCCTTGGGGCGCGCCGGTTTAAGGCGCGTCGGAAAGGGGCTCAAGAGTTCGAAGGAAGAAATGAGTCTAAGGTTAATACGGCGCGGGGGGGTACCGCGCCGTATTAAGGCGCGCCGGATTAAGGCCGCGCTGATTTAGCTTATTTTCTTATGGATTTTGAAACCATTCAAACTTATTGAAATGTTTTGAAGGTTTAGAGGTTCATTTGGGCTTGTTACTTGTTGAAATAAAGTCCAAGGCTCTTCAGGAGCAGAGTCATGAGCCAGTGCGAGGTTCCTACTCGAGCACTGGGGTTCCTTGACTCAGAATGATTGTTTTACTACGATGAGTCCATGGAGACAAATGTATGTCCAAGATCTGCCAAAAATTGGGCAGCGTCTCCCCTGTCCTTGTAGTGTTGCAGGGGAGGAACGGGGTCATAATCACTCGTGGAGTAAGCCCCTAAACCGCCGGTCTGTGTGATAACAGCCAGCCAATTCCCAACGGACAGGATACCCCGAGGACTGGCCTTCAAGGGGCACCACGGCTCCGTGGATTAAAACAGATGGATATGTCAGCTGTCGAAGGAAGCGACGACCCTGAGGACTGGCCTACGAAGGGTGAGCAACCTGTAGCCTACACCATATCAAGAAGAGGGACAACTGTGGTGAGGGGGAGGCCCCGAGGACCAGCCTACGAGGGGCATGCATCCCTTATTTACCACCGAGCTTCCTGGAGACTGTGGGTTCCAATCAGTTGAGACCCTGTTACTATCAACCTGATGACCTGTAGGAACTCTCATCATCGATAGACGAGCCCCTATCGGCCAAGTGGTGTTTGTGATACGATGTCAGGGAATGTCTCCCCTCCCCGATTTATCGGAACAATGCTATCAAACGAGCTTGCAGATCCCGAACACAGATGGGGTGAAAACAAGGGGGGGGCGAGTGACATTATACAATCGCCAGTGAACTGATATGCTACCGAGCATACATAGATCCATCGACACTCGAGGGTTAAAGGAATTAACACTCGCAGAGGGAGAAGCAATAGGGAACCACAGAGAGGGATGGTTGATATATCGATAGGGCAATTTAGTCACACACACATATACTCGAACAACTGGAATACAATAGTCACATGACGGGCCCTGATGCGCTGGGGGCGATCCCCGCCTTCGCTGAGCGATAAAATAATGCAAAGAGAGAAGAAAACGGAGATCAGACCCTGAAACGAGGCAAGCAGGAAGATGTACGTGCACGAGCACGCCTCTATCCATGAAGCATACAGGGACCCTCGAATAGAACCCGGTCATTGCATCATCGTGAAGGACCTGGGGAGGGGTCATCTCTTTAGCCCGTGGTAGCCCAGGGCATATTCGGAGCCGAGGAAATCGGGTTCAGAAAGAAGAAAGAAGCAGACGCGCAAGTGAGAAAACACACAGATGCACCGACTGAAATAGCAATGGCAAGGGGAAACACAGCGTCGAGCGCTCAATCATCTAGCATGCACACATAACATTATCACCCTATGAACGGGGAGATAACACATGTATTACAAATCCGACGCCGGCACCGCCGTCCGGTCGTCATTCACTAGTTGCAGAGGGATTTACAGAGGAAGAACAAATGAAAATAGATGGCGAAGGAGGGGGAGGGGTCGGCTCATATCATCGCCATCCCTCACTCCTCTCGCTTACATTCGACAGAGGGAAATCAAAATCGGGAATCAACAGAAACGCAGGCGCCCACCTCTTCCCGGAACAGAGTATCGGATGACCCCTCTTTCTTCGGCTCCGAAGGGCTTCAGTTAGGGCAGAGGAAGATGGCCGCCAAAGGACGCTCAGGCAGAACCCTATTTCCCAAGGAGTCTCTCTCTCCCCGGAATCTGGTTTCGCTCTCGAACCCTCCTCCTTTCCTTCTTTTTTTCCTTTTCTTCTCTCTGCCTCTTCTTTAATCGAACAGCTGCCCATATATATATAGGAGCAGGTTTGAGATCTTAATCCGGCGTGGAGATTGGCGCGCCGGGAAAGTGGGCTCCATCACTCACGCGCCGGAATAGGAGGGCTTCAGTGGAGAGTTTTTTGCGCGCCTAAATGGAGGGCGACGGATGGAGGGGCGCCGGTTTAGGGCGCGCCGGAATAGAGGCCCGCCGGTTTAGGGCGCGCCGTGTTAACACTCTTGGCACATCGCGAGTCGGCTGATAAGTCCGGGGATGATCCCGGGGGTCATCGTGAACATTTATCTCGCCACTGCTCTTTGGAACCTCGACGAGATGTCTTGCTGAAGCTCCCCGGTCGACGTACGGCCATTCCTGGAACTTCAGATGATTGTGGTTCGATTACGCGGGTTTTCCGCTGACACGGCTCTTGGCACTATGATAAGTGCTGCTGGCTCGGCCCGACTTGTGCTCAAAGCTTCTCGGAGGGTGGGATAGCACCCGGGATAGTTCCGCTCACTTCGAGAGATCATTCGGCCGTTAATGGGCCCTATTTGGCAAGAAGCCGTACCCATGCCAGGTAACCAGGATCTTCTGCCGACAGAGCCTCTGGCCCATCGTTCTGAAGAACCAGGGGTACTCTTTCACCTCAGGAGAGTCTTTCATGAGGTGGGTAGCCATCGGGTAGACCGTCGTCCTTGGTCGGACAGCGGGTGTAGTGTATGCGGCACGACAGAGTCGATGCCGGTTCATTGGGCAGGCTTGGTCGCACTGCCGGTTGGTTGTGAGTTCATCTCGGTTCTCCTGAGGTGAGGTCCCCATGTTCATACGGGGCGGCTCGAGGCTCTGGCAGTTTGAGAAGTCTCCAATATGTTGATATTTATCGGCTTCTGTGCTTCAGTGGGTCGGGTCCTTCGTCTTTGTGGCTTGGTCGCCGACGATCACATTTTGGGTGCCAACATGAGACAACAGGAACTCAACGGTCAACATGACTAAACCCGAAGGTCGAAGTCACAGAGACTGACTGATTGTCTGTCACTCCCGACTCAACATGAGTACCTCCCACTAGAAGCACAATCGGTAGCGTCCCCTGACGTCTTACACCGCACCGCAGGTGTCCGCCTGACACGATAGCCCCCGGGGGAGGCAAGGACACCGTACAAGTAACCACAAAACAAGTGACTAGCTGGGGTCACGCTCGTCAGCGTGGGTCCAACCGCCCCCAACCACGTGTGCACATACAGACCGTGCGTCCCTGGTCTGGCCCTCTCACCGATTTTCCCCTCAACCGGACTCTGACTGCTACACACGGGGCCCGACGGAAACCAGTCTAAAATCGTCCTAAGGGTATCCTCTCCACCACTCCCTGGTGGGACTACTAAACGTGTAAACATGCTACGACTAGTGGAGGGTCACTGAAGGAGTAAACTCTCAAGTCAACGGAAAGCAACGTCACTGTCAGACCAGTACAGGGACCGTCCCTCGTACCCACACCGTCGCACGGTGACTCCGATCAGTGAAGAAACAGGGCTGCAACCCACTCGGGGCAGTCCAGAGCATGACATACCAACTTTGGTGCATCATAGGCTGTGGCGGACCAACCCTGGTGCACCACGGCAACCTGATGGACCAACCCAAGCGCGTCAGACACTCGGTGTAAAACGAACTATAACGCGCCTACGCTGGTGCGTCACAGCACCTGACGGACCTAAACAGGTGCGTCAGGGCACGAGTGAAAACTGAACGTAACACGCTCCTCTAGGGGCGTTACGGAACCTAACGGATGACGCTGGTGCGTTAGGCCACGGAATAACACAGGCTATGACGCATGCCGCTCGGTGCGTCACGCTCTCTAACGCACCTACCCAAGTGCGTTAGGGAGAGGGGTGGGTGCGTTAACTCTAACTCTCCTACCCAGGGGCGTCACACTACCCTGACGCCCCACTCTGGGTGCGTCAGGTGTCTATGACCCCCAACGGTCATAAACCAACAGTCGGACTCACTGTAACGGTCTAACACCAGGGCATCACAGCACTGTGGCAATCTATCATGGGACCGTCAGGCCCACAAACGCCACGCCCAAAAGCCAACGAAGTGTAACGCACCTCCCTGGACGCGTTACACCCTGTGGCGGTCACTGGAACGACCGCCACAGCGCTCCGACGGCGAAACGGCGAACAAGCACCAAAAAAGGCAACCACGCCCCCATACCTCCATGGGAGAGTGGGAAAACAAGGGGGAAGCCCCCTAGGGACCCCTAACATGATTCTAAGCCATCAAAACGCCGAATCGCGGCTCAAATCCATAGATCGGGTAAACCCTCCCCAAAACATGATTTTGCCCTAACCCGCCCAAAAATGCCCCTCTCGGCTCCTATTCGGCCTACAAATTGCGGGGGATGACGGGATGGGCATAGGGATTCGTCTCCCTACCTCAATGGAGCGAAAGCTCTGTCGAATCATTGCCAGAATCAAGGAAGACGCTTTTAGAACCCTCGTTCCTCCACGCCTCCCACGAATGCCGCACGCCCCCGGGATCGTCTCGCTGCCGCCTACGTCGTCGCGCCGTCGCCCACCGCCGTCTACAGCCGAAGGGGAGCTCGCCGCGGTCGCCGTTGGCCGAAGAGAGAGAGGAAGGGGCGCTCACGGTGGGGGAGGAAGAAGAAAAGGTGGGGGAGAGAGAAAAGGGTTGGGGTATTTATAGAAAATCCAAAAATTCTAAAAAATACCAAAAAAATTAAAAATAACATTTTCGCGATCCTCAGAACGCACCGGTCGCAACGGTACCACTCTCGTCTAAGTGAACAACCCGGTTCACCCGCAACGAGGTTCCGAAGGATTTGCCGAAACCCTCACCGAAAATTAGAAAATACGTGCAGAAAAGTCGCGGACGCACTCCGGGCCTCCGAAATGACTCCGGATCGCGCCGATCTGAACACAAAAAGATGTCCGAAATAAAATTTCGGACATAACGGTGCCAGACACTCCGAGAAACCAGATCCGAGACCCAAAAAGGAAGGATCCAAAAGATCCGGGATATTACACTCACCGTTCGAGGACTCTTGCCCTTCCCCTATCCTTTTAAACTTCCCCTCTTTGAAGATAGCGTAGCATCCGCTGAGATAATGAGGGTTAAGTGCCCAGCCAGGAGGAATTTGCCCAGGCTCATTAAGGAGGCTGGAGGACGGACCAATCCGATAAGGGATATCTAGGTAGGGGGCCCAAGGCTTGGGCATCTCTAGAGGGAGC
Organism: Amorphophallus konjac; assembly: GCA_022559845.1. Taxonomy (NCBI): domain Eukaryota; kingdom Viridiplantae; phylum Streptophyta; class Magnoliopsida; order Alismatales; family Araceae; genus Amorphophallus; species Amorphophallus konjac. The sequence continues at coordinate 62,284,617 of CM040121.1, read as the reverse complement.
ATTTATCCACCTTATGATGGCTCGTATGATATATGGCTCGATCGGTGGTTGGCTAGGCTTCGCCTGAGCGTCGGGGGCCTTCGATTGGACGCCCGAGCCACCGAGCCAAGGCTTGGCAGGCTATCGTCGGTCCACTTTATCAGAGTCTAGTGATAAGTAGGCCCTATTGGGCTATGCAGACCTTGATGGGCTATTGGGCCACGCATATATTGGGCCGCGAATCTGCCCCTCTCCACTTGCCCCCTACTCCCGAGCCGAGAATAGGCTCAGAGAGTAAGGAATATACATCGGGGGTTTTGGCAAGGGCGGGGATTGGTCATCATGAGCTGCCCCCCGCTTTGATTCTTGAGTCTATTAATGTGGTTGCCCTAGCGCGTGGGGGCTCGAGCGCAATGATCACATCCTTTTACGCCGGTTCAAATGTGCCGTCTCAGGGCTGGTACCCTTTCGAGACGCCACAGTGGTTCTCTCGAGACCTGTTAGGGCTATAAGTGCCATGCACGCCTGTCCACCCCACCTTCATCGTTAGGGTTTCTTCATTTCCCACCGCTTACGTTAGTTCTTAGGGAGATTCATGTCGTAGGAGGGGAACCAGAGAGAGCGGGAGATTGCCAGAGCTTTCGCGGAGCTTGTTGAAATCACCGCAAAGGCGATCCGTCAGCTTCCTCCTCCGGCAAGTTCATCGGGCTCTAGTATTTCACCATCTCCCACATCCTCTATGGCGGGATGAAGCGAAGACGCCCGTGGCCAGGAGGCCGAGCATGGGCTAGAAGTTTAGCTCCGGTGTCTTGACGTCATCACGGCAACGAGGTCACAGTGGAAGAAGTGAAAGAGCTCGAATATTGGTTCGCAAAAGCTCGGATCGGAACTAGAACGCAGTCAGCTCCCCAATCGCGCTCATCTTCTGGATAATGAATGCTGCATGAACATGCACTGCGTTCATTGGAGAAGCCCTTAAGAGGTGGTCGTTGAGGCGGTCGGTCAACCCACCGCATCTTTGGCAGATCGCGGTCCCCAGGCCGACTGCGATCGACCCCCCAACCACATTCCCTGCCAGTCGACCGATCGGGATGGCAACTCAATCGACCCATTCCGGGTAAGTCGACCGACCTGTGGTCCAAGTTGACCGACCTGTGGTCCAGGTCGATCGGGCTGAGGCCTTTTCAACATGTTTGAGTCTAGTGAATGAGTTTTCACCCTGGAACATAGAAAATAATAAAATATTCACATAAACACATGGAAATTGGGCCATTTCGGCCTTATGAGGACGGCGGTCGCCCGAGAATAGATTTACGTAATACGAGGTTTATGGATTCCCTACCGTGGGTCTGGCTGTATACGCATAGTTTAGTTTTCACGTGACTTGCGTACCCATGGTGGGTTATATACCGCATGAGTTCTATGACTGCAGAAGGTCATATCCGCGTGAGTTCTATGGTCGTGGTGAGTAGTCCTTATGTAAGTTTAGTGGGGCGGTACCCACTAGATTCCATCATTCGGTCGTGGGTAGTTTTCTTAGCACCCCGTGGTGTCATATCGTGGTTTACGGTGGTTTGCGTGCGTGTGTACGCCATTCTCGAGATTCCCGCGAGACCGCAGATGATAGTGTTATATGGTAGATTCCCGTGAGACCGCGGATGATAGAATTACACGATGGATTCCCATGAGACCGCAGAAGACCATGTTTTGTGGTTGCTCTGCATTGAGAGCACTTCGTGTCGGACCGAAAGAGACCGCCTAGTGTGTATGACCCTCCTTGTTCAGAGGCGAGACCGTCTGAGTGTATGTACCTTGGTTAGGACAAGTGTACGTTGCTGTCAGGTGTAGTGGCACATATCTCGTGTTAGGTAGCTGGACACAGCTGTGTTGTTGGGCACAGAGGCACGGACCCTAGCCAGTCCAAGGGTGTGGTGTGTGTGTGTCTCCTCTACTCCTCCCGAGACCGAGTGTGGGTAGTGTGTGTGCATATGAGACCTTGGCGCAGTATAAGACGTCATTGGACGCATCTACCCTTGTTGTGTATACTTGAGTAGCGGACCCTACGTCAGTCAAGGTTGAGTTACTGACAGCATTGTCGTTTGCCCTTCCGGTAGATGGGCTGGTGTCGCCCTGTGCATAGGGCATGGTTCTTTCATTGGTCCTAGCTCGAGACCGAGGTTTACCAATGTGAAGGTTATCCTCTCGAGAGTGGAGGTTGTGTGTGTGGGGCCGCGTGGCTTTATCGGTGGACTGCTGTTGTTTATTGTTGTTATTGTAGTTACTGCTCACTGTTTTCATTATGGTGGGGAACTACGGGACCTCTACTAAGCCAATGAGATGAGGTTGACTCCATGCTTTTTCAGGTGCAGCGCTTCTCCTCGAGGTGGTGCGTCTCGGTCAGAGGACCTTTATGCCGCCAGCTTGCCAGTGTCCTGGTGTGTTCCGTAGTAGTGTACGTTTCCTTTCTAGTTGACTATACTTGCGGACTGGACTCTGTAGTTATGTTATTTGATATAAACTGTAATTTTATTTCTGCTAGATTAATTGATTAACTATATAAATTAATTTCTTACAATTATCTTGAATTTCAATACATAACCACAACACTCTAATTAACACTTCCAAGCTTTCAAGCTCATGGGTGGCGGCGTAGGATCCGAATGGTATCGGGTTTGACTCGGTATTTGGATTTTGAGTTGTTACACCCGTTGTGCCCCCATTTATTCGGGCAGTGCTGCCTTGGGGCGAGTCTCATGGCGCTCTAGATGCTAGCTCGTCCCTACTGAAGTAGAGGCCGGTGATGGGAGGAGTAACGTTCAGTCGCTGGAAAGTCGTTCGACGTTTAAGATGTCCGCGTCGATGTCTCTCGTGGGCTAGCGAATCTCCTGTGCACCTTTATTGGCCTGAAGATTATCGGGCGGTCTACTTTGCACCCAACGGGGCCTGGGCTGATGCGGGTCTGACGCTTGTGGGTTGCATTGGGGCGGATGGATTATACCTTCCTCAATATCTAAACAGATATGAATAATAAACTTTTCCCCTCGATGATTTCGGGGCGACCAATGAGACGATCCACAGAAAAAAAATCCAATTTTTTAAGATTCGGATCTGATTTCAGATCGATCCGAAATTGAATATTTTGGATGATATGTGTGATCCGATCTAATTTCTTATTCCGAATTCGAATTGGGCTTCTTTATCTTTGTGATGCATTGACACCTCCGCCTAGCTACATCCGATGAACCATTGGGTTGGTCCACGTACAACTGATGAACCTATGATGTACGCAAATTATCATGGTTACGATCAACCCATATTCCATTAATAGGTCATTTAGTTCGATGTAAAATATCACAAAATATATATAATAAAAAGTATTATATTTTATTTATCATATGCATATATTTTTATGACATTTTATAATATTTTTTGTCAAAATAAACAACGTTTAACTATTGAGTTAAATTCTGGAGTGTTTGATTACATTGTTTGGATGTTTTATATCTAAAATTTTATTGTGAGAAAATAATTAGAACTAAGTCTTATTTTGGAGTCTCCTCTCTTAATTTTTAGGGAGGGAGTTAAATTTTTATTAAACATTTTCAAATAAAAAACAATTTCTCTTTTTTTTTTTCAAAAGAGCCGATCTCTGTCAGTGTGTGTGTAACCACCTCAAAAATAAGCAGCATTTTTCCTTAAAAATTATTTAGATTTTATCAAATTGGCCAAGAGTTTAAATTTCTAAATTTAAAAACTGTGAAAAATCATCATGAAATATTTTTTAAAGAGAAATAACCTAAAATTTGTTCCCTAACACCCTATTTAAGACTTGGGCATAATATTTTTTTTATGTCGAATACTAGATGACGATGGTTATCAAAATAAAATAATTTTTGATAGTTAATTACTGTGTAGAGAGGATTACATAAATATTTTTAAACATGAAGATTATAGCCATTTTTGTAAACAAAAGTTTGTATTGCACTTCGTTTTATTATGCATAGTTATGTAATTTTTTTTAATTATTAACATGTTACGAATTTAAGCGACATGGGACTGGATTTCATTAGATGTGGCAGCAATATTACTATGTCATTTGCAATTATTTAAGTCATATGCACATTATGTTTCAAGACGGTAGTAGACACAGAACCAACTACAAACGAGCTCACCGTCGTTAACTACATTTTCCTGTCTTTCTAATTATATCTTCTTAAAAAATTAAACAAATAACCTGCAACATCTGTAACGTCACATGAACATGTAAAATGCTTAAGTTTGAAAATGCGTACATCATTAACTACATAAGTGTTATAATCATTGTTACATTTAAGCATTTGGACATGTTAATAGAAGAGTATTAATATCTTACAATTTGAAATGTATGATAGACTACAGTCATCGGCGATCATTCGATTCTCTTAAAGTAATAGCTTCCAAAAAATATTAAATAAATAAAAATAAATTTATTAAAAATAATCTAATTTGGTTAATTATATGGGTTAATTTCATATTTCTCTCTTACAGGTAAAATAGCAAAAGTATCATTTTTAGTTGTCAAATACTATATATAGTATCATTATTAAATAAAAATTTTAAAATTATTATTAAATGACAAAATACTATTAGTGTATGTACGAAGAGAAGGGGAAAAATTGATTTGATCCGTCTTTAGTTGTCAAATATTATATATATTATCATTATTAAATAAAATTTTAAAAACATTGTTAAATGATAAAAATACTCTTAGTGTATGTACGAAGAGAGGGGGAAAAATTGATTTGAATCGTCCATCTCACGTTTGAATAAAAAACACCTTAATCAACTATGTTACATAAGATTTCACATTAATATTTATCATAATAAATATTTATTATATATTTTTATTTTTTGATACATTACAATATAATATGATACGATGTTACCGTATCAATACGAAATCAGTACAATTGATACGATAGTACCGTCAAATCTTGATAAGAATGATGGGGTGGAGTATGCCACTATCTTAAACATGCCACGGTGTCACTATTTTTATCTCATTTTTTGCGTCTCTCACCTATGCGAAGTCGAATGATTAAGAGTAATGTTTTGTGCACTCATCCCACTAATTACATTCACTGGTGTAATTAATGCAACACTTAATTTTTTTTGAATTTTTTTTTGAGTAGCCCTCACGTCTAATTAGGTTGGTGTGTCGATCACGTCACCGGATGACGTGACGTGAGGGCTAATTAAATATAAGTTTATCGTTTTATGAATAGTAAAATTCAATCAATTTCACTATTCACGTGGTTGAGGTTTTTCATTTAATTGACCCTCATGTCACGTCATCTGGTGACGTGATTCACACACCAATCTAATTAGACGTGGGGGTTACTCAAAAAAAAAATTAAAAAATAATATTAAGTGTTACATTAATTATATCGATGGGTATAATTAATGGGATGGATGCATAAATCATTACTCAATGATTAATAAGTTAGATGCTCTCAATGTTAAAAAAATAAAAAAAAATTTAGAGTAAAAAATTTAAAGTCATCTTTGCTTTCCTCGACAAAAAAAAATCCTTTCCTGGAAATAAAAGTGTGACACCGTTGCTGCCTCGTCGGGCTCTGAGATTTGACGTTAAAGCGTCCAAGGGAGGCGGCGTCCGCCGCCGTGACCGTGAGTGAGCATCGCCGTGGCGGGCTCCATCCATCATCGACAACGCGCAGTCCCTGGAGCTGGCCACCCTGGTAATCCATGGGCCTCTGCCTTCAGTGTTCTACCATTTGCTTCCGCTGAGATGTTCTCCTGCGGCGGGTTTTGGCGGAGCTCATGTGCTCGTCTGTTTTGCTTGTTCCTGTCCTTCCCCCTCAGACCGGGTGGCAACCCGCTTCCGCATCCACGAGGTCAGTGACTCGCCTCCCCTGCCGTCTCTCCCGCGACCATGCTCGAGGGGGAAGCAGCGTCGTGAGCTCTCCGTGCTCTTCTTACATGGATCTCTCCCAGAAGCTCTGCCACGCACTGAGAGCCTGCGGGGAGATCGGCTCGATCGCCGAGGCCCGGAGGATTCATGCGCGCGTTATCACGTCCGGCCTCGCGACCTCCACCTTCCTGCAGAACCATCTGTTGAGAACCTACTCCGGCTGCGGTTGCCTCGAGGACGCTCACCGCGTCTTCCGTGGCATTCTCTGTCCGAATGTTTATTCTTGGAATGCCTTGATCAGTGGCTTCTCGGCGCATGGTCGCCTGACTGATGCGAGGAGCCTTTTCGACAAAATGCCTTATAGAGACACCGTCTCCTGGAACACAATGATGTCGGGTTGCTTCTTGAACGGGAAGTTTGAGCAAACGGTTGAGCTCTTCGTCTGTATGGTTCGTGGTTCGAATTTGGACCCGAATTCCATCACGCTTTCCTGTGCGATGAAGGCTTGTGCTGCGCTGAGGTGTGGTAGGCTGGGACTCCAGTTACATGGTTTTGTTGTAAGGTTTGGTTTTGGCGGAGACCCAGACATTGGAGCATCTGTCCTTGACATGTATGTAAAATGCGGAGCCATATATTTTGCTGCCCGTCAGTTTGAACTTATGGAGGACCCGAGTCTTTTCTGTTGGAATAGTCTTATTCTGGGGTACTCAAAGTCGTCAGGGCTAGAAGATGCTCAAGAAAAATTTAACCAGATGCCTGAAAGGGACATTGTTTCATGGAACACAATGATCTCAACATTGTCACAACACAGGCATGGGATTGAAGCACTCCATTTGTTCATTAAAATGAACGAGGAGGGATTTAGACCTGACTCTGTGAGTTATGCTAGTGTTCTGGGGGCATGCACTAGCATCCTTGCAGTTGAATGGGGCAGGCATCTTCATGCTCGGATTATTAGGCTTCATTCAAGTGTCAATGTCTTCCTAATGGTGCTTTGATTGATATGTATACCAAGAGTGGGTATTTAGGAATTGCAAAGCAGGTTTTCAATGGCCTAACTGAACATAATGTGGTATGTTGGACCTCCCTTATTGGGGGATATGCACAACTTGGACATGTAGTTGAAGCAATGGTGCTGTTTAATCAGATGAGAGAGGTACCATTCTCTCCAGATGAATTCACCCTTGTTACGGTTCTTGGAGCTTGTTCCACTAAAGCTTACTTGGGTCTTGGGATCCAGTTACATTCTCTTTCTATTAAGATGTGCCATGATGTTTCTGTTGTTGTGGCTAATGCACTCTGTTCAATGTATGCAAGAAGTGGAAGTGTTCATAATGCTATCTCCATCTTCCAGTCAATGTCCACAAGAAATGTCATTTCTTGGACAACTATGATCACAGCTTATTCTCAAATGGGCGATCATGCTAATGCCCTTGCAGTTTTTAGAAGCATGCCTGAAAGAAATGTTGTCACCTGGAATGCAGCAGTAGCAGCATACATACAAAATGGGCTCAGGGAGCAAGGACTCAAAATGTACATTTTGATGCTTAGAGGCGCCACAGTATGGCCGGATGGGATTACATTCACCACCTTGCTCAGTGCGTGTGCTGATTCAGGTGCACTGAGACTTGGCAGCCAGTTAATTTCTCAGATAGTTAAATTTGGCTTTGACTCTGATGTCTCAGTTGCAAATGGAATTATTACACTTTACTCAAAATGTGGGAGGATAATTGAGGCCCAAGAAATTTTTGATTCTATCACTAAAAAGAACTTGATTTCTTGGAATACTATGATCGCTGGTTATGGTCAAAATGGTTTGGGTAAGAAATCCATAGAAACTTTTGAGAACATGCTACTTACAAACATAGAACCTGATAATATAACCTATGTTGCTCTCCTATCAGCATGCAGTCATTCAGGGCTTATATCAGAAGGGAAGTTTTATTTTGATTTCATGGTAAAGCATCACAATATTCCTCCAGGCTCTGAGCATTTTGCTTGCATGGTGGACCTTTTTGGTCGGGCTGGACTTCTAGAGGAAGTGAAGATGATGATAGATGAAATGGAAACTGAACCGACTGTTGAGATTTGGGGATCTTTACTCAATGCTTGCAAAATTTATGGAAATACCAAACTTGCAGAGAATGCAGCCAAACATCTACTTGAATTGGATTTAAAGCATTCTGGGAGCTATGCCCTACTTGCTAATTTATACACTGATTCAGGCAAGTCAGATGATGCAGCAGGGGTGAGGAAACTTATGAAAGATAGGGGAATAAAAAAAGAACCTGGTTGCAGTTGGTTGGAGGTTGGTAATAGGATTCATGCTTTTGTGGTTAATAATATGGACCATCCACAGATTGGAGATATTTTGGTAGCTTTGGACAAGGTTATTAATAAGATACAAGCTAAGGGCTATGTGAACCAAATGGGATCCCAAAGCCCTCACAGTGAGAAACTGGCTGTTACATTTGCCATAATTAGTTTGCCTAATTGGATGCCCATTCATATTATGAAGAACCTTCGTATTTGTGTTGATTGCCACAGTTTTGTTAAATTTATATCTTCAGTTTTCACAAGGGAGTTAGTGATAAGGGATGCAAACCGTTTTCATCATTTCAGAGAAGGGTCCTGCTCTTGTGGTGATTATTGGTGAATTTGGCTTGGGGTTTAGCCACAACAATTTATGCTGGATATATCCTATCCCAGGTTGAAGACATGAGCTGTGTGGAATTTGACCAAAGTTTTGCCATCTCATGGAGATCATTGTTAGAAGATTGGTTAGCACTGAAAATAGAGATTTTGCATCTACCAATAACAGATTCTGCATTCAGTATACATAAGAATGAAATCGCTCTATAGATTCAACTCGCTGGACATAATACTTATAATTACGTATGGATAACACTTTTGGTCAATAAAGCAAGTTCATGCTGGATCAATACTGACCATGTCAATTTTAAGGTAGATCTCTTGCACCTGCCAGCCCACTCTATGGTGTACTTTGGACATGCATGAACCCTCTCTGTTATCTCAGACGTCCTTCTGAGGACAACTACTAGGTGACATCAAGCTTACAGTTGGCTGCTATTTGTGAAATTTTGGTTTCAGAGAGTTGTATTTTTCTTCACTATCGATGGATGGTATATATACAAGTTACATGAGGTTGTTCCTTGTCAGTTGGATGCAACTGAGAAATGTAGAAACTGATTTAAGTTGTTCCTTATGAACTAACAGAGACATGCAGAAACTGATATGTACAAATGTACACACCAGGCCACGACCTGGTCAATACTCCCCCTTAAGTTGGAGCGTGCAAAGCATCAACCAACTTTCAAATCAGAGCATGGAAGTGATCCTTCCCTGAAGGCTTGGTAAGTACATCAGCAAGGTGGAGTCCAGAAGGAACATATGAAGTTTTGATGGTACCAGACAAGAATTTCTCTTGAATGTGGTGACAATTGAGCTTAATATATGGTGTTGTCTTGTGAAAGACAGGGTTTGATGCAATATAGAGAGCAGCTTGGTTATCACAATAAAGTTCAGCTGGTTGTTTATGATTGTGCAAATCATGTAAAAGATATTGAAGCCAAGTAATTTCACAAGATGCAGACACCATGGTGCGGTACACTGCTTCAGCTGATGACCAAGGGATCTTATGTTGCTTCTTGGATTTCCAAGAGACAGGACTGTCACCAAGGAAAATGCAGTAGCCAGTCATAGAGCGTCTTGTAGTGAGGCATGTAGCCCAATTAGAATCACAGTAAGCACAAAGGATAAGTTGACTATTAGAGGAGAGGAAGATGCCCGGAGAGGACTTGATGTAGCGAGCAACACGAAGAAACAGCCTGCCAATGCGCATCTCATGGCTGGCTCATAAACTGACTGAGAACATTGACTGAGTAAGATATGTCAGGCCTGGTTACATTGAGAGAAAGAAGTTGGCCCACTAATCATCGATATTGAGATGGATTGCTGTACAATGGTCCATTATCAGGCTTGAGTTTGATATTCTGTTCTGTGGGAAAATCACATGGACACCCCACAAAATTGCCCATGTCTGCTAAAATATATAGGGCATATTTTCGTTGAGAAAGAAATATGCCCTTCTTAGGTTGGGCAACTTCTATCCCCAGAAAATATTTAAGATGACCCAAACCTTTGATGCTGAATTTGGAAGCAAGAATTTTCTTTAAAATGGAAATGGAGGCAGTATCCTTACCAGTGATGATGATAGCATCCACGTATACGAGGAGAGCTGTGAAAGATGAACCTCGAGTGGAGATGAACAATGAATAGTCTGCCTTAGACTGACAAAAACCAACAGCAAGGAGAGCAGATGAAAAAATTTCAAACCAATTTCAAGAAGCCTGTTTGAGAACGTAAAGAGACTTGTTCAAACAGCCAACTCGATACTCCCCCTGTTTAGCAAAACCTGGAGGAATCTTCATGTATACTTCTTCCTTCAAGTCACCATGGAGGAAGGTGTTATTAACACCCATTTGATGCGAGGACCATCCTCGTACAGCAGCAATAGTGGGCCGTGGGGAGACACCGAACGATGACGAGTTTGCAACAGGCACGAAAGTCTCATAATAGTCCATGCCCTCTATCCGGGTGAAGCCCTTCACTACAAGTCTAGCTTTTGTAACGTTCAATAGAACCATCAGATCAGTACCTGATTTTATGGACCCATTTGCATCAGATGGGCTGCTTTCCAGGAGGTAAATCACTGAGTGTCCAGGTATGATTGTCTTCTAAAGCTTTGGTTTCAGCTGCCATTGCATCTTTTCGTTTGGGATTTTTATTTGCTGTGGTAGAGGATGTGGGCTCTTGTTCAGAGGAAATAGCAGCAAGGAATGCAAGATGTGTTGAACTAAAATGCTTATATGACAAGTAGTTGGAAATGGGATATTGTATACCTGGCTGGGTGGTACCTCTTGAAGACGAAGATGACTGATCTGATGAACGGGGGGCGGCCCTTTGGACAGAAGTCCTTCGTGGAGGTGGTTAGGGGCAAGCCTTCTCTGCACCCTTGGTCTCGGTAGCTCAAGGTGTGTGGATGCAGGGGTGTATCCTGTGGAAGGGGTGTTGAGACATGAGAACTGGCTGCGTCGGAGCTTTCTCGTCACGGTGGCTGAAGGTTCAGTGGAAGCTGGGCTGGTGGGCTAGAGGCTGGTGGAGCTTGCTGGTGGGTGCTGGGATGTCTCTAGGGTGTCGTCGGGGGGCTTCTTAGTTGTCGGCCACGAGGAGCAAGCGGTGGCTTCAATGGCGAACTCGGAGGTTTTTGTGGCGGGGAGTGCCCTTCTTCTTGTCCAGTGGTGGGGGAAGTTTAGGGGCACCTTTCCCAGCCTGGTGACGTCGAAGATCGGTGTGGTCCTAGAGGGGGTGCCTATACTCTGTGATGAAGAAGGCATTGCCTTATTGGTGCATAGCTTTGGTTCGATCGTGCAGGGGAACTTGCGGCTCTCCATACTGGGCTCCAGGACGTCGATGGCTATTGATATCTTGGTTGAATGCACGGCGGCCATCTTGGCGGTGGTCACGGCGGCGGTTGACAGGGTCCGTTTGGTCGTTCATGTCTAGTTGCAGGGGGCGAGGAGTAGTGCGCCGCCACCAGTAGATCCCTGGTTAGGGCGTCAGGAGCGCCATCTGGAGGTTGACGAAGCAGCTCGGGCGGGCGGCTCTGCCGCGGGCGTTGTTGAACTGGGTGGGCCGCCGGTCGGTTTGGCGGGCTTCCAACGGGTAAGTTCCGAGTCCGCTGGCGATACTCGAAAATTACCCGGATCCGCCTCCGTTGGAGCTTGCGGGTCTGCGGGACCCGGGAAGACGTTTCTTCCCCGCCTGATCTCTGCTGCTTCCCTGCCCTCTCTACTCTAGTGCTTGCCGGGGCTGTGCTCTTCCCCGGTTGGGGGAATGATGTCCAGTGAGGGCCTCTCTCCTCTTTGGCCGGCGGCCTCTTCGCAGACGGAGGTCCGATCTCCCCTCCCTGGCCTTATGGGCTCTGCCTCTCTCCGGAGGCCCTATCCTACTGCGGTGCCTGTCTCCCTCCAAGGGCGTCACCTATAGATTGGTGTTGTGCTCCCCCTGCAGGTGCTGGGCCTTTTCCGGGAGGGTGGGTCGGAGCCTTCTGAAGCCTTTGTCCCCTTTGACGGGGTGGCCCCCCAGGCAGAGGGTGAGCTGGGTCCTCGTGGAATTTCATTGGTGGAGGTCCTGCCGTCGGTTCTGGGCAGGGAATAGGAGGACGGCTCAGCTCTTGCTCTGGTTCTAGCCGCTCTTGTCCACGCCACGCTGCGGCCGTCGAGGGATGGCGCTGATGGTGGGGGGTTAATGGTGTTGTAGGAAGGGGAGGTGGCTCATGGGCATGCCAGGCTGGGCGTGAAGGAAGTTAGAGAGCTGCTCGTCGAAGTTGAGGCTTGGTGATGGAGCGTGCTAGGGAGTGGCAGACCAAGTTGGCATTTCTTTCGAGGCGGCGGAGAAGGACTTGAGGGGCATCTTTTCAAAGATCAACAAACTTTGGGGTGCGAGAATCCGGTGTGGGGCACGCTCTCGCTTGAGGGCTGGTAGAAGTGATGAAGAGGGTGAAGGTGGGGGGGAGGGTCCGCTATCCAACCATCAATGAGGATTGTCTCGTGGAATGTGAGAGGGTTGGGGGGTTTGGAGAAGAGGAGAGCTGTGAGGGATCTGATTAGGAGGTTGTTGCACCCGAAATTGTTCTCGAAATATTTTCGGGAATTTTATGATGCTACAGTCGACGGAAAGATGGCGTATCGTCAACACCGTCAAATTCTGGAGTACCTCCGTGATTTAGGGTCCATCAGCCCAACCATATAATTATAATCGGCGTCGCAGCAATGGAATTTAAGAGGAAGAATGTGTACGAACCCGTCCGAATAGCCGAGCAAGTGTATCACACGGCGCAGATGGACGCAAAGATTCCTCCTTACGCGGCGACGCACAACCAAACGACCAAACAAGACATTCCGTCGCTCCCGCACAAGTCTCCACCGATAGACGGCTGCCACGCGGCAAGGAACGAACCTCCGCAGGCTATAAAGGCTCCACCCCGGCTTCTCCTCAACCCAGGTTGACAGAAGGAAGGCGAAACGGCGCGAAGAGGGGCCAAAAAGACGGCGGAGGGGTGAAATGACCCCTCCACTTGTGCACCCCGGAGGGGGGGGGGCGGCCACCCGCGGGTTCGCGCGCCCCGAGCGGGGTCGCGCGACCCCTCCGGGCCCACCCGCGGGGTCACGTGACCCCGCTAGGTCGCGCACCCCACCCGCGGGGTCATCCGACCCCCGGGTCCCATTTTTCAAAAAAAAAAGAAGAAATGAGGGAGAGGGGTCAAAAATGATTTTTGCCACCCCACCTTGACAAAAAAAGGGTTTTTTGCACCTCACCCTGTCAGAACTGAGTCATTTTTCTTCACTTGACCTCTCTGGCCAAAGGGGTCATTTGACCCCTCCGGGTGATGCGGGACGGGACACGGACACGACAAGCTCGCGATCGTCCCTTAACGAGGGAAGCGTCGGACGTGCACGGTTGAGAAATCGGCTAGAGCTAGGGTGGTCAATTCACACTTTCGTGCGCGGATCGGGTCACGGGACGATAACGCTCTCTCTCGCAACAGCGGTGATATAAATATAAAGCGAGCTACGATCCTAGAACATGCTCTCTAACAGTGGCATAAACAAGTATATATGAAAATAAGCAACTGCCGAGTGTAGGGAGCGAGAACGGTACCTTCACGCGCTCGGCGTGGGGAAGACGGACCCGGCCGAAACTCGTACTCCATGAACAATAATACACAGTATTACAGCAATACAACTCGCTGCCCACTCCATGCAGGGAGGTAAAGGGCTACACAATGGGGCCCGGGAGGACCGAATTCGGGTTGATGGGCGGCTTCTCGCGTTGATTCGGCAACACCCGAACTAGTGACGGTGGGGTCCACGTGCTGTCCGGAGGGGCCGTGTGGGACCCGGTGGCACCGTTGTAGTGGAGACGCTTGGGGAAGCGTTCCCTGGGTTGGCGGCACGCTGGTTCGCCGGCCGGAGGCCGGGCGGCTCCGTTCGGCACTGGTCGGAATGACCGGCCCCGGATCTGCAGCTTCTGGTTTTCAGCGCGCGTCCCGGCGAGAACGGGCGCTGCGACCAGCCTCGACGTGGGAATGCGACGAAACCGGCGCCGTTGGAAAGCTCTCTTCAAATACTTCAACCTAGGCCTGGAGATAAGACCTGGATCTGCACGGATCTTGGCTTTAATGAATTTTTGAGTTGCTGTTGTACAGTGACCGGATTCTCAGATCTGCAGAGAACTTGTCTGAGAACTGCCTTTGACCGATATGTGAACGTCCGAATCTGAAGTGGTGGTCTTCAGCAAAGTTGTAGAAAATCAAGCTAGGAAAACGGACGTAGTTTTTATGAAAGGTTTGGAGGTGGCTGTGATTTGTTCTGATTTTTGAACTGGAAGGTGGTCGGATCTGGGAATTACCTGAAAACACTGTAGCAGAGATAGAACACGAATTTGGAAAAATGGATAGAGGGCGGATCAAAAATCAAGAAAAATGGTGGATGTAGGGGATGATGGACAGAACTCCCAGTAAAATTGGGAGCCCCAACAAAAATCAAAAAGAATGTCGGAGATGGGAAACTCAGAGATGCTGTCACTGTAGACAGAGACATGACAGATCTGGGAGTGATTGAAGACCGAAATTGAAAAAATATCAAACGAAGGATTTTCGACCTGAATTTTTTTGTGGATGATGGGATGGAAGATAGGAACACACCATAAAAATTAAAAACCACGAAGAGGTTGTGGCTGGTAGCAGGATTTTCGTGAAGACACCTCTGTCCAGCAGGACAGAAAACCGAAGACGGATTCGCGGCGGCTCAAAGGCGGCACGAACGGCGGCGGCGACGGCACCGATGAAGATCAGAGGTTGAGATAGAAGATTGATACACTCTAGAACTGGAGGTTTGAGGAGAGGAAACCAGGAGGAGAGGGCTGGGGGCGCAAGAGCCTTCTTGGCATTCAACAAAATATCTGATTTTTCACTAATTTTCACATGAAAATACATGATTTTATATGCTTCCAACCAAATCCAACCTCCACCCTTAGATCTAGGGATGTGAGATGGATGGTCTGGATTGCATGCCATCAACACACAAAAAATAATAAACTAATAAGGGGAGAGGGGCGCCCCCTTGACCAAGGGTAGAAGGTTGAATGGGGTAGGTGGCCAACCATGGAATCTTGACCCATTTAACCCCATGTGTCCATATGACCAGCCCACCCTTCTAGATGTCCACCTAGGAAGGTTGACCAGCCCCACAAGGTGACATGAACCAATGGGAAAGGGCTGAGGGCCCCCCAGCTGGACCTACTGCATAATTGTATAAAAACCCACACAATCCATGGGAATGACTCATTGGCTTATAAAGCCTTACATTTGCGTACATACTTTCCCAAGGATATAAACACAAACTAAAAGGACATAAATGCAAAAGAAAAAGTACATGCTCGGCGTCGATTCCCATCAACTCTCCCCGGGTGGGAGGAACTCGACCCCGTCGAGTAGGGGTATGGATGCTCGAGTACTCCGGCGGATCCGTCACCGTGCCAAGTAACGTGGGTACGCTCCACTCCAAGTGATCGTCACCTGCTCATTCCATATATACTCGATTTGCGCGAACTGCTATAGGCTAAAGGTGGACACTCCGGGTGGGGCACTCTCAAAAGGGAAGGGAGCAGCTCGAAGACTCACTAGGAATCACCGCTGAGTCCCTGTAGGTGACTAGATACGGGTGTAGCTATAAAACCGATCCCATACTCATCGAGCGAGTCCACTCGCCTCTTACTCATAAGAGAACGACAACGAGCTTGCACAAGACACATGCAGACTCTCAAACTACACACAAACCATGCAAACAAACCACACAAAGAAGAGACAATACGGACTCATGCATGACTCGAGACAAACCTACTGCTAGTCCGACCCGTACATGGGTGACGGCGGACCAGGACACCCGAACGTATGCCATGCATGCATCTGACGTAACCGGTGGTTGACGTCATGGAGAACTCCGAGACACCCGACGATGTACCAATCATGGATATTGGGCTTGGATGTGGGAAGTCCGAGAGGTGCGGGTGGTTTAGATGGATCGGGGAAACCAAAGTTTTCATTACCCCCAAATGAAGGTTCGGACCTATGGCTATGTGGAGTTTGCTTGGCCCGAGTGGAAAAGGTGGGATAGTGAACTCCGCGAAAGAAGGGTAGTGAGTATGAAAACTCGGGAGGTTCACTAGTGAAGGGGTCAAAAGGGTCGAAGAAGGTGTGACCCCATGAAGTGGGTTCCAACATGACATGGTCCCAATCGTGAAATTCTTGAAGGTGCGGGTGGCCACCTTCCTCCGTCATGGTAGATGGGACCGTGTACAGGAAATATGACTCCTCCCTCGGAAGCAAAGTCATGAAGCCGGGCTCATCCGGTAGCGGGAGAAGTAGAAGAACCTCCGTGGTGACACAACCCACGGTGCACTCGGAGGTAATGGTCCCGAAGGCCGGATGGGTGAAGCTACGAATCGTGGGTTGGTCGAAGCCTCGGGCCAACATATGTGTCAACTGCCATTGCCAACCTAAACCAAGGATAACGTCACCCAATGTGTCAACATGGTGACGGGATCGGAATGTAGTATGGTAGGAGTTGGCGGCACTAAAGGTAGGGTATGGTCCATAGACGGGTAAGAAAGTGGGACCAAGCCATCCTTGAGCCAACTAAGAAGCGGCTCGGCTATGTATAGCGTCCCCGTAAGAAACACGGGTGGCTCGGGGTGAGACGGCTCCAAGCATAATGGTTCCGAATGTAGAGTGGGCCGCTGGGGTTGGGTGGCTGGACATGTGAGGGTGATCTTGCCGGGTAGGTAAGGTGGGTATAAGGTGCAAGTCCTCTTGCCCCAGTCAAGATTGGCTCTTCGTTCTCCTAACCATGTTTGCCCTAAAATGATGCATGAACCAGTAAGTGTGCCGATCCTGCACCATGCGCCATCGGTGTAGAGAACAGAGCCGATCCTCTTATAGAACTCAACACAAGCAAAATCACCATCGTGGACAATCTCGCCTGTCTTGGAGAGAGACTCCACGATGTCAAGAGAAATCCAATTATCCGACTCCCTATCGGTGAAATGGAGTTCCGTTGTGGACCCGTTGGGTAGAGCGACTTTCATAGTGAGAGGGGTAAAACCAAGGGCTCGGTCCATGAGGACATTGACTTTGGCCACAAAGGTTGACCATTCGGATGTATGGTCTTGGGGAACGGCCATGGGTAGCGGATATGGACATGCATACACACGGTGACAAGACACTAGACCGACTATGCAAGTTTGGAATGCATGCACACTAAGGACCCTAGACGTAAACCAAGACTCGGTACGTGGCGGAGATAACCGATCCGGAGATCACTCGCGCAAGTGTGCAGCCTTCCCGATAGGCGTAGCCTAACGTTCGGACAACACCTTTTGATATACCGGGTTATTGGGATGCAATGCAAAGACACACTTTTTTTTGTTTTAAAACAATGATGACCCTAAACCCGACTTAGACAATGACTAATGGCTAGACGTAAATGACACTCTTTTTTTTTTCTTTTTGACACCCTAGACTCAAACTCGCTCTGATACCAAATTGATGCGGGACGGGACACGGACACGACAAGCTCGCGATCGTCCCTTAACGAGGGAAGCGTCGGACGTGCACGGTTGAGAAACCGGCTAGAGTTAGGGTGGTCAATTCACACTTTCGTGCCCGGATCGGGTCACGAGACGGTAACGCTCTCTCTCGCAGCAGCGGTGATATAAATATAAAGCGAGCTACGATCCTAGAACATGCTCTCTAGCAGTGGCATAAACAAGTATATATGAAAATAAGCAACTGCCGAGTGTAGGGAGCGAGAACGGTACCTCCACGCGCTCGGCGTGGGGAAGACGGACCCGGCCGAAACTCGTACTCCCGGAACAATAATACACAGTATTACAGCAATACAACTCGCTGCCCACTCCATGCAGGGAGGTAAAGGGCTACACAATGGGGCCCGGGAGGACCGAATTCGGGTTGACGGGCGGCTTCTCGCGTTGATTCGGCAACACCCGAACTAGTGACGGTGGGGCCCACGTGCTGTCCGGAGGGGCCGTGTGGGACCCGGTGGCACCGTTGTAGTGGAGACGCTTGGGGAAGCGTTCCCTAGGTTGGCGGCACGCTGGTTCGCCGGCCGGAGGCCGGGCGGCTCCGTTCGGCACCCGTCGGAATGACCGGCCCCGGATCTGCAGCTTCTGGTTTTCAGCGCGCGTCCCGGTGAGAACGGGCGCTGCGACCAGCCCCGACGTCGGAATGCGACGAAATCGGCACCGTTGGAAAGCTCTCTTCAAATACTTCAACCTAGGCCTGGAGATAAGACCTGGATCTCCACGGATCTTGGCTTTAATGAATTTTTGAGTTACTGTTGTACAGTGACCGGATTCTCAGATCTGCAGAGAACTTGTCTGAGAACTGCCTTTGACCGATATGTGAACGTCCGAATCTGAAGTGGTGGTCTTCAGCAAAGTTGTAGGAAATCAAGATAGGAAAACGGACATAATTTTTATGAAAGGTTTGGAGGTGGCTGTGATTTGTTCTGATTTTTGAACTGGAAGGTGGTCGGATCTGGGAATTACCTGAAAACACTGTAGCAGAGATAGAACACGAATTTGAAAAAATGGATAGAGGGCGGATCAAAAATCAAGAAAAATGGTGGATGTAGGGGATGATGGACAGAACTCCCAGTAAAATTGGGAGCCCCAACAAAAATCAAAAAGATTGTTGGAGATGGGAAACTCAGAGATGCTGTCACTGTAGACAGAGACAGGACAGATCTGGGAGTGATTGAAGACCGAAATTGAAAAAATATCAAACGAAGGATTTTCGACCTGAATTTTTTTGTGGATGATGGGATGGAAGATAGGAACACACCATAAAAATTAAAAATCACGAAGAGGCCGTGGCTGGTAGCAGGATTTTCGTGAAGACACCTCTGTCCAGCAGGACAGAAAACCGAAGACGGATTCGCGGCAGCTCGAAGGCGGCACGAACGGCGGCGGCGGCGGCACCGATGAAGATCAGAGGTTGAGAGGGGGAGATAGAAGATTGATACACTCTAGAACTGGAGGTTTGAGGAGAGGATACCAGGAGGAGAGGGCTGGGGGCGCAAGAGCCTTCTTGGCATTCAACAAAATTTCTGATTTTTCACTAATTTTCACATGAAAATACATGGTTTTATATGCTTCCAACCAAATCCAACCTCCACCCTTAGATCTAGGGATGTGAGATGGATGGTCTGGATTGCATGCCATCAACACACAAAAAATAATAAACTAAT
This sequence comes from Amorphophallus konjac, assembly GCA_022559845.1. Classification (NCBI taxonomy): domain Eukaryota; kingdom Viridiplantae; phylum Streptophyta; class Magnoliopsida; order Alismatales; family Araceae; genus Amorphophallus; species Amorphophallus konjac. The sequence continues at coordinate 62,265,315 of CM040121.1, read as the reverse complement.
AAGGGGAGAGGGGCGCCCCCTTGACCAAGGGTAGAAGGTTGAATGGGGTAGGTGGCCAACCATGGAATCTTGACCCATTTAACCCCATGTGTCCATATGACCAGTCCACCCTTCTAGATGTCCACCTAGGAAGGTTGACCAGCCCTACAAGGTGACATGGACTAATGGGAAAGGGCTGAGGGCCCCCCAGCTGGACCTACTGCATAATTGTATAAAAACCCACACAATCCATGGGAATGACTCATTGGCTTATAAAGCCTTACATTTGCGTACATACTTTCCCAAGGATATAAACACAAACTAAAAGGACATAAATGCAAAAGAAAAAGTACATGCTCGGCGTCGATTCCCATCATCGGGTTATCTTCCCATGCGCTAAAATCAAAGAAGGAAAAAGGGATGGAGGGGTCAAAAAGCTTTTTTTTCATCCCAGAGGGGTCAAAATGGCTTTTTGTCACCCCACCTTGACAGAAATGAGGGTTTTTGCACCCCACCCTGACAGAATTGAAGGATTTCTCCACGGTTTTGTCAACTTGGGTCCTCCCACCTTCTATAAATAGACCCCCAAGGGTCCAAGTGAAGGGGGGACAGACGGACAAGTTACGAGGGACACACGCACGAAGAGCATCTGGAGGTGTTTTGTTCTGTTTGTCTTGGCCTTTGAGGGGTAAGTCCCCGGGTCTTGTACTTATGCCCCTACGGGGTATTTTTGTATTTATGCCCCTCTGTGGGCCATGTTAGTAATTATGCCCCTCAGCGGGTCATGTTTTGTGAGTCTTTACGTCCCGGGACGACTAAGTTATATGGTTCTGTCCCTACAATGGCGGAATTACGAAAATGTCCTCCCCGGGACCGTAAAAGACGGAAGTCCTGTAATTTACAGTTTTACCCTGCAGTCTTTTGTAATTGGGACTACGTCCCTACCTCCCGCTTTAATGCGGACTTTTGTACAGTCGACAATTCGCCGACAACCCTTGTACTTATTCGGACTATAAAAGCACTCATCATGTTTTATGTATGTCCTCGGGGGAAAATTATAAGAAAACCCCTGGCTTTCATAAAATTGCATATATACCCCTCCTTCGGCCAAGTTGACAGTCATATGTCTTCTACGAAGTCCCTTGTCATTCCTTCGGTCCGGAAATGTTGTCAGCTCAGTCCGACACTTAGATGTCAACCCCAACCCTAGGTCTGTGTAGGGTATGGTAAAATTACCAAAATACCCCTGGGTTGGTAAAATTACCAAAATACCCTCGGGGTTCAGAAAATCCCCCTTTACTTCAAAACTGCCTACGACTTCCGCATATTTGCGTCTCTATTCCTAAATCTTAGGGTTTTGTTCAGACTCAGCCCTAACTCTATTAATATGTTGGTGGTAAATGAGTGGTCATGGAGAGTCTCTCGAGTGAGTCTGCCCTCCACATCAGAACCTCTATAGAAGACTTTGGGATTTCTTTGACAGTTAAACAAATATGTTTGGACGTTAGGTCGATGTAAATCAACACTGACTACGGTCAGTGGGGAAAGGTCCAGTACTCGAACCCAAATCGTCTGATACTATGCGCACACACGGAATCACCCTCTACTCAGATAGGGGGGGATGTTTCTTTTCAAAAAGAACAAAAATCTATATTTTATCTATGATAAAAGATGAAGTAGATTTTTAGATTTTTTCCGTGTCTCACAGAGGTGCAAAATTGACATCTTATGTATTCAGGAGTTGAAATGTGAAGGGGTCGGGAGTGCTCTTGTTAGGGAGTTAGGAGGGACCCGCCTCTCTGAGGGGGTCACCTCCCCGACGGTGGGCAGATCAAGCAGGATTATGGTCCTATGGAACCCATTCGAGGTGGAGGAGGTGATGCAGGAGAGGGTGATCAACAGATGGGTCATCTCTTTACACTTCAGGAGCGTCAGGGACGGCTTCTCTTGGGACTTCAATGGGGTTTATGCCCCCCAACCGAGGGATGAGAAGCGACAACTCTGGGAGGAGTTGATCCACTTTCACCTAGCCTCAGGCCGTCCGTGGTGTGTTGGAGGGGATTTCAATGCAGTTGCAGCGCCGTGGGAGAGGTTCAGAGACACTTCTTTTGTTGGAGAGATGGGAGACTTCTCTGATTTTATCCAAGAGGTTGCTTTGGTGGACTTAGGTTTGGCTCATGGTTGCTTTACTTGGTCCAATGGCAGATCTGATGCTTCTTGCTCCAGGCTGGATAGGTTTCTGGTTTCTGTTGATTGGGAGGATCATTTCCCTCACTCTTAGGTGTTTGGGCTCGCGAGGTCTATTTCAGACTATAAGCCCATTCTGTTGAAGACTAGCAGGGATTATGGCAGGTTTCTCAGATTCAGATTTGAGCAGGTCTGGCTCAGGGAGGATGATTTCTTGGAGACTGTCAAGGAAGCTTGGAATGTTATACAACCGAGCTCCACTACTATGGGTTCTCTGGTGAGGAAATTGAAGCATACTGCGTAGGCCCTCCACTCTTGGGGTGCTGATAAAACCCTCCCTGGGAGGGTGGCCAAAGATATGATTCTTCAACTTCTTGCGGGCTTGGACAGCTTGGAGGAGGCAGGCCTCTTGGATGAGGAGGGGCAGGGCTTTGAGGGACTCCTTGAGGGGTCAGTTTGATGACCTTCTGGCTATAGAGGAGACCTACTGGAGGTAGAGATCTAGGGAGAGATGGCTCAAAGAAGGTGACAGGAACACCACGTACTTCTTGCAAATAGCTTCAGGGAGGAGGAGGGTCAACTCTATCTCTTGCATTAAGGTGGGTGACCGCTCCTTCTCTTCTAAGATGGAGATCAGAGAGTAGACGAGAGACTTCTACTCCTTTTTATTTGCTGAGGACTCTTTTTGCAGATCGAGGATTGCTAATGACCCTCTTCCTAACCTTTCCCCTAAGGAGAGGGCAGCCATCTCGCAACCCTTTTTCTGAGGAAGAGGGTCACCAGGCGGTTTTTGCTCTAGTTTGGGATGGAGCCCCAGGCCCTAATGGGTTTCCCTTAATCTTCTTTCAAAAGTGCTGGGGGATTATCAAGGAGGATCTCTTAGCTATAGTAAGAGAGTTTCATGAAGGGATAGCTCACTTAGGGGGCATTAATAAGTCCCTCTTAGTGCTTATCCCTAAGAAGGCGGGTGCTCAAGATTTTCGAGACTTCAGACCTATCAGTTTGCTCAATGGTACCTACAAAGTCATCACCAAGGTGTTAGCAGGGAGGCTTGTTTCTGTCATGGATGCTTTGGTCAGTCACTTCCAGGGTGCTTTCATCAGAGAGAGGCATATTTTGGATAACTTCTTGGTGGCACGTGAGTGCTTTTTTGCTATGAAGCAACAGAAAAGGAAAGGTGTGGTCTTAAAGCTAGACTTTGAGAAGGCCTATGACAGGTGAGCTGGCAGTGTCTCTTCGATGTCCTGGACAAGATGGGTTTTGGGGACAGATAGTCTGCTTGGGTCAGAGCTTGTGTCTCGTCTGCGCCCTTTGCTATTCTTATTACTGGAAAGATGTCGTCTTGGTTCCACAATGGCTGGGGGCTTTGCCAAGGGGATCCTTTGTCTCCCCTCCTGTTTGTGCTGGTTTCTAGTGTGTGATCAGAGTGTGGCAGAAGGCTGAGGCTGCTGGTTTGATCAAAGGTTTCCAGGTGATCAGAAATGGTCCCTCTATCACTCACTTACAGTATGCGGATGATACTATTTTGTTCCTTAATGAGGGTGGGCAACACCCTATTATGGCTAGGCTCCTGTTGGAACTCTTGGAGGAAGTCACCGGTCTGAAGGTTAATTTTAGTAAAAGCCTTTTAGTGGGGTTTAATTTGGAGGAAAGACTTTTGTTGAGGGCGGTCACTTTACTGGGCTGCCCTATTGGAAAGTTCCCCTTTTCTTACCTGGGCCTTCCTCTTTCCCCGAGCGTCCTCAGATGTGCTAACTGGCTTCCCATTATTAAGAGACATGAGACTAGGCTAGCTGGATGGAAAGTTAAACTATTATCTTATGGTGGTCGTCTGATTTTGTGCAGCTTAATGTTGGACAGCCTCCCTACCTATTTTTTCTCGATGTTCCGCGTTCCCAGTTCGATGGCCAGGAAGCTTGACTCTATTCAGTGCAGATTCTTCTGGCATGGCAGTGTGGGCCGGTGTAGGGGATGGCATGATATTGCTTGGGGTAGATTGGCCACTAGCAAGGCCCAAGGAGGTTTGGGGCTGAAGAATGTTAGATACTTTAATAGGGCTCTTCTGTGCAAATGGCTTTGGAGGTTGGGGTGTGGAGAGGAGGGGTTGTGATCCCAAGTTATTAGGCAGTGCCACTTCATGTCGAGAAGCATTTAAGACTTGGCTCCTTCTCCATCCCACAAGACGTCTCCTCTCTGGCGAGATATCTTTTTTTGCAGGGATTTTCTTGTCGCCGGTGTCCGGGTTCAATTGGGGGATGGCCTTAAGTGCCGCTTCTGAAAGGACAGGTGGTGTGAGGACGCCCCCTTGGAGTGTTTTTTTCCTAGCCTTTTCACGATTGCGGCGGAGCCTTGTGGCACAGTGGCTCAGGCTTTTGGCTAGCTCAGCTCGGGTGGCTCCTGGGCTCCGACCTTCAGACGTGCTTTTAGATAGGAGGACTTGGAGCAGCTCCAGGGTCTTCTTGCTTTTCTCCTCTCTTTCTAGGTTCAGGCAGGAGAGGATGAGTGGTCTTAGAGGTGGGAGAAGAAGGGCTCTTTCACTGTCAAGTCGGCCTATGCGGTTATCTTTGATGGTGGCTTGCGCCACGGTTTACATGATCATGTGTGGAGACCAAAGAGCCCTCTCAGGGTTAAACTCTTGGTTTGGAGAATCTCCCATAGGAGGCTCCCCACCCGGGACAGGCTCTCGCTTCATGCCAAAGGTGGACCCTTCCTACTGTTTGTGTGCTGCCACTATTGAGTTCGTTAACACCTTTTTGTCGGCTGCCCTTATGCCCAGGGGGTTTGGTCGGAGATTGTTCGGAGGACCAGCTGCATCGTCGACCTACGGAGTGAGGTTTGTGGCCTGCTTCGGGAGTGGGACAGCCTTGGCCCCTCAAATCGGATAGGACGATGTGGTGGCTTATCCTTCACGTCACTTTATGGGTGCTCTGAGGAGAGCGGAATCACCGTATTTTCAGAAGGGAGTCGCGCGCCGAAGAGTCTCTTGTTGATTTCATCTGGGATAGAGTAAAGGAATGGACGGTTACTTTGTCAAATGTGTGCCCAGATGTTTCCTCTCTTTTTGCTTGTTTGGGGGGCTAGTTCTTCCACACCTTCTTGGTGTGTGTTTTGTTGTATAGGCTTTGTGGGAGGGCTCTTTTTGTGGGGCTTTGGCCCACCTATACATGTACATTTTTCATTTTCCTTAATATATTTTGGTGGTACTACCCACTTTCAAAAAAATAATTACTGAAATATGATTGGGTATCAAGATCAAACAATAGCTAACCTTTTTGTCCATTTGGGTATATGTTTCACACGGAAAAATAACAAAAAGATTTATGTGTTCATTTATTGAACAACAATGTACATTTGCTTCCTATTTAATTAGCATGTGCATGATTATTTCCGTGCTTTATGCTTATCAAATGATTTAGGGTTTGCCTTTTTTAGTTTTTCCCACCGATCATTGTCGATGTTTATTTAGATCGACATAAAGGCTGAATACCTTTGATTAACTGTCAAAGAATGTTTTTTGCCTCTATCTGTTGTGATATTGATGATTTTATCTAATGGACATGATCTTGCTGATTGCTCATTAAAGATACATACTTTTGTCGAGAAATTTGAAGGCTTTATTTCCTTGAACATATGTAATTTGGATTACAAGCGGTCTTTTAAGACCTTTACATTTGGTCCCGATTATTCGATCGGGTCTTCGCTTTTATATCCGGTCACACAATCCGTTCGTTGAATATGCTTCACTTTGGAATTGGACCTTTGAATTTGCTTTTGTCTTCATTGGGACGGTTGAATTTGAATTTCATCACGATCGGACTGTTGAATTTATTTCTTCACGATCGGACCGTTGAATTTGAGTTTCATCACGATTGGACTGTCGGAGTTGCTTCATGGTCATGACCACTCTATTGATTGTGAACAGACCCTTAAGTTGACTTGATGTCCATAAAGGACATTTCTTCACAAGGCGGGGATATGTTTTTAATTTTCTCTCTATCAGGGTATTCTTGTAGGTTCAGAAGAATTCTGGACATTTCTGCCCTTCTTGCCCCTTTTTGGCTATTCTTGCAATTTGGTCCCTTTCTAGATATATTTACTGGAGAGGCAAGATCTCGCGCCAAGCCCTGACCTGTCCGATCTAGGGCGATCACAGGATGCAGCCACTCCAGTACAGAATGTTGTAAAGAGGGAAGAAGACGATCAGGGGGCCCAGGGTTGTAGCCTCGGGGAAAACCCTCCGATGCTTAAGTCAGCGAGTGGTAGAAGCGACGTGTGAAGGGGGGGGGCAGGAGAGAAGAGGGGCATGATATTGCTCTCCACCAGTTGAAGTGGCTGAGAGTGGGCTTACCTTTCCGGAGGGGTTCCTTGGGTTTATATAGCGGTGAGCTTCCTCGCCAAGGTAGGGGAGGCATGGGGCTTGGAGGACGCTGCGTCCATATGAGGGACTCTCCCCGGTCGAGGACTCTTACCTTCTCCTTATCCCTCGGGTCTCCGTTCCCAGATATCAGCATAACCTCCGCTCGGATAAAGCGCTAGCAGCGAAGACTTACCCCTAGCCCGTTAAGGAGTCCTGATGTCGAGCTAATCCACAAAGGATAAGTGGGGGCACTCCTCTCCTTTGCCGGGGGGCATCCGTCTGACCTCCTGATCGCTCGGTATGATATGTAGGCTTTCCCCGAGTGTGAGGGGGGCCGACCAAGCGGGCACCGAGCTAAAGCTCTGTGGGCGGCGCAGGCCTTGGGCAAAAGAAACCTCAGAGTCAGTGGGCCCTGCAGGGGTTGTCACTTGTTCGGCCAGGCAGGCCTCGATGGGCCATTTGGGCTGTGCATCTAGTGGGCCGCGAATCTCCCCCTACTCCCGAGCCAAAGATGGGCTCGGAGAGTAGAGATGGTTTTCAGCAAGGGCGGAAATTTGGCCCTCCTGAGCTGTCCCTGTCTCGCTTCTTGGGTCCATAAATGCGATTGTCCTAATGCGTGGGGGCTCGAGCGCAATGATCACCCTTTTGGCACCGGTTTGAGTGCGCCGCCTCGGGATGTGCCAGGCGGCGACACATCGCGGTGGTCCTTTCCTTAGGGTTGCCCGGGGCTATAAAAGCTTTCCAAGCCTTCGCCCTTCCCACCTTCCCGTTAGGGTTTTTCTGCCTCCCCTGCTTTCGCGAGTTCTCAGAGAAACGCATGTTCCAGGAGAGGAGCCAGAGGGAGCGGGAGATTGCTAGTGCTTTTAAGGAGTTCGCAGAGATCACTGCGGAGGCGATTCGGCAGCTTTTGCCCCCTGCGGTTTCCTCGGATTCGAGCATTTCTTCGTATTCCCCTACCTCCTCCATGGTGGAGCGCAGCGAGGACGTCAACGGTCAGGGGGTGGAGCAAGGAGCGGGAAGTTCCGCCCAAATGTCTTGCCGTCCGCACTGCATCGAGCTCACGGAGGCGGACATGAAGGAGCTTGAGGTCCGTTTCCAGCTGCCCTTGCGGTATGCCTTCTCCCCCTGCCAACCACATGAGTCTAGCCTGAGTACTGGCAGGGGCTCCTTTTGTAGCTACATCCTCGCCTAGAAGTGCGGTTTCCGCCTCCCCCTTCACCCCTTTGTGGTCAAATTACTGGACTCCTACCAACTGGCCCCTATACAGTTGGTCTCCAACTCCTATACCTTCATTTTCTCCTTCATCATTTTGAGTCGCCAATGCGGCCTTCCTCTTTCCCTCGACCTCTTTCACGCCTTCTACGAACTTAAAGAGCATTCCCAGGCCGGGAGGGGCTTCTTCTTCCTTCAGGCGTGGAGGGAGATGAGTTGCGTTACTCTCTCTCCCCGAGACTCCTTGCACAAAGGGTAGAAGACCCAATATTTTTAGATAACATTCACTAAGGGCCATTCTTGGGACTTCTTGGTCCGGCCGAACTTCCACCGAGCCATTCCCTTGAGGCCCACGGCGATGTCCCAGGAGGTCGAGGATGGCATTAAAATGCTTCAGAGCCACAAACAATCAACCGTGGAGCTTATGTCCGAGGCTAACCTTCAACGCTATACTCGCGTCCCCTTGCTTGCAGTTGTAAGAACTCGAGGGAACCGAGTCTGCTTGCTCGACCCTGTCAGCTTTTCCTTGACAAACTCTTGCATGGTTTGCAGATCCTGTTCGCGGCGCGGGGGAAGAACCGTCGGCCGAGACCGGACCCGGAGAGGGGGTCGCGGAGGAACACGCCACGGCCACTCGGGATTCTCCTCAGACGGCTCGGGAGAGCGAGGGTCCTCTTGTCGCCCGAGATAAGGGCAAGCGGGCCCTTACTGGAGAGGAGCTAGAGCGAAGAGGGTCTAAACGGAAAGACCCTGAGCAACAACTGATGTTGGCCTCCATGAAGGCCATGTCCGCCGAAGAGAGTAGGCGAAAGAAAAAGAGGGCTCCCCCGTTGACAAGGGCCCCTCCTCCTCAGGTGTCACCAACTGGTTCTCCGGCCCTCCCCGCCCCTACTGAGGCCCCGGTGTCCGAGCCCCCGGTGGGGCAGATCCCGATCGAGGGGGCCATCGCTGAGCCTCAGGGAGGGGAGGTCGAGGTGGCGCCCCCGACGGAAGAAGGTGTTGCCGCACCTGGCTTTTGGAGTCCCGAAGGGGTCCCCCCACTGCCACAACAAACGGAGGGCACCTTCATCCCCTAGCAGAGACGATTCGCCGTCCGTGCGTCTCTCTACGACTGTTGCCGGTTGCTGGCGACCTCCTCCGTCCATGCCGAGTTTCAACGCTATTCTTCCAAGAGTCTCTTGGATTGAGTCATGAAGGGGGGTCTCTTCATGGCCCAGCTAGGGGCCGAGGTCCTGGACCGTCTGGCGCGGGCGGAAAGAGGCGAGGCGGTAGAAGCGAAGGCTCGCGCCGAACTAGATCGCAAGCTCGCCCTTCTCACCTCCGAGCGTGAAGCACTCTGCTCGGAGGCGGCATCACTTCGTTCTCGGGTCCGAGCGGAGCAAGAGGAGGTGCAGTCCCTCACAGATCAACTCTCCCAGGCTCGGTACTCGGCCGAGCTCAAGAGTGGGCTCCTGGAAAAGGAGCGTCGAGCTCATGAGGCGAGCCTGAAGCTATGGGAGGCCGAGCGGGAGGAGCTCAAGGGCCGTCTCCTAACATAAGAGAGGGGGAGAGCGGAGGCCGAGGCTAAGCTGGCAGAGGCTTAGGCAAAGTTAGCAGGGCTTGAGGCCGGGGCGGCGGAAGCCGAGGCCAGGGCGATAGAGTGATACTTGGCCTCGGAAGAGTACCAAAAGGCCCTGAAGGACTTCGCCTTTGCCTACTACCAGTCGGGCTACAAGCGCTGGCTGAGGAAGGGCTTCGCGCAGGGTTTAAGCGAGGGGTGTGTCTGGTGCAAGATCAAGCCCTCAGTGAGCTCATCGTCGACTTCGAGCAGCGGTACGACTCGGGCGACGAAAGCACAACCCCTCCCTCCACGCCCGAGTCTGATCCCTCGGATGAAGAGGACGAGGGTTTCCTTGACCCTTCGGGGGAAGAACAGCCACCTCCAGCCGCCCCAGGGGGACACTCTGTCGAGGCAGTTCCCACACAGGTGGGGTCAGTGCCCGAGCCGACGGATCCTGAGGGGGCCGAGCAGGCGTAGCCCTTGGTCGTAGAAGTGGAGCCAGACGCCGAGGACCTTCAAGCGTTTGGAAGGCGATCAACTCCCCGACCTTCTTCCCCGATCTCACTAGATTGCGATCAATCTGTACTCGCTTATTAGCTTTTCTCCCCTCATCATATGTATTTTCTTTACTTTAATATATACAAGAACCCGTTCCACCAACAAGTAGGGCATGACTTGTGAAATCTTTGACCGAGTGCGACTCATCATATCCGCAAACGTTAGCGAATAACGCCTTCGTACAGTTCTTCTGCTGAAAAGATCGGGTCACGTGCCTGACGTTTGGTTCGCTTGTACGTTTCCCAGGCGCCACTTTAGCGCTTCCTCGCCTCCCCAGCATTGAAGGTACATATCTTTCACGTATTCCCTGTGATGGATCTACGAGAGGAGGAGTAACTGCTCCTGGAAGAGGCTGCACACGTCTCTTCGGAGTCCACTCGCGTCTCTTCGGGGGAGGGAGCAATTAAGACAGGGGCGCCGACGTGGGGCAGAGCACCGCCTCCTTTTCGGCCTATAAAAGGCCTTGAAGAGTGGCTTGGGCCTCTACCTCCTCACGTCGCGTAGCCCGCACTCCTTACCCTTCCCTCTGTCTTCTTCTTCGTCCTCTCCTATTCCCGCAGCGGAGGAGCCATGGAGTTTGCTGATGAAGACGAAGACCTCAGGGTTTACTGGAGCGACTGGGCTAACTCAGCATAGCAGAATGGAAGACGACTGGGTGGATGACATAGCAGAAGGGAAGACACCTAACGGGTCTTTCCTCCTGACCGTGTTGCCACCCACCTATAGAGAGGGGAGGGGGTCCCGGAGGTGCGCTTTCAGCCGCGTTCTTCCTGTTGGGAGAGAGGGACATGAGGGCCGCTCCGGGCTTGTGTAGAAGAGGCTTCCTCCTCGTCCGCCTCCCCTCCCTCTCCCTTCCTATCGAGGGGCTCCCCCCTCATTCTTTTTCTTTTCATTCTCCTTCTTCTGCTCTTTTGCTCCTCATCTTTTCTTTTTTCCTGTTTCTTCTTGCCCGCACCCTCTTCCTAGAGGGAAGGCATGGCCCAGCACTCCTTTTCTGCTGGGGCTCTCCAAGTAATCCACTCGACTCATGGCACAGCTAGGTCGACAACTTCATTCCCCGAGCCAATTTCCACACTTGGCAGAGTCAGTGGCTCGGTTTAAGGCTACTCGCCCTGCCTGCGCCGAGCTACCACCTTTCCATTGTAAAGGCTACTGGGCTTATCAATTTCTCATTGTAAAGGCTACTGCCTCTTCGATGTACGAATAAGGATGCAATAAAATAAAATTTTTGATTCTAATTGACTTTTGTACTTATTCTTACATGCTTGTGTGTTATGCATGGCTGTTGTGAACTCAAAAATAGAACTTGCGTAGCGTCGTAGCATTCCAAGTCCCCGGGATCAGTTCCCCTTCCATGGTTGCCAACCGGTAGGCCCCTTTCCCGAGCGTCTCGACCACTCGGTAAGGGCCTTCCCAATTAGGGGCCAGTTTCCCCACCGCCTCCAGTGGTCGAGAGGCTTCAACCTTTCTCAGGACTAGGTCCCCCGGTTGGAACTGTCGATCCCGAACCTAGGCGTTGTAATAACGGGTCATGCGACGCTGGTACTCTGTCGCTCGGATTCTTGCAACCTCGCGCACTTCGTCGGCCAATTCAAGGTTCTCTAGCAGCTTCTGGTCATTGAGCCCGGGCTGAAAGTTGATAACCCGATGAGATGGGCTACCAATCTCTAACGGGATGACTGCCTCCGTTCCATAAACCAATTGAAATGGGGTTTCACCTGTAGAGGCCTTTGGAGTGGTACAGTATGACCAAAGTACGCTAGGCAGTTCCTCGAGCCAATTTCTCTTAGCTTTACCGAGTCTGGTCTTGATGTCTTTAAGAAGAGTCTTATTAGCATTCTCAACCAGACCGTTAGCCTGCGGGTGGGCCACCGAGGTGAAGTGATTGCGAATATGTAGGTCGGCACACTTATTCTTAAAATAAGCGCAGTTGAACTGCCGGTCGTTATCGCTTACTATCACTCGGGGGATGCCAAAGCGACATATGATTGATCGCAACACGAAACTCCATATTACCCTTTCCGTTATCTTGGCGGAGGCTTCAGCCTCGATCCACTTGGAGAAATAGTCGATGACGCCGATAAGAAATTTCTTCTGAGCCTGGGCCACCGGGAAAGGACCCAAGATGTCAATGCCCCACCGAGCAAAGGGATAGGGCTCGGTAAGCGTTAAAAGTGTTGAAGCCAGCTGATGGATCAAATGGTCGAATCGCTGACAATGATCACACTCTCAAGCATAAGCCGAGTAGTCGTGCTGCAAAGTGGGCCACCAGTACTCCTGTCGCAGTAAGATCCTTGCGATCGACCTCCCTCCTTGGTGCGCGCTGCAGATCCCCTCGTGAATTTCCTCGATTGCTCGCCGGGCCTCTCGAGGTTCAAGGCACTTAAGGAGGGGTCCTGCGAAGGACCGTCGATAAAGCGATCCGTCGAGCAAAACAAACCGTCGAGCTTGATACTTGAGTTGTCTATCTTCTCGGGGGTCGGTAGGTTTCCGAGCGTCACTTAACCAGGCTACGTAGGGCGCTCTCCAATCGTCGGACGATTCTTGCACGGCGGCTACGAGCTCGGTGTCTACGCTGGGTCCCTCCAGCTCCTTGAGGAGGATAGACCGGGTCCCATCCGAGTTGATGGAGGAGGCGAGGCGAGAGAGCACGTACGCTCGGGAATTTTCTTCCCGAACTATCTGGATCACTTGAAAGCTTTCAAATAGTCGAGCTATCTCCTTCCCCAGCTGGAGATACTTAATCATCACCGCACGGAGGACTTCTACGTGACCACCCTTGGTCTTAGATTTTACCAGAATGTCATCCACGTAAACTTCCATATACATATGCATCATATCGTGGAAAATCGCCATCATGGCTCTTTGATAAGTAGCTCCTCCATTCTTGAGTCCGAAAGGCATGACGACGTAACAGTAAGTCTCCCACGGGGTGTTGAATGATGTTTTCTCTGGGTCTTCCTCTGCGAGGCGAATCTGATTGTACCCTGAAAAGCCATCCATAAATGACAACATTTTGTAGCCGGCGGTATTGTCTACCAAGACATCTATGTATGGAAGAGGAAAATCGTCCTTAGGGCAGCCCCGATTGAGATCACAGAAGTCTATGCAAATTCGGACCCTGCAGTCGTTCTTCATGACGGGGATGATGTTAGCTATCCATTGAGGATACAAAACTACCCTGATGAACTAGGCCTTATGAAGTTTGTCAACTTCTTCCTTGACCTTAAAGGCGAGCTTAGGATGAAGCCCCCTCAACTTCTGCTTGATAGACTTCGCATCGGTTTTTAGAACGAGGTGATGCTCCACCAATGAAGGTGTTGTGCCCCTATGGTTATTTGAGTTTCACATGGTCACTTGGGTCAATTCGACATCATTCTATGGTCATATGTGTTCTGTGATATTCTTGGTTTTGATAATGGCTAAACACTATTCGTCATTGTTGCTTTTCACTCTTATATGACTGACATATGTTCTGTTGTGTTTATGACAGATATGCACATGAAAGCTCAATGTTGCGCCCTCGCACGCGGATCGACCTGCGCGGTCAGGTCGCGGGGAATATCTTGACTTATGAACATGTTTCATTGGTCTAACACTTCATTTTTGCAGGTATAGGTATTTCCGGTCGACCTACACACCTTGGCCGGTCGACCAGAATTGCCAGAGCCTAAGAATTTCACGTTTTACAGGTTTCGGTCGACCGCCCCTGCCTTTCCGGTCGACCGGTTCTTCCAGAAACGAAACACTCCAGGAATTACAGATTTCGGTCGACCGCCCCTACTTTTCCGGTCGACCGATTTTCCCAGAACTGAAATGTTGACATTGTTACAGGTTTCGGTCGACCGCCCCCAGGCGTCCGGTCGACCGGTTTTGCCAGAGCCGAAACGTGCTGGCTGCAGCAGGTTCCGGTCGACCGGCCCATGAATTCCGGTCGACCGCCAGCCCCGAAGCAGCCTTGTTTGACCTCGAAATCCACCTCGTGGCTAGCCCCTTTCCATGGATTTGTTTAATCAAATCTTACCTAATCTTCCATGATTTGTGGATCTGGTCTAGGGGGCATCTATGGACCATTCAAGGGTTATAAAACCAACACTTGAGGGGATGGAAAACCTAATGCTTGAAGGGGTTACAAGGGAGGCTGCTAGAGTGTGTTCAAGGGAGAGGAATTCGGAGCACTGTAGCAGTGAACAGTACTCCGTGAAGAAGGTCTTCATCCTCAAGTGTTCAAGCTCTTGAAGTGGAGATCAAGATCAAGGCCAAGAGAAGAGAAAGCTGCATCCTCCATCCTCTTCATCATCTCAAGGGGATCCATTGAAGCTCACTATCAAGGGAAATCATCTTCATCCATTCAAGTTCTTTCAAGTTCATTCAAGGTGATATTTCAAGCATTCAAACTCCTAGAAGCTAAAGAAGCAATCAAGATTCAAGGTAGCTTCATCATCTCCTTCATTCATTCAAAGAAATTCAAAGAGAAGATCAAGAGAGAAGAATTGAAGGAAGAGGTACTGTTCACGTGAACAGTACTCCGTGAAGAACATTCATCCAATCAAGGGTGAATCAAGAAGATTGAGTTGAAGCCAAGAGGATCCTTGTTGCTGATCAACATTTCATACAAGGGCCAATTCATTTCTACTCATAACTCAATTTCTTGTCTTAGTTCATTCACATTTGTTTTCCTTTCAATATTGATTAAACATTGAAGTTGTGATTCGTCCCTACCGTTGGTTAGTAGGAAGGCAATCGGAGGTGTTTCCGATCTGCGGTGTTGACGTCCCTACCGTTGGTTAGTAGGAAGGCAATCGGTGGTTTCCGATTTGCGGGTTGGTGCGCTGCACAAGTGAAGCCTCACCGGGTTTTGGTGAGGGGTGGACGTAGGGCTGAGGATTCAGTCCGAACCACCTTAAAAATCCTGTCTAGTGTGATTTGCTTGTGTGATTGATTCGTTCTAGATGCATGCTTAGGATCGAATTATTATATATCTTGCTTATCTTGCTAAGTGAATCATAGCATTCTTGGAAGCTAGTTTCTATTCCGCTGCAATTCATTTTAACTAGCTGTTTAGAGGGCCGCATTGCGAAAAGTGGGGCTGATCTATTCACCCCTCCCCTCTAGATCCGCTGTCCACTACACAACAGAAGGATCTAGGCCTGACAAGTCATTGTAGGACCAAGCAAAGCTATCGGGAAATTCTTCAAGCACTGCTACAATGGCAACTTCTTCTTCTTTACTCAGGTTGGCACTTATCAGAACGACCTTAGGGTTTAGGGTTATCCTCGGTGCCAAGGTTGATCTCCTTAGTGGATTCATCAGTTGAAGTATTTGGCTTATCAAACCTTCTTATTCTGTCAACATAAGGACTCACATGATCAATGCCCTCATCGAACTCATCATCACTGCGTTCTTCTTCACTATCCTCTTTCAAATCATACACCCCTAAACCATCATCTAATGGGATGTCTTTCTCACTATCTGCCTCTAGGTGAATGGGAGCTAACATAAACTTAGGGACTTGACATAGCTGGGAACACCTCCCTGCTAAGTCATTGAGATAGCGGGCGGGGACATGCCTGCCCCAGGCTCTCTTTGAGTGGCTAGGTAGAGGGGGACTAGACTTGCCTACATCTAGACTTGAGCCTAAACTACTATGTACAAGGGGAATGCCCCTAGGCAGGCGAGAATCGGAGTTCAAGGTGAAAAGCGTCGGCCCTTGGCCGAGGGATCTTGATTCCAAGGAGGTTTCTTCAATAGAGAGCTCACAAGCCCACCCTTTAAAATCAGATTTTTATTTTTGTGATTATGAGAAAATGTCAGAACAACATGCAACAGTTGATCCATGACCGGGTAGGTGAGGAGTGGGAGAAATGGAGGATGAACCAAGAATGGGATAAAAATGACAGGTGCCGGCCTGTCTAAGGTTGGAAATACGCCAATCGGGGGAGCGTCATCAGGTGGTTCATCTTGGTGGAAAAGAGGAATTAACCCGAAGTCTTCTTCGGGTGAAGAGACTTACTGAGCCTCTTTCTCTTTAGCCCCGCGACCTTCGTCAGCGGCATTCCAAGTTCCTGGTTGAATTGGACTTTTCACGAAATGATCGAAGAGCCCGTCCTTAACCTGAGCGGTCCTGGATACTTGTTTGGGAGAAAAACCTAAACCAACCCGTCCTTTGGAAACTTTAAGTCGATCCCTTCGGGTGGGACCCTACTTATTTTGACCTAAGTCTTTATCCATTGTAAAACTTATCTTAGCCATTATCTTTCATCCTTTCTCTAATGAAGCATTAGAGTGAACAATTAGTCTAGGAAGAACAGAATGGCTTGGTTGACTAAGAGCTGCTGGACCCACGGCCCCCATTATAAATAAAATGGGTTTCTTTCCTTTATCTGGAACGGTCACAAATGGAATTTGCTCGGACGTGATAGAGTTGATACCAAACTGTCTATAAACTTTTTAGAAAATCATCAAAATGCCCCTGGAGTTTAGAAATTGCACAAGTTTCTGACTTGTCTCAAAATCACCAAAATATCCTTGCTCCGGTTCACACCGTTAGCACGACTCGGTGGAGCAGGACCACGTTACTTTCTTGAAGCAACGTGCGCTCTCTTGAGTTTCAGCTTAAGGTTGGCCATCCAAATCCATGTACTTTTTTCACAGCCAAGAAGAACTATCATACCCGCAAAACCCAGAAAGGGAGGGAATTGCAAATATACCTAGAAAAGGGCTGAAATTGCAAATGAACCTTGGCAAGTCAAGAAAAGATTGATGAGTCTAGGGAAATCCAAAAAATTACAAATATACTAAAAAATGTCAAGAATTGGTAGATAAGTTCAAGGGAGTGGGAAGTTGCAGAAATATCCCGGGAAGTCAATAAATGCCAGAGAAGCCCAGGAAAGTCAGAAAATTGCAGTTACACCCCAGAATGTCAGGAAATAGCAGAAGCACACAAAATAGTCAAGAAATGATAGAGAAGTCCGGTAAGGCTAGGAAATTACAAACATACTCTGAAAAGTTAAGAAATGACAGATAAGTCCAAGGAAATCGAACAATTATAGATAAACCCTGGAAGGTCAAGAAACGACAGATAAACTCAGAAAAATTCAGAAATTACAAATAAACTTTGTCAAGAGATGACAGAAATGCTATGAAAGTTAACAAATGATAGGAGTATTTAGGAAAGTCAAGAAATGATAGAGAAGCCCAAGAAGGGTCAGAAAGTGCAGAAATTCCCAGACAAGGTCCAAAATTGCAGAAATACTCAGGATGGGTCAGAAATTGTAGAAATACCCAAAAAGGGTATGATTTCGATGAAATTCAAATCCAACAGTTAGATATTGACCATAAGTAAATTCAACGGTTCAATTGTGACTGGGAGTAAATCCAACTGTTCGATTATGGGCAAGAGCAAACTCAGCGGTCTGGTCGTGACCAGAAGTAGAATTAGCAGTATGATTACCAATGTAAGTAATCCAAAAGTTCAATCGCAAGTAGAAGCAAATCCAATGGTCGGGCCATGATCGGATGTAAACTTGAAGACCCGATCGCATAATCGAGGCCAAATGTGAAGGTCTCAAAAGACCGATGGTAATCCAAATTCCTCATGTTCAAGGAATGGAAGTCTTCAAATTTTCTTGCAATAATACATCTCTAATGGACGTTCATCAAGATCATATCTATTAGACAAAACCCACAATATCACAACGGATATTGTAGAGGTCGAAATGATATCTTTGACAGTTAATCAAGAGCATTCGGATTTTATGTCAATGTAAATAAATACCGACTATAGTTGGTGGGAAAATGTCCAGTATCCAAACCCCAAATCGTCTAATAAATCCAAACTCACGGAATCAATAATATGCATGCTAAAACATGTGGATATTTATCCAACAAATGGATAGAAAAGATGAATTCTTTATGCGGGGAAACAACTTGATAAATTCCATGGATTTAAAGTGGCCATGAAATCATTCTTGGCCTTCATTTTTATGATCCTTTATAACTGTCTATCTCTTGATTTCTTTTTTTTTGTGGTTGTAACTATGATGGATCTGTGCCTCCTGTCATCAGAAACCCTCAGAATAAAGAAGTGGGGCATAAATGAGAAAAATAGCAGAGAAAACACCAGCAGCACCGCCACCTACCTACCAAATCATCCGTAGTCTATATCTATCAATGCATTTATTCTTGATCAGCACAAGGAACAAAAGACTACCACCTTTTGCCACTATCAAATTAGCAATAGTCTACTTTTATCATACTTATTCTCAATTGGCATTTCATATCTCCCTATAATGCATAGTTTCTAGTTCCTAATCAAGCATTAAATTTGTTTATAACTTGCTTCTCTTACTTTGCTCTACATGTATCCAATTCTGACTAAACTTGACATGGCCATTCAGCTAGAATAAACAAGTTCCTGGTTTACTCTTGAAGTGCTTACCTGGTTCCAACTGCAAATTAAATCCCAATTCATGAGATGACTTTTCCTCACTTTCTGTAGTTTCTCATCTCAGGCTGTTCTCTATTCTTATTAAATTACTTTCTATCATTTGGCATGAAAAATTGTCCTCTGATCATCATGTTGGCACTGAATAAACTTCCAACTTTTTTTCTTCCCATAATAGAAGAGAGCATAAGATTATCTTGCATCAGTATGTAGATATTTTAGTGCCTCCAGATCAATCATCCACCATGAGGATATTTTCACCTTTTCATGATATATTGGATAAATCATGATTCTTATCCTATGCATCAATGGGATAGCCAGGACCTCTTTGATTCCGGAGGAGTTCTGCAAGAATAGCAACCAGCTGTCAACCTGATGTTACTCCCTAGTTTCTCTCAATTTCTTGTCTTATGACCATGGAACAGTTGATAGGATGCTGCAGATTATATGCAAGTGTATGTAACGTCTCCTCTGTGTGATGTTTTAGAAGTGTCTAGGAAGGCAAATGTATCATCCCTCCTATTCAGTTGACTGTTTAGGTGAAAGAGCAGACACCTAATTTTTTAGCACCTTTTGCCCTGTTTTCTTAGGGGTTCTACTTTTTTAAGCATGCTTGATCAGTTGAAATATACTACTGCTACGGACATCTTAACAGAAAAACATGGAAAACCTAAGAGCTTCACACTAAGTTAAGACCTACAGTTGTGTTGGTATGGTGCAGTTGATAAGTATAGTTGCTGTGTGTACTGAAACTGAGAGCAACGTATATCTTTGCTCATTTCTTGCTTTTACAATAAATTTCAAAGATATGTAATTAAGCCCAGCTTAGGCAGATGGCAACCTAAGAATTACATTCTAGGCTGTTTAAAAAATTAGAAATATGGAAGATCAAGGAGGAGATTGTGAAATTCTACTTGTCTGTCAGCCGTCAGAAAATAGAAAGAGAGATGTGAAGCTTCAGGCCTTGTCAAAATGTCTTTCGATGAACATGAGACAGTTATATTTATAAGGAAATAAAAAATAAATGAATAATGGAGCAGGGAGTGAAAAAGTAGATAAAGCGGTGTATCCCCAAGTCTCTAAACAGCATTATCTTCCAAATAACAAAAAGAAAAGCAATTGCTAGGAGGCAGGCCTGGAAGAAAAGGAAGGGTTGATATGACTAAGCTTGGGTATGATTGTGAAATAGATCAGGATCATCATCTAAGTGCCTCCATGACAGGTTGCCCACATGCCCAATTGTGAGGTGTCATAACCTCCTACTTACAAAACAAAAGGGATTTTTGGATGTCACTCTCCACAATCTTCCATATTTAGGGATTACGCCTCCAATCATGATGTTCATGTATAACACATGTACAACACCTCCCAGTAACAAGTTATTTGATGAACACCCCAGAAAACTAGGAATAGACCCTTCCAAGTTTTTTTGGAAAAAGTCCCTTAGAAAGGGGTTTATCAAATACATATGATTGTGGAGAGTTAAAAATAAATATCAGGATTAGGAAGGCTAATCCCTAAATATAAAAGATCCAAAGGGTTGATGTCTAAAAGTTCCCAAAAAAAGGAAAATGCGAGAGAGACCTGAACTGTAGAGATGGTTCAGGACAATTTTATGCAAATAGATGGTATGATTAAAGATTTCTGGAGCCTCTGTTGCGTTGATATGACTGTACGAGAGGATACCGGTCCATTTAGAATGGCTAATAAGCCAATAGAACGGATTATGGATTGCAAAGTATAAAGGGACAGTTGAGCGATTAGCTGATCCTATTTTCCTTTGTAACTGGTGAGAGCAAACAGAAAAGATGAATCATTGTCCATTCTACACTTGCGAAATAGATGGAACAGCGTCAGCCAAAAACTCGCGGTTCTGGGAATTTGACGGGTCATTCAATGAAACATGCTGCTGTTTTGTTTGACCTCTGCAAATTTACCTCCGTTGTGGACCTTGAGCATCACGATGTGCTACCTTATCACATTTACGAGTTTTTTTCGTAGGCCGAGTACTAGCTTTGTGGTCATTGAGCATTATGATGTTGTCGTGTCTTCCGTGGACAATAGTCAGAGGAACGTATTACCTGTGTGATAAAAATTTAAAAATAAAATTATATTCTATCATAAAAATATATGTGACTAAAATTTGTCAATATTTTAGTTATATTAATTTTTAAAATTTAAAAAATAAACATAATTTTAAAAGGAAAAATATTCGAAGACAGTCGAAGAGAACGTGAATTTGATTTTTCAAGTTGACAAATTCAAAAGAAAATTTAAATTAGGTAGATTCAAAAATTTTAAAATATAATTATAAAATATTAAATATAGTTCATCTATTTTGAATATTTTTTAACAATTTGACATCTAATGACATTGAATAATTCATAGTTCGTGATGATAAAGTTTGTATTTTCACTATTGTCTTTAGGATTATATAAAAATATTTTCACCACTATTCTTAAAAATATATAAAATTTAGTTATGGTTAATATTAAGGTCGATGACATCTAGTAAGATAAAATGAATTAAAGATCATTCGGTTAAAGTTTTATGAATCAAACGTATAGAAGTTAATGTGCACAATTAAGAAATATGATTATCTCCGGTGTGAATACATAATGAGTTGTAAATGGCTCAACAATCTAGAAGAGAAAAATGACTTGAAATATTATGCAACATAGTATTAAGTTGTTAGTAGTTTTGGTGATCGATATATAGTTTTCTTTCACAAATCAGACTTTATGTCTCGTGAAAGTGATGAAATAGTTGGAAAAAAAGGTTATGAGATATTTTTGAGGTCGTGTTTTCTATTCTAAATATTTATCCATTGGTGTAACATCATGATGAGGTATGGGTTTGTCTCTTAGAAAGATATATGACTCTCGTCGTGCAGTTCCACCTTTGAGAATTTTAAACGTAAAGAGCTTAATTTCTTATTGTATTATTGTAAATTTTGTAGAGAAGAAAAAATGAGAGTCGTGAAAATTTAAAACGGAAGAGACACATAATTAAATCGAAGGAAAAAATTTGATACTTTTAATTGAATTGGAAGAAAAAAATTAGATAATTTTTTATAATATATAGTATAAATTAGGGGCAATGTGATGTGATACATCCTCACATTTAGGGCCATTTTGATAATGGGTTAGGTTAGGGGTGGGTGGTTTACCCGGGTTAGTCCACCTCTAACCCTAACTTAGGTAGATTAACTCATTCCACCTATTTTCTAGGAATGAGTTAATCCACTTTAACCTTATCCGACCCGGGTTAAGAAAAAATTATCAAACAAGGAACAACTTACCCGATCTCAGTTAACTCATCCTAACTCAACTTAACCCGTTGCCAAAGTGGCCATTAATGTTCACGGATCCCCTTGTCTTCGTGCATATTTTAACATCCCTCCACTCCCTCAATACAGAAATTGGAGGCTGAAGGACTTGACAAGACACCTTGTCTATAAATCCTTATTCAAGATTCCTACATGCCAGAGAAATCGATCCATTGGTGTACCATGAATGATTGCATCCACCCACCCATTCCCGATGCCCTGCATCTAACCAGGATTTTTCTTTTCTTTTTTTTTTTGTAGCCACAGCTGAACCTTTTCCTCCCCAGGGCTTCAAATCCGATGAACAAGTTCAACAACCGAGATAGATATCCACAGTCCACACAAAGGATGAAGCACATGCAACGTAATGATGCGAGATCAGCGGCGGCCCAGTTGCAGGTGGGGGCATCCTCACGTGGGCAGGAGCACAACGCGGCAACCTCTGCACCTGGTAGGCCAATTCAATCATCCAATTTCCTCTCTACTTCTGCACACCACGTCAGGAGTTTGAAATCCACGGTAAAGCCCTGCTCCTTGCACTCGTTTAATAAGTGACATGCCGTCAATATTGTGCTGGGGTCATCCACTTCAGCATGTCACCCCATCTTATTTTCAAAGCATCTGATAAACCACGAAAGAGTTGTGGGCTATGAAAGACTCTCTGCGCCATGGCTCACTGCACCTGACCAAGAGCTATGTGGCATGGCACTGGTGAGGGCCCTGGCCTGGTTCTACAGGCCTGGCTGCACCATGCCACCGGGCACAATCTCGCAACAGCCGTTTAGCCTTTAATCAAAAGATTCAAGTCATCGATGGGGGGGTGCACTGAGGGTGGCGGCCATTCTGCACGCGTGACGGGCGTCCACTGCTAGTGGAAGCGGCCGGTGCTCGCATAGGCTTTTCGGCGTTGCTTGCTTCCCGAAGCAGCTCCTTGTCTTCTGCTCCAATCGTCATACCGGAGGCACGCTGCCCACACACGCAGGGATGATCAGAAAAGAACAACGTTAGTTGGGCGCCTCCTGTGTGAGTGGGTCAGTGTGCGTTTTTGCCTGCCACGTTGCAAGTGGGGGTATTTATTGTCGTACGTATAGACTCGTAGCTCACCACATGGCTTGCCCATGGATGAAGCATTGTTGCTGCCGTCTTCTCACCATCCACGCCCGTTTCAAGGTGGGGGATCTTGCCAGTGTCGGCCAGAGATCTGTTACGTGTCGCCCGGATGGAAAGCCAGTGGCCACACAGCTCCGGAGGCTTCCCACTCCATGTTCTGGCAGTAGGGCTTTTAAAGCTGAACAAAAGTCCAAACGTTCGATAGACTCGAAGGCGGGTGGGGGCGCTTGTGACTCACTTCCAGTTGTTTCAGCTCTTTAATTTAAGCAGAGTTTCGGGTGTCTTGAGACGGGTGTTGCGGGGCCAACCAAGTCACGGGGGGGCAAGCAAAGAGAGAGTAAGTTGAAACCCAATTTCATGAAGCCTGGGGACATAAATATATCCCACGAGCCACGACGTTGGCGGGGCACTGTTGGCACTGTTCGGCTGCAAGTTGGGTCCGGGAGACTCTGGAGATGGACGGCGGCCGGAGGGAGGATATGGGGAGTATATATGCTTTTGTGGGTCGGGGGTGGGGGTTCCAATTCAACAGTCTTGAGTGGGGTTGCGTGCGGGGGGTGATAATTGCTTTCAAGGCCGCCCCATTTCCCACATCAACATCGCAATTTGCCTCTATGTTTTTTTAATAATGAACGGGTGATTCTGTGCCATTCTGCCATTATCCTGGTTGTTGATGCGTTGCTCTCCCATTCCCCAAATCACGTCCTCCTCACCCTTTTTTTTTTAAATTTTATAATGCATATTATTATTTGGGCCTTCGGCTTCTTTCAGTGGTTGCAGACATATCCCTATATATAAAGAGGGTTGCAAGGTGGCTCAGTTCATTCACCACTTCAATAATAGAGGCAGCAACATGGAGCGCAAGTCCGGGCTCAGTGCTTCTCTCTTCCTCCTGTCGACCTTCCTTCTGCTCTCCTCTTCCAATGGTGAGCTGATTAATTCCTATTCGCTCTGTTAATTTCCTTCCCCTTCTCTGTGTGGGATATATAGCGTAATCTACCTTTATGTAGAGCTCATTAATTTCAAGTTCGGGGTCTAACCAGCTGAAGAGTACTGTGTTGTGTGGTACAAGGCAACGCACAGCTCAGCCTGGACTACTACAAGAAGAGCTGCCCCATGGCGGAGCAGATCGTCAAGGAACAGGTGAAGAAGCTGTACGAGAAGCACGGCAACACGGCCGTCTCTTGGGTCAGGAATCTCTTCCATGACTGCATGGTCGAGGTAAATTAACATATCAAACCAAGACCCTTCGCAATAATGGAACGGCGGAACAATGTTCGGTTTGTTGTTAATGTCGCTACGTAACAAATGCATGCAGTCGTGCGATGCGTCGCTGCTGCTGGAGACGGGCGACGGCACGGCCTCGGAGAAGGCTTCCCAGAGGAGCTTCGGCATGCGGAACTTCAAGTACGTCACGACCATCAAGGACGCCCTCGAGCGTGCGTGCCCCGCGACGGTCTCCTGCGCCGACATCGTCGCCCTCTCCGCCAGGGAGGGCGTCATGATGGTAAGCGCACTGCAGTCATGGTGGCAGCCGCTTTAACTCGTCTGTGTGTGAGGGTGTGCGTGTGGATGACCCACGAGCTGTGGCGATCGATGGCCTTTAATTTTGCAGCTGGGAGGGCCGCACATCCCCATGAAGACGGGGAGGATGGACAGCAAGGTGAGCCATCTCAACGCAGTCGAGGCCTCCATCCCCAACCACGATGCCGACCTCTCCCTGGTGCTCTCCCGCTTCCAGTCCATCGGCATCGACGCCGAGGGCACCGTCGCCCTCTTGGGTATACTATACTTATCTTTTTCTAGCTACACATATATGATCTGTCATCTCCACATCAAAATTTTAGCTACATGTTCAGGTTGGCTGACGTGAGGGCACGTACGTACGTACGTACGTACGTGGTGCTGGATCTCTCGTATATGTGTATGTGTTTGTGCAGGCGCGCACTCCGTGGGGCGCGTCCACTGCGTCAACCTGGTGGGGAGGCTGTACCCGACCGTCGACCCCACGCTCGACCCCGACTACGCGGCGTACCTCAAGATGCGGTGCCCGACGCCGCACCCCGACCCGACGGCGGTGGCGTACGGCAGGAACGACAGGGACACCCCCATGACCATCGACAACATGTACTACAAGCACCTGCTGCAGCACAAGGGGCTTCTGCTGGTCGACCAGCAGCTGGCTTCCCACCCTTCCACCGCCCCCTTCGTGGAGAAGATGGCCGCCGACAACGGCTACTTCTACCAGCAGTTCGCCAACGCGCTGCTCCGGATGTCGGAGAACAACCCGATGACGAGCGAGCAGGGGGAGGTGAGGAGGGACTGCCGGTACCCCAACTCCGGATAGGTGTGTGTGATGTTATGAGTGGGCACTGGGCAGCGATGTGACCCAAAGCCGCCCCCGGCCACCCTGTGTGTGGAATAAAAAAAGCAAAAAAAACGGAAGAACCGTGTTTGTATTAGCGTTACCGCTGTGACGGTGTGTGCTGCTGCTGAATTGAATGCCAACAACTACCTTTGAACATGCCGCCGTACAAGTAATTAAAGGCCGTAACGGTAAGCGTAAGCACACGGTACTCGTTTATGTACAACAAAACCCACGTCAAATTGACAGGTGTGGAAGTAGACATAAAGTACTGTTGCGTGTTTATGTAAGTGACTCTGGACATTTGAGAATAGGATCTATTTATATCAAAAAAAATAACGTAGTTTGAATTTAAGGCATATAAAAATAAAGAGAATGCCGTCATTTTAAGGACTGAGTGTCGACCTTTTTAGAATAAATGAGGGATATTCTCGTGTCACAAAGAAGTGGCCTTTCCGCTTGGGCATTAGTATAAGGTAAGGCACTTATAAGCACAATCAGTTTCTCTAGGATCTTATTTGATAAGTAGTTATCCTCGACTTATCTGGGAGATAATTCTCATTTTATTTTTTTTATTTTGACAGAGAAATAGAGATAATTAGGTTAGAGCGAAGGATATCTATCATTTAATCTGGATATATTATTTCACTCCAAGAGGTGGAACAAAATTAACTCTTATTTATCTCAAAGAGATAATTCATTATATATCAAAATAAATGAGACTAAATTTTATGACAAATTAATCTAAAAAAGATAACTCTCATTTTATCTATTTCTCTGTCAAAGAGGGCCTAATGTTTCTGCAAATCCCCTTCAAATTAAAGTGTACTCGGATCGAACTTTTTTTTGGTCAAAATGAATATACGATATGACCCCGTGAATACCCACTGAAGTCAGTCTGGTACATCCCCATCAAACGTCAAGATTGTGGGAAGATCTGCACCATCCAAAGAGTCGCACTTTTAGCTTGGGGTTATCTCTGTTATTAATTAGTTTGATTGATCGGATTTAGTAACTTGGTTAAAAGTGAGTTAACTCTTTAGAAAAATAGCCCCGCTTTGTTTCGGGGTTAATCTTAGGTTACCTATTTTTTAGGATAAAGTTAATTCTTTTTAATTTGCCAAGGTCAGATTTAGATCATTGAGTTAAATGAGAGATAACTCGAGTTGATTCGGATTAACTTATTCTATCTCCGCAAGTGAATTAAGTTAAATCTGATGTCATGTCAAAATAAAAAAAGAATAAAAACAAATAAAATAAATCTATTTAATTTTAATTGAGGTATCTTTAATCCCCAAACTAATTAAAACGGGTCTCAGAAAATTGGGATAAGTTAACCCAATTTACAAATCAAAGTTGAGATAAAAAAGGGGTAGCTTAATACCCAGGGTGAGTTAACCCAGAAAAAAGAGCCAACCCCTAACCAACGTGGGGCTCAGAAAAAAATGTTAGAGGCTAAAAGACAAAGGCACACCCTAAAAAACAAAAGAGATTTGGCTCTTTCCTTTTTATTTAGTGACATGACTACGTGGACAAAGGGTCATACTTTCTTTGAGACAAGGGTATCCCAATGCAAGAGATTTAGCTGTTTCCTTTTTCTTTGATCACGCATCCCTTGAGACCAAGAGACCACACTAGTTTGGTACCAAGTGATCCCAATCGATCCGCTCTTGTACGCCCTCTAAGGAACATTGAGCCCCATTTTGATAACAAGATAGACTAAAAGTACCTTAACTCAACTAGATTAGATTGTCCTGGAGTTAATTCACTTTATTATCCGGGAGTTAATTCACTTTAAAACTCTCTTTGATTGGAGAATAGGTTAAGGGAAATATCATAACCTGGGTTAGGGTGTACTAAAAAATAAACAATATTATTTTGATTGTATCCGGGTTAACTTATTCTACTATTTTGTTAGAATATGCTTAACCCACCTTTTTGTCAGAATACCTTGTAAGTGCAACTAAATCAGTTAGGATGAATAATGATGGGATATCCCACCTTAGTCTCCAATCAAAGAGGATCTTTAGGGTTAACCAACTTTTTGAGGTGAGTTTTGAATTCCGGAATAAATCCAAATTAATCATGTTTTTAGCCTAGTTATCTTGTTCCACCTATCAAAGTAAAAAAGTGTTAACTCAGGGATAAAAATTAAACTAACTCCTACTTAACCCGCTATCAAAGTGGAGCGGAGGGAACAAGTTTTGTGTACTACTATTGCATGATTGGTCTTGTCACACTCTACACTAGGGCTATCAATGGGTCGGGCCCGAGCCGGACTTAGGTCGGCCCGGCTCGGGCCTGACTTATCAAGATTAAGGCCCAAGCCAGGCTCGGGCCCGACCTATATCGGGCCGGGCCGGGTCGGGCCCGATATTATTTTTAAAATACAAAGCCTGACTAAAGTCCGACTCGGCCCGACAACTTAAATAAAAAATAAAAATAATATATTTAATAATTTAAAACTTATAATCTCACTAAATTAATTAAAATTTTGATATTAATTACATAATTTGTGTGAAAAAAGAGTTTTAAAATTTTTAATTAAGTAAAATAACATAATTTTAACTAAATAGTTTTTAAAATTTGAAGTGAGAATAAAAAAAAGAACGTGCCGGGCCGGCCCGCGGGCCGAACTCAAAGTCAGAGTCCGGCCAGCGGGTCTATTCGGACCAGACTTTTAGGCCCGACTAAAAATCTACGGGCCGAAAAAGACCTTACGGCTCGGCCCGAAATCAGGCTAGACCCACGGGCCTGTCGGGCAGGCCTAGTCCATTGACAACCCTACTCTACACCATCCATAGCCTAGGACGTCTATCATCCAAGGGGGCATGCTTACTCTAGAGTTTACTGATCTCTTGACACCCTCATTTGATGATGGAATCAAAAAGAGAAAATACTCAAATCTGACAACAGGATAGACATGCCCTATGTACGTAACGGTCGGGTCGGGTCATCAATTTTGAACTTCATGTGAGATGGTCGCATTTGAAACATAGTTGCACATAGATTTAAATCATTAGAATTTTTGATAATTTTTAATATTTACTATTAGTAGTCGTACACATCTTAGAGGGAGGTGAATAGATGTACCTTGAGATATAATAACCTATAAAAATTTTATCAAGACTTTAATATGTACAAAATAGAAAGTAAATATATGAGCAAGCAAACAAACCACACTAGACACGGGATTTACACTGGTTCGGTCAGCCTTTTGCTTCCCTTCAGTCCACCTTCAACTCTCCTGAGATATTTCACTAACCTTCTAACCGAGATTACACCAGCTGATTCTCAAGGGCCAACTTCCTTGTTGATTTTTGTCAGGTATCAACAACCAACATTCACCTCCCTTGTGACTTAAATTTTCTCGTAATTTCGCACCGACTAATCTTCCAGGGATTAGTCACCCAGTTGATTTCACTGGTATCAATGGACCAACCAACCAGTCACCCGCGGTGCTGGTAACCCTGAGCAATAAATGCTCTTCACACACATTGTCCTTTAGATAGTAATACAACGCAAAGAAAAATAAATACATAAAGTAGAAATGATGAGGAGGGGAATAAGAATATTGTTACAGTACAATATCTCTTCTTGAATGCTTCTTGAAATGAAGAACTACAGTAGTAACCTTTAAATGTAGTAGAGTTTTTCTTGTCATAGATGCGCGGGAAGCATGACGTTGAGATCACTTGAATCCAGGAAGGTGCTTTGAGCTAGAGCGTACTCAACTATATCCATGTTTCTTCATGTGTTCTATCTGTCTCGTCTTGCTACGATCTTCATGTATTTATAGGATGAAGATGATATATCCATTAGACACAAATTCATCCAACGGTCGGATCTCAGATACTCAGCTTTTGAAAATTTGTTGGAGCTCCTGGGTCTTGATCTTCTGACTGTTGAGTCATATGCTAGCTTCTACCTTAAACTTTATTCCTTGTTCTTCTAGGTAGAGTAAGATCTTTAAACCGAGTTGCGTTCTGCCAGTATTTATTTCTTTTTTCATGCTGTAAGTCTCTACCTTCCCTTGATTATATAGCTTGCATCTTACTAAACAAATCCCTACCATGCATATTTTTAAATATGATGTGAGATAAAGTGAAAATTTTGAATTTGAAGAGATATGAAATATTCTTTCATACAACATGCTTAAAAAATATGTAGTGGAATATATATATTTTATATTGCACCTTAGTACTACGTGTGTATGTAACGGATGCTTAGCATTAAATATAGTCACGAGTTATACACATTTTCTTCAAGAGTATCCCAATAAATATGAAGCATTAAATGTAGAAGATGGGCTGGTCAAATCGGTCAATACTAATTTTTGTTCGAGACCATAGCCCATGGAATGTGTATGCGAATTCATATATGTAAAGGCTTATTATAGTTTTAAAATACTTTTATGAGCTTTTAAATATTTTTATGTGCTTGCTTTTTAGGCAGTCGCAGACTATTAATCATTTTCTAATCAAATAAGGACACATGTCTTAGTTCTATTGAGATTGAGACAAGATGGTTTGTCCTTTTGTCTAGATAGGCACGGTTCTGCCTAGGCCTTCGTTCAACAATAGTAGAGTGCTTTAAAGTGTACGTATAGGGGCTGTTTGGTACGGGGTTAGAGCGGGGATATCTCCACTCTAACCCCGTTCTATGTTTGGTATGGTTAAAATGGGCGGAGATAACCTGGGTTAAGAAAAATAAGGTTAACCCTGATTTTGGGGTTAAAAATGGGGATAAGTCATTCCAACCTTCATTTTTCTAACCCCATTTCACCCCTTATGTACCAAACGTACATGAGAATAAGACTAGACATAAATTATCCTAGAATGACTTACACCTATTCTCTTCAAAATTTATCCCGATACCAAACATCACCATAGGGTTTTTATCATTCCTTTTTAGGATAGACATCAGACCGCCTATGTCTCAGTTTGGAGAAAAGTATTCAACAATGTATAGTCTAACTTTTTGTCACTTTCATGGGATAGACGCAAGACCACCTATGTTAGTGTGACTATCCAGGTTAAACTATCTTTCACCTTTTTTTATATAGTTCTAAAGTAGCAAGAGTTACACCTACTTCAGTTGTATCTATTTTTCGCCTATGCTCTTTGTAGTTTAAAGGTAGCAGATCTTTCGCCTTCCTTAGTTATACTAGATTTCTATCTTTCTCTCGTTGGTTTCCTTAAGGTAGCAGCTCACCGACTTCTTTACTTATGATAGTATTTCGCCTATGTCAGGAGATTTAAAGTATTTCACCCATGTCTGTTTCAGAAGGTGTTGTGCCTTCTTTTAGACTTTATTTAGATTCTTGATTTTTTTTTGATTTTCCTTCTAACATTTTAGCACCTGGGTGAGATCTTTTAAGTGAAGGCAAGACCTTCTTTCTATCTGATAAGGTAATTTGTCTTGCCTGATTATGATAACTCTTCCAATTGTTTGATATTTTATCATTATATGAAAGAGTTCAATTATTTTACCTTTCTCAAAGTATTCTTGTTTGCTTTGTCAAGGCAAAAATACATATGTGAGTGTACTACTTTTCCGATCAGTGCACTGCTAAATATTAAGGGTGCAATACTTGTCTTGTAGGGCTTTATGATTTAAGTATGCAGGTTCTTATTTAGACATTATGTGTAGCCCTGTAGGAGTCTGCCTTCCTTACAGAGTTTTTAGAATCCCACTTAATTTTATGTTAGGGTCTAGAAATTCTTGCTTCTAGCTTTTGAGCACGAATCTTTCTCTTTATGTGCTCCTTAATTTTTCTCATGAGTTTATATGAATTTTGACATTTGGTTGAACTTCTTATATTCTCTGAGATTCAAATCATTTGAGTCTTAGAACCTATTTTAACATCCAACCCAGATGATGTGCACTTCGCCTTGATATTAGTGAGGTGGTGAGTACATGGATGATATTCTATATGTTTATTCATTTTTCCTAATTCTTGGTGAACATGTTCCACCTTATATGTTATTGTTTATCTTTGAATGTGGAGTTTAAAATTATGTTTTACCTGATCCTTTTGTCTTTATATTGAACTCTTTTATATTTGGTGATTCAGTTATTATCTCAAATATTATAGGAGACTTGTATTTAGGTTAAACCTTTAACATCAAATACCCAGACAATTATTTATTTTATCATTACCTAAAATAATGAACTATATGGAAAAGATATTTTTCAACACTTATCAAATGGCACAATAGTGCCTTGGCTTTCGTGGGGAGATGATTTTGGAAGGAGAGAGAACTCAGGCACAAAAGTGCCGAGTTTTTCAAATCCCTCAAACTTACTCAAGACTTGTTTCTCATGATTTTAAATGATTACAAATCCTTTAACATCTTGTGTACAAAATGGAAGGCTAATTTTGCGAAAAGGAGCAAAGGCCATCTCTGTTCCAAACATAGCCTAAACTATAATTAATAGCAACTTTAATTTGTGCAATTTATTTAATTAATGCATTCATTCTAAATTTCTACGCACTCCCGCAACACCCATCCAACCCTTCCGAGCTCTAGAGCTCGTGGGTGGCGAGTTGAAATTCAGGCCACGTCGATTACTTTTCGATACTCAGATTCCGGGTCGTTACAGTCTGCATCAGAAAATGCCTTCACACATAAGTGACCATGTCTCCTGTACAACAAACCCTTCCTAGGAGCCCCTTTTACATATTTTAGAATTCTTAGAACATCCTCCTAGTGACATTATTTTGGATACTGCATGAACTGACTAACCAAATCAACTATAAAGGTGATGTCTGGTCTGGTGTTAGTCACATAAATGAGCTTGCCAACTAAGCATATGTAGCGACCAACGTTAGGATAATCATCCCCAGATTGATCCCAGAATTTAGGTCAAGTGATATCTACGAGTTTGCGATCAATGAGACCCGTTTCCTAAAGTAAATCCAACACATTATCTTTGAAAAAGAGAGATTCCATCCTTACTGTGTGTCACCTCTATGCCAAGGAAATATCGTGACCGACCAAGATCTTTTATAACAACCTATTTTTGTAGATATCCCTTTACAACTGTAATACCTTCCTCATCACTATCAACATAGACAGCAAGGATAATAATCCCTGTAGAATTTTTTCTGATGAACATAGAGTGATCAGTTTGACTACGAACAAGACTAGTGGCCAAGGCTATCTAACTGAACTTTTCAAACCAGGCCCATGGACTCTACTTGAGGCCATGAATAGCCTTCTGGAGTCTGCATACTTTTGTCTTCTCCTGAGTAAGATATCCCAGAGGTTGCTCCATGTAAACTTCCTCTTGCAGATCACCATATAGCAAGGTATTTTTGACATCCATCTGAAGCATGCGCCAACCATGATTGGCAGTAATGGAAAAAAGTACATGCATAGAGGAGATATGGGCCATGGGAGAGAATGTCTCAAAATAATCAACCCCATATGTTTGTGCAAACCCTTTTACCACCAAACGGGGCTTGTACCTATCAATAGTGCCATCCTGAAGATATTTCAGGGTGAATACCCATTTACATACTATAGGAACAACTCCTAGAGGAGGAGCAACAAAATCCAAGTACTGCGAGACAGGAGAGTAGACATCTCATCCATAGCGGCCTTCCATTGAGGGTGTGCAAGTGCGTCTTGATAAGTAGGGATGCAAGTGGATGAAAGAGAGAAAACAAAATCCCGAAAAAACATGCTGAGATGCTCGTAAGACATGAATCCTGCAATGGGATGAGAACTGTTATGACGAGAACCTTTTTGAAGAGATGGCCAAGCAAAATCATTATAAAAAATGGAAGGTTATGACACAATATGTGACGACTCAGAGCTCCGGATACCGATATACCGATAACATCGATACACCGACACCAAGAGCTGGGGAAGCCACCCAAGAGGCTGATGAGGCCCCTGAAGGGTTAGTGAAGTTTGTCGAGGGGATGTATAACGAATTGCAATCACAAACGCGCATAATTGAATTTAAGCAATAAGATTTAACAGAAGTGCGGAAGCAATTTCAAAATAAACAGAGTGCTAAATATATAAAATAGTCCAGAGGCGCAAGAGTGCTAGTCCAAAAGTACAACTACTCGGGGCATACCCCGGCAAAAGTACACAAGAAGGCAAAAAAGGCGACCCGTCTACTGCTGGCAGCTAAGAACGGTCTCCGAGTACACGGAAAACACCGGGAGACGACGGGCGCGGCTCACCTGAAAGGAGAAAGGGTGAGTCACAGCCAGACTCAGTAGGGGTCACGCGGATCCCTACCTCGTGCTAAACATGCAATCAAGCAAAATTAAAGCACTTAGAGCATGCATTTAAATAAATGAACAAGCAATGGCATGATTAAACTAAAGACTGAAAGCTGTAACTCTAACTGAACAGGTATAATAGCTAAACATGCCAATAATAATATAAATCTAAACGACAGAAACTAAATCTACCAATAGAATATGCCTCAAGTAACCAAGCAACATGGAGCAGGACAACCACTGGGAACAGAAACCAGATACGTCCACTGACGGCTTACATTGCGTCTCAAGCACTCGCAGTCAGTAACACGACAAGCTGAGCGCGTAAACAGTACCAAACCAAGTGACCAGTCAGAGTGACACTCGTCAGTGTCAGTCCAAAGCCTCCGACTACGTGTGCACACACTGATTCTCGCCTGAGCCAGGCCCTCTAGCTAGTTTTCTCCCTCGGTAGGATGCTACCGTTGGCGGGGAGCCCACGGCACTAGCTTACAAACCGTGTGACGGGAACACCCCTCCGCCATCCCCAGGCGGGTCGGCAACTCAAAGGCCTTAGGGCAACAACATTGGTTCCATCGTAAGGAAAGAAAAGCTACTCTATTGGGATCTAAAAACATGCCATTGTTTCATAGAATAACTCAAACATGGCGTATAAACATTGTGGAAAGCATTAAAGAATGAACGGATGACTTTTGCCAGCTAACAGGAGTGTGACGGTCTGATGCTGCCGCGTCACAAAGCATGACGGTCGTGGGGTGGTGCGTTACATTGATTGTGATGCATTCCCCCGGGGCTGTTACATTTAAAGGCAAAAGGGGTGTGACGGTCTGCTGTCACCGCGTTACGGCGCCTAACGGTCGGGGGAGAGTGCGTTACATTGATTGTGACGCATCTGCCCCTGGCCGTTAGAGCCACCCGAGGCTAAAACTTAACCACAGTTTCTAATCGTTCAATCACGGTGTAACGTGCTCCCGGAGGCGCGTTACGATGCCCTGACGGCCGCCCGACAGGCCGTCAGGCCAACCGCCATACCAGGTCGAGCATAGACCAAAGAAACGTAATGGTCGTAGGCGCGGCAGTTACACACACTGTGACGCCCCCGTTGAGGTCTGTCACAGGGCCGTAACGCGCCCCATGGGGACCGTTACTAGAGTGACGGTTCCTGGTAGGACTGTCACACCGTCTGGGTTACGGACGGGTTACGTTTGAAACCGGCTTCCCTCCCGGGCGACCGAAATCACCGGGTAAACGACGAAAACCTGTTTTCCTGCCAAACCACACGCCCACAACAACAATATACTACTAAAACATTCATTTATCATGCCCACAATGGATTAAACGTGAAGAACGAAACCTAAGCACGATAAACAAGAAATACACCACATGCACACTATAGGAGCTCAACGGGAAGAACAAGCTATAGGGAAGGCTCTTAACAAGCTCAGGATTCCATCCCCCTATCTCGTTCAAGCCGGAACGGTCGATTAGGCCACATGCAAGGGAAGGGAGCCACTGAGCCTCCACGCTCCGTCACGCTCCCATGAGCCGCGAACCACATCAAGGTGGGCGTCAACGCGCTCCACTCGACGCGAGGATTCCAACAGCGAGCTCCACGCCTCGAACTGCCGCCGTTTTGCCTGGATCCCCAAGGAGAGAGGGAGAGGCGATCGGAGGGGGGAAAGAGGACGAGAGGGAGATCGACGAGGGGGGAGAGAGAGAGAGAGGAAAATGGGAAAAAAGGGTATATATATATATATAAACCTTATTTTTCCCCTTTAAGAACTCAAATAATTCCAATTAAATCTTGAAAAATATCAGAAAAATTCCTAAAAATCCAGAAAAATAGCCGAAAATTCCAGAATGAATTCTAGGTCCGAACCACTAAGGACCAATTAGGGTACGTGCCTCACACAATATGTTTACCTTTCCTAAGAGCAATAAGGAGATGCAATGACTTATCCGAGGAGAAGGTGGGGGATCTTCAATCTATGGCATCGATGATGTTGGTTGAGGTGGCGGCACTGAGACTTTCCATCATTCATAAACTTGCAACAATTCCATAGCATTATCCGCCATATCGAGGGCAGTATCGCTAGCCAATGTCGAATCATCTGGGGAAGGAAGCAACAGGGGGAGAGGCAGTGAAGGAGGCGCTGATGGTATGGCAAACGATGAAAAATAAGGTATAGTTTCAAAGAACATGACGTCAGTGGTAACAAAGAAACATTGCAAAACCGAATGAAAACAACGATAGCCTTTTTGAGTGCATGAATAACCAAGAAAATGCAACAAATCACGCAAGCTAGGAGACAACTTATCATGACCCGGTCCCAGGACATACACAAAACATAGACAACCAAAGACCCGAGGGGGAACAGGGAAGGGCTCAGTAGAAGGATGGACGCACGAGAAAGGGTTGGCCCCGGAGAGAATAGAGGAGGGCACACAGTTAATGAGAGATCAAGTCGTAAGAACAGCATCACCCTAAAAATGGTTCAGCATAGCCATGTGAAACATGAGGGTCCGAGCAACATCGAGTAGGTGGCGATTTTTGCATTCAGTAACCCCATTCTATTTAGAGGTGTAAGCACAAGAAGTTTGAGGAAGAATTCCATGAGCATAGCAGAACTCATTGAACTGTGAAGACAAATATTCTTGAGCATTGTCAGAACGAAGAATTTTAATGGAGGTGAAAAATTGATTCTTTTTTTTGAAAGAATTATTGAAATACATGCAAGACCTGTGACCAATTCTTCAAAAGAAATACCCAAGTCATCCGAGAGTGGTCATCAATGAAAATGATGAAATATATAAATCCGGAGATGTGACAAAAGGACTAGGACCCCATATATCACTATGAACTAAATCAAAAGGAGAGAGGCACTCCGCTTAATTTCACTAGTAGGAAAAACTGCTCGATGATGCTTGCCAAGCTTACAAGCATTGCATTGAAACTGAGACAAAGTGGAAGGAATGGAAACAAATGGACGAAGCTTCGAGGGAGCCAGATAACCGAGACGACAATGCCAATGGTATGGAAAATCTGCAGCAAGAGCCGAAGAAGAAGTAGACAGTTGGTTTGTGAAGTAGTACAGGCCGCCAGACTCACACCTGCCACCAATCGTCGCTTTCATTCGAAAATCCTAAAAGACACAATAGGAAGGAAAGAAGGTAACAAAATAGTTATAATCACGAGCTAGGCAACTAGTGGAAAGAAGATTGAGAGGAAACTAAAGAATATATAACACATTAGAAAGGGCGAGAGTGGGAGATAGATGAACAGTGCCAACACCAAGGATCGGAGATGGAGAACCATCGGCAACAGATACTAGTGGGAAGGAGGATGTAAGGCGTAAAGAGGAAAAATATAATTGATTACCTGACATGTGGTTAGAAGCCTCAGAATCAATGATCTAGGATGAACCATATGAGATAGTAGACACAATTCCTGAAGTGGAAGGAATGGCATGGAACGAGTGTTGTTGGAGGAGGTGCTCATAGTCGGCCTTCGGTACGTGGAGTTCTGGTCACATACGTTGGGCATTCCTATGGCATAGTATAGGGAATGACCTGAGCATCCAGAGCCTGTCGAGGTGGGGTATTCTCAAGTTTAGCAGTGGTCGGATGACCAAACTTCGCCTAGTGACGCTCAGGGACATAATTTTGGTGGCCATAGTTAGCACATGGAGGATAGGAGTTCCGACTACGACCACACCCTCGACCACGACCACGACCAACAACGTGTGCATTGTGCTCGACAGGGGCCAGCCGAAGAGAGCTTAACAACAGATGTGGAGGAACTAACCTGAAGAACACGAGACATAGCATTCGCCAGAGAGGGAACCGCATCATCCGAGAGAAGATGGGAATTAATGTGGCTGAGGGAGTCGTCCAACTCAGACAAAAATTTGGTGACTAAGAACTCCTCGGGTTGCTTCTTCAGGGTGGTCACATCTACGGTGAGGAGATGATACACCTATAACTCATCCCACTCGCCCTTTAGAGCAACAAAGTATTCACGAATGGGAACAACCATCTTACTTGAGGGAGAAAATTTATTCATAGACACCCGAGAGACATTCTTTGCATCAGCGTACATTTCCTACAGAGCATCACACATTTCTTTTACAGTACCAAGGAAAACAACATTATAAATCTGATGGGGCTTCATGCTATTGAGGAGTAGAGTCGTGACAAAATAATCATCGGACTTCCATGTTGTAAACTTCGTCTCATCCATCTTGTCAATCGGAGGAGAATCCAGATGAGAGAGCTTCCGTTGAGAGCCACAGATAAATCAGAATGCACGCGACCATAGAAGATAGTATGAATCGTTCAACTTGACAGTTGTTCCAATAGCCGAAGGAGTCATCCGTACATCTGATGAGGAGGAAGTGGAAGCCATAACAATAGCCGAGAAATAGAGAGATGCCAAGGAGTGATCAGGACATAGGAAGAGGGATGAAAGAAGTGGGAGACGACCCCCCTCCCTACATGCCGATCATGTCGCAGAAGAAGGCCGACTACGAGACTGGCTAGAAGAAGCGTATCGCCGCAAGCGGCAAACCCTGCAGCGGTGGGCGGATCCCTCCACGAAAGAGGGAGGAGCGGCCGACAATCGCTCTCCCTTCATGCCATGGGCAGTGCTTTAGGGAGCCAACAGTGGTCGAAGGAGAGAGGCGACGACAGTGTGTGTGTGAAGGAGAGAGGCGACGACGGTGGGTGTGTGAAGGAGAGAGGCGACGGTGGGTTTTACCCGAGATTAACCCTCTCTGATACCATGTTGGAAGAAAAGATCAAAAACAATCTTTATTCCTTGGAGCAATGCTCCTTATATAGAGAGTACACTAGACAATTTCTCTCGTTAAGGCTACGATACATTAACATACTCTTGATGGTTAGATAAGAGTAAAGCTTTGTGCAACACCCTGGATAATGACACCCATGGGTGTTGCACGTGCGACACTATTTATTTTTTTTAATTTTTTTTGAGTGACTCTCATGTCAAGTTAACTTAGTGTGCTGATTACGTCACCAGGTGAAGTGACACGGGGGCCACGTAAAAAAATTTACCCTCCTATGAATAGTAAACATGACTCATTTTTATTATTCATAGGGCTGAACTTTTATTTTTGTGTGGCCCCTACGTCAGGTCACTTGATGACGTGGGCGACACATCAAATTAACTTGACGCGACAGCTCTGCTCAGAAAAATTAAAAACATAAAAAAATAATGCACTTGCAACACGCCCGAGTGTAATTACTCGGGATGTTACACAAAGTTTTAACTCTGATGCTGTTCTTTAATCTGATAACTAATACTTAATTACCGTAAATTAAGTTTTACAGTTTTGTTGCAGACTCGTACTGTTTTTTCTAATGAGTAGTACTCGCTGTTAATTTAGTTTTACATTTTTATTGCAGACTCAAATCTCATCTTACGCCTTTTTATTTTCCACCAAATTAGATCGATCCCATGTAGACTTCGCACTTCTTTTGTTCATTACAAGCTGAGAGCTCGCGGTCCCAACTCGCACGTTCCCTGGCGAAGACAACGACGACAGTGGCCGGCAACAGGGGTCCACCGAATATATATATATATATATATATATATATATATATATATATATATATATATATATATATATATATATATATATGTATATCACAGTTGGCTTCTTTAGTTGTTCCTCAGAAATCTGATCCACCGGGGCCAAGAGAGCACCACCAAGAATAATAAGACAACACTGTCTGCTAGTTGAATGATGTAAAACATCCAGATATTGTTTAAAAATACTCTTAAAATATATTTCAATTATGATATTTTTTTTATAAATCAGAAACATTATCAAGTAAAACAAACTCTTGTCGGTTTTTAAACTATCTGCTGGTTGAATGATTTTGTGGGGAGAGAGAGAGAGAGATTTTCTCAACAACAACAACAAAAAAAAAAGAAAGAGTGGGAACATGTTTTAGAAGATTATTTAGATTCTAGCAGTTGAGAGTGTGATTTTTCTTATGAATAGATTAAAATGACGCAGCCTTTTAGACGCTACTCAAAAAGTCAGAACATCCATTAAATTTAGTATTGAAAGAGATGTACGATGTAGCAACCCAACACCCCTAAGACATGATGGATCTGATGGGGTATTTATTTGAGAATTTTACATGAAAATCATTGTTAAAATTAAATTTATAAGAAAATCAATCTTAAAAATATATTAACAGACGTATCACCCAATTAATTCAAATAGTACATAAGTATTATTTAAACGTAATTTTTTTACCAATTTTTGACAAAAAATGATATATCTACTAATAAATACGATATCTTTACACAATGATATGTCTGCTAATATATCTACAAAAACATTTTTTTATAAAATCTCATTTAATAATAATTTTCATGCAAAAAAACTCTTTTAATTATATATATATGTATTTATATATATGAGCTGACCCTAGCCCATGGACAGAAAACATGGTTGAGCATGTCAATATAGATAGCCAAAGGTTGGTCAAATTCTGGAGCAATTACACAGTTGAAAGTCCTCAACAGAACCCACATTGTAGAAAAGTCCCAAGTAAACAGTAGAGAGAACATGTGGGATAAGAGCTCAAATGATCTTTCCTTCACTCCGGAGCTAAGCCATCTATTCTCCTGGGGCAGAGACCCCCTGCTTGAGCCTTTCCTTCTTCATCTTCTTCTTGGAAACCGGCTTCTTCTTCCTTGGTGGCAGCGTTTTCTGCGCGTAGGCGTAGAGGGCGTAGTTCCCAACAAAGAAGACCACCAGCAACCCCACGACCACGAGCAAAACTATCAACCCAGGATTTAGTCCTTTTGCCACCTCCTCCCTGATCACATTCCCCTGCTGATGACGAAGTTAGGCCCCCCATCAAAGCCAGGAAGAACATGGTCGCAAAAGGAAGTAAAAGGAAGGACTGATCAGCCATATTTTTGGGCCTTCCTCTTCTCTCTCTCTCTCTCTCTCCTTTGGGTCTTTATGTGTGTGTGTGTGAGAAAATACAATTGCAACCGAGTCATAAAATTTAAGATTTTTTCACATAAATGTCATTGTTACAGGCACAATTGCAATATGTCATTCCTGGAAACATATTAACATATATATCACTGTTATTTTGAAAAACTTGTAAATATTCCATGTCGGATGACATATTTGTAAGTTTTTCAAAATAACAGTGATATATATGTTAATTCGTTTCCAGAAATGACATATCTGTAATTTTATCTGTAACAATAACATTTATGCAAAAAACCCAAAAATTTAAGCATCCAATCCAAATCATAAACTACCTTCTCCACAAGCCAGAATCCAGGGAACATACATGGTGGAGCTTTTCACCCACTCAATTCAGCTATTGCTTTAGATTTATCATTTAACAGCTTGAACTATGTACATATATTCAACAAAAATGTCTAATCATTTATGTTCTCCACAAAATAATAATCATAGTAGTAAGTAGTAACACCAACCACAATGCGAACAACCAATCGCCAGAAAATAGGATATACCAAGGAGAACCTTTCAGAACTGACTTATGCTTGTCAGAAGACGTGGCATCCAATGTTTCTCAAACTTTATCTTGACATATTGCTTGCATAGCACGATGCCCTTGATAGACGCGAGTAAAATTAGAATCATTAACGCAGCATACAGAATTAAAGCTCTCACATTGATCCAAACATTTTAAAGGAAACTCTGCACATGTTGAATGTTACTTCTTTTTAAAGTTGCACATTTTTGCAAATCTTTTAAGGTTCTTACTCTGATATAACTATATTTTGGTTAGCACTACTGACATAATTGTCGCAGTTACTGATATTTGTTAATTCTCTGCCATCAGTGTCATGCAAAATAGAACATAATTGAGTTTTTTATCTTATTGTACAACCAATAACCTATTATTAAAGTCTCCATCACAGTAGAGGATTGAGATCGTTTACTCCATTTTCCCTAGACTATTTGTCCTCCACTTCATCTCAACCCATCATCTATATTGCTTCATATTTTCTAGGGATCTGGTTTCACAGTATGAATAAAACAGGAGTAAATGTCAAAACAGATGAAAGGCTGAGAATAAGTGTCAGTACAATTGGTGTAGGAAAAGTGGAGCAGAGATCTCACTCCCTCAGTAGATAACCAGCTGATGAACATATGCTGGAAAATTTCCCACCAACTGGCTTTGCTTTTCAGCAACACGGCCGGGAGTTTGGACTGAAGCTAACAAAAAGCAGCAGAACATTGTTCTTATTCTCAGGACTTGGCCAGTTTAACCCTAACCCAGTACCAAATACATGGGGTAAGGCATGATGATAATGATGATGTTAGGAGAGCAAACCATTTACCCTTCTCTCTCTCTTTTATGAACAAGGAACAAATTTCCAACAATGGTGCACAGAAAAATTTTCTTCTCCTCACCCTTTTAAGTTATAATTTGGAGCAAACGTGCCACAGAAATATGCAACTGTAGATACCAATGAAGGCACACAAGATAGCAGCGATCCAAAAGCAATTTCATCATCCAGTTTTTTAGAAGGTGGATTTCCATTCAATGTGTGGTGGATTTCCA
Source organism: Amorphophallus konjac (assembly GCA_022559845.1). Lineage (NCBI taxonomy): Eukaryota > Viridiplantae > Streptophyta > Magnoliopsida > Alismatales > Araceae > Amorphophallus > Amorphophallus konjac. The sequence continues at coordinate 62,223,396 of CM040121.1, read as the reverse complement.
TTCAATGTGAAACTTTCAACTTTCACTAAAAGCAGAAAGACTATTGGGGAAAACTTTCCGTCATCCTCAAGTGACAAAGCAGAATTAGAACAATGGCTGTCCAATTTGCCGTGAAGAAAACACCTAGAAGTTGTTTGGAGCAAAAGGGTCAAAAAGATTTAATAGCTGTATTGCTCAGCACGTTGCCGCTAAGGAACAACAACAAAGATTGCGAAGGAATTACAAAAGACATCTGAAGACCATATACTCCAGAGACAGGAAGCAAACAGCACTAGTAATTGTCCACATGATGTGCTGAAACATTTTGCTGGTTCCGTCCAGTTTTTAGAAGGTGGATTTCCATTCAATGTGTATCTTTCAACTTTCACTAAAAGGAGAAAGACTATTGGGGAAAACTTTCCATCATCCTCAAGTGAGAAAGCAGAATTAGAACAATGGCTGTCCGATTTGCCATGAAGAAAACACCTAGAAGTTGTTTGGAGCAGAAGGGTAAAAGAGATATGATAGCTGTATTGCTCAGCAAGTTGCCACTAAAGAACAACAACAAAGGTTGTTAAGAAATTACAAAAGACATCTGAAGACCATATACTCCAGAGACAGGCAGCAAACAGCACTAGTAATTGTCCACATGATGTGCTGAAACATTTTTCTGGTGTGGAACCAAGAGATCTTCCAATAAAAGTCTCACCCATTTCTTAGACTCAACCAATTTATGAAGCATTTAGAAAACAATTCTGGGGATGTCAATGACTGGAAAACCAGAAAAGGAAGGAGAAGAAAAGGGGAGTTAAAATTCATATCCAGTTTTGGTGAAAAATACAGAACAACTATGTTTTTTCTAGGTGAGATCTATGGTCACTTTCCACAAAAAATCAGATACCTTTCAGTTTCAAAATGTGAACATAGTCATGTATGGCACACACATTTTCATGCTTTGTGGCATATTTTTTCAGTTTTTTTACATATATACTGCTGTAATCTTTGTTTTTTGCATATATACCTTGATTTATATGAATCGTCAAAAATACCCCTAAATACATTCAAATGGTTGCATTCATACACTTCTGGTCCTTATGTCGTTAACTTTGAAGGAATATTCCTAGATAAATGCTACAGAAACCGTTAATAGATGGAAAAACACCAAAATATCTTTAGGACCATATGATCTCATCAAACCCCTATAAAACTTAAGGGTGGATTCATCATTCCAACATTTAAACTGCACTCAGGTTACAGTGACTGGAGAGGGTATGACTGTAACTATTTCAGGGGTATTTTTGACAATTCATGCAAATTAGGGGTATATATTCAAAAATCAAAGGTTTCAAGGTATATATGTAAAAACCTTACTTTTTCTAAAAGGAAAAGTATGTGGAGGGCCAATAGTAGCTTTCAGATAGTTATGTTCTACGTCATTTAATGCAGAATTTATATCTAATTAAAAGAGAAACACTTCCCAAAGAAAAAGGGAAATGGAAAGAACGTATTATATTTTCCTTGGCATCTCTAGCATCAAGACTGGTCATACATATTTTGTCAAACCCAGATTAAAAAGTAGAAAAGAAAAAATAGTGCACAATCTTTCAATCCTGGAGCCAAATAGAAGCACAAGCAGATTTAAAGCTTGACATGTTGGGATGTAGGCCATAAGATAAATGACAGGAAAATAATTTAATTCAATTTTTGAAGGCATTAAGGTCACAGTTTTCTCTACTTCTTTGATATCATAAGTGAAGCTTCCAGTGATAAAGCTGTTGTAGACCATGAAGGTGATTAGAGGAAATAGGATATGGCTTTGTAATCAGAAAAGTACGTAACTTGTCCAAAGTGGCAACATCCTCAAAGCTGTTAACCCAAAATCTCCTAAAACTAAATTATTTCCATAGTTATACATGGTTCCCCAATATGACCTCCAAGAGAGGAAGACGAAACATGGATGAAGAAGTCAAGTTTTAACCTTTATGTTCAATGAAAATATGATTTCCAAAATAAGAAATATAAATGATAAGTGGAGGCATCAGCAAATCAACAACCTTTCTAAAATAAAAAGGAATGCCTCATAAAATATCTACCATAGTACCATGTGCATCTGCTTATTGGAAGGTGACAAGGGTCACAATTCATTAAACAGCAGAAAGGGGGAAAAAAGCAAATCAAAACCCATTTTTCAAAATAAACAGAAATACTTCATAAAACATCTATCATATGCCTATGTTTCTTTGGAAGCCGACCAGGGCCACAATTCATTAGAAAAACAAGAAAGGGAAGTAAAGTCAGAATTATATTGACCAACAGAGCATCTGGACTGTCAATAGAAACACAATGAGATAGGAACCATGGAACAGGACATCAACTATTCTAACAAGGAACCAAAACAATGGACAAACAAATAATACTTCCCCTTGGGAAACAAAAGCCAAATAACCAAAACTTTCCAGAAAGGACAAATATCCAAACTCCTCTGGAAAGGTAAGACAAAAACAAAAATTACAGAATAAGTTTTCTCCATCCCTTAATTCTTTGGAAGAGAAATATGTATGCTGAAGTGTTATGTTTCATGGACCAGGTCCATTCCTCCACAAAATTGAGGACCTTTCCATGATACAAACAGTCTATCACTGCTGGCAGTATCCTCATCGACCAACGAACCTCTTTCTGAATAGGATAGGCTGCCTTCCAAACTTTCAGTAACTCTTTCACTATCAACGGTTTCCACCAATTCACATGAAGACATATGCATAAGATTTGCCATATTACATCAATGATTCAACATGACACAAAGAGACAATTAGCTGGCTCACAGTAAATAGCACAGAAATGTCATGAGCAGTGTAGTCAAGGCGGGCGCCTAGGCGTTGCCTAGGCGCCGCCTAGGCGCGGTTGAAACGTTCAGGCGGACTGGCGCTTTTCCAAACACCCAAAAGGCGAACCGGGCGGTTGCCTTAGGCGGGCTGGGCGCCCCGGTCACCTTAAACTCACGGGTCCGACCGAGTCTGACCCACCCCCACCCGTTTAGGTTAAAACCCCCCCTCCGGTCAACCACGTTTGACCGCTCCCCCCCGTCCCGACCCGACCTCCCACTCCCCCTCGATCCTCTTCTCCCAGGCGGCAGTCTCCCTGCCCTAGTCGCTCGGCAGCCGGCGTGCGCGTGCCGCCGTCGTCATCGTCGACCACGGTGACGTCCCCTCCTCCCCGGCTGCGACTTCCCCCGCGGGCCCCGGCTGCGACGTCCTCCTCCTCCCCGGCTGCGACTTCCCCCTCCTCCCCGGCTGCGACCTCCCCCGCGGGCCCCGGCGACAACTCCTCCGCGCCTGCAACAACTCCTCCGGTGCTGTCACCGGAGCGTGGAGCCACCGCCGGCGCCCCTATCCTCTCCACCGCCGGTTAGTTCCCCCTGCCCCTCTCTCTCTCTCTCTCGGCTCTCCCCCCCGGCGCCCCTCTCTCTGTCTCCCTCCGCTCTCTCTCTCACGGTCTCACCGGAGCAACCCCCCGGCCCCTCTCTGTCTCCCTCCTCTCTCTCTCTCTCACCGGAGCAACGAGAGGCCCCTCTCTCTGTCTCCCTTCTCTCTCTCTCACCGGAGCAACCCCCCCGGCCCCTCTCTGTCTCCCTCCTCTCTCTCTCCCTCTCTGTCTCCCTCCTCCTCCTCTCTTGGCTCTCCCCTCCGGCCCCTCTCTCTGTCTCCCTCCTCTCTCTCAGTCGCTCTCCTCTGTCTCCCCAACCCCCATGGCAGATAATAGTTCTTTAGATTAATTTTTTAGATTAATTTTTTAAATTAAAATTAAAATAATTTTCATTATTAGTTACTGTTTTGCGTGTAGATCATGGCAGATAATAGTTCCACGGCTGAGACCGAGATAAAAGGAACATTTCTTAGTAGTTAACTAGTTATCTTATATCATACTTGCTAAGTACCACTATTTGATTCTTTTTTAATGATGTGATTTGTTATTTGTTAATAACTTATTATGTTTGGTAGGATTTGTTTTCCACATTATGTCTAATATCTTTCAGGATGGAGCTAATAAAAAGATGAAGCTAAAAAAATGTAGCCCACAGGTTAGTGTGTTTAACCCTTTGGCGTTTATTTTCTGTAATTTTCTTGATGCTATTATGTTCTTTTGTAATTTTATGAATTATTTTCATGTTTTTCTGTAATTTTTTGATGCAATTTAATTTTCTATAATTGTCATGCAATTTAATTACTGCAATTTCTTTATGTTTCTGACTTTTTTATATTTTTTCTATAATATTTTCATATATTTTATTGTTATTTTATATATTAGAAGATATATATTTTAGAATTTTTAATTAGTGGCCAAAGTGTCGCCTAGGCGACGCCTAAGCAGACGCCTTGTCGCCTAAGCGCTTAGAGACCCCGTGAGCGCTTTGGTTCGCCTTTGTCGCCTTGACAACTATGGTCATGAGCAACTGATATTAGGATCTTCTTTTTTCAACCACATCCCTGTAACCAATCTATTCAAACAGCTTGCCGAAGTAATAATCTAATCCTGTAGGATTTCTTGCATTTACAAACCATGTAAACCCACTACATTTTACAAACTCCCTCATTATCTCTTCACAAAGAATCTCAGAACTTTCTCCCACCTCCATATCCTTTTATCTTTTATACATTGATGTAACTGAGTTCCTTCTAAGATTTGGGGCAACATAGCCAGTTCCCCGATTTCTTCATCAAGCAATTCAGATGTCAGCCATCTCCAATGGATGTCTTCATAAAAAAATTGACTTGGTAAATTTCTTACTGAGAGATGGGTGACAATACTGTTTGAACTCACAGTGAAGAGCTGTCTTAGAGTACTGATGACATTCCCAAAACCTGATCTTTCTGCCATTTCCCACCTTAGATGCCAAAGAACTGATGATGAAGTCAGCCAAGTGTGTAAATCAATCACCACATATAGGGTACTCTCAAACTGTTGTTTTGGTTTTGGCTCTCATTTGCAACAGTTCTTAAAATATAACACCTTCACAATATGACACCACAGAGCATTCTCCTTGATTTTCCCAAGTCTCCATAACCATTTGGCTACGAGGGCTTTGTTAAAAGTTGAGAGACTCACTAAACCAATCCCAACTTCATCTTTCCTCCAACGTACACATCCCCATTTAATTTAAGTGAACCCTTCTGTTCTCCTTATAAGCTAAGTTGGATAAAACAGACTCAAATAAATCCACCCCCCAAAATTCCACCTTTCCCCTGCAGACAGAAGCTTTACCCTTCCTGCCCTCTGTCCTACCGTCAGTTTCTGGATATGCATCCCCAAACCCTAATCCTTACTTCTAAGAGGTCGAACTGATAAGGGAAGGCCTAAATATTTAACCGGGTATTCAGCACATAAAGCAGTGCATGCACATCAGAAGCCCATAATGCATAGGCACAGCCTCCATCACAGTTCTTCTTCTTTGTTTCAACCATACACATGTATGTACATACGTCTTGTGAAAGCATGGATGGGTGTATAAATGAAAAAATAAAAGTAATACCTTAATCTGGACGACCCCGTACGGGATCAAAAGTGTCTCAACAATGCTAACCTTCGCATGCACGAAGGAGGATTGGGTTAGCTTAGAGATACCATGGAAGACTAAGTTGGTTTGCATTGCATTTCACTAGAAACATAAACAACTAAAGGGCACATAAAATCATCAAAAGAGTTATTTAGTAGCTACTCATAAGTGGTCCAACTTTGGGCTGATGAGCAAGTTGTTCTACAGATAGGATGGTAAGGTTGAGTCATTGAGAATGCCAGCTCCAAAAGATTTACTGACCGCCATAGGTGGGAATATATAACACAATATGTGACACTACTGCTGATTTTGGTGGGTTTACTGAGTGCCACATGTGGGAATACTTGGCATCACTGTCATTTGGTGTTGCATGCTTAGTCTCTGCTTTCTCTTTGGAAGAAGCAAGTGCATCTTACAAAGGGATAAAATAATGATATTCATGTATCGAAAGTGCAATAAAGTAGGGACATTGAGCTGTTGAAACGAGTACTTATAACATAGATCTGCTACCACTAGAAATTAGCTGTCACAAAGAATTTTCAATGTCTTCGTGGTGAGACGCTCATTAATGCAAGTGTATTACTTCAAAATCCCCCGCCACTTCAACTTTTTTTTTGCCGTCATTTCAACTTAGAAATCATGGCTATTGACCGATATCCTTGTCACTTTTTGTTGAATATTCTAACATTACTAAAAACGATATATACCAATAGTCTAAGCCTAAACTAAACATGGATCGATGTAACATGCTTCTCAGTGTAAAACAATCATCTGCAATCACAACATGCTGAGCATAAATCCGGCTTTACCCTTTTTGGTTGTAAAATGCATATAAATCCATATTCCGGACTCGGAAAAAGAATTGCTTGAATAAGATTAAAGATGAAGAATCTAAATTTAAAAATAAACTAAAGGTTGGTGGTACTATCCACTTTTGAAAAAAAATAAACTAAAGGTAGAAGCCTTAAACATCTCCTCTAATCTGCACTATACTAAATGAGTAAGCTAACTAGTTGGGATACTCCCTGAAACGAGAAATTTATCAAGGAATCACTAAGGAGATAAAACAGCTTGACTGATGTTTAGGCTCTAACAATGGATATTACTCGCTTTAGCTGTGACCTACATGACCATAGACATGCAATGAGGGGGAAGTCCGGAAGAACCCTCGAAAAGTAGAACCATCCATCAGAGAAATAACATATACGAAAGAAAAGGGCAAGATGATTCCAAATTAATCATAGATCTAGAGATCACACGCTTGTAAGAGTGCGCCAATCCAATCAAAAAGAGATCTTTCATCCACCGACGTATAGAGTGAGAGAGAGAGAGAGACAGTACCTCACTGTAGACCTGTTCATCCATGGAGGGCAACCGATTCCGATACGACTTCCCTTCTCCCTGCTGCATGCAAGCATTCAAACCCAATTACGAAAAAGAGAGAAAAATACAACAACATCAGAAAGAGACGACAAAGCGCAAACATCAGGTTTTCCCAAGTAGAAAGAGGAGGACGAGATGTGGGAAAAACAGGAGGAACAAAGCGAGGGGGAAAAGGGGGGACGGTTCAGCAGATCCCGACATTCCCCGACCTTGTTCAGATCCACGATGCCAGATACCTAATTTTTCACCACAATTGGAAAGTTTAGAGGGAGATGGAGAGGAAGAAGTAAGAAGGGAGAAGCGATTACCCCGTGTCGACCTCTGAGATTTTGCGCGTCCGTCGAGCACGAAGTTCTCAAGAATTTTATTTCTTGCATGCCCTCAATGGGTAGGAGAATTTATTAATTTAATAGGAGTTTTTGCAAAAGTATCCTCCTTACAAGTTAATTTATGAAAGTAGTCCCTTCTTTTTCATATTACTTTTAATAACTTTAATATCGATACAATGTCAGATTTTATTGAAGATTTAAAAAATGTTCTATTTTCATCTATATAATTAAATTTTTAGGTGAAAATATCTTTATAAAAAATTATTTTGATCAAAAAAGAAAGAGAAATAGAGAGAGAGACACAAATATATGAAGAGAGGGAAAGTGTTTATGAGAGATTAAGAATATTTAATCTTATTTTTAAATTTAATTAAAAATTAATTACAATTAATAGGAAATTTTAAAAAATATTAATAAGGAGTTGTGACAAGGGTATTTTTGTAAATATAATGATACAGTAAGATTATTAAAGATAATATAAAAAAGATAAATAATTTTACAAATAAACTTAGAAATAATACATTTTACAAAATTTTAAATTTAATAATATAAAAGAGAAGAGTCCAAAAAGCACATGCCGAACCAAAAACAGAGCCCAAAAAGGCCCCAGAACGTTTCTTTCTTTCGAGTAGTTTTGATAGTCAAATATTTGAGTTAACTTCATATGTATTCACTTACATGAAAAATATCAAAAACTCTATCCTTAATAGCATTCTAGAGATATGTGAATAATTATTTTTATCATATATAGTATCAAAAAATATCATTAAATAATAAAAATATCTCCGGAGTCTACGTGCGTAGATTTAGAGTTGACGTAAATATTGAGAGTATTTACTATTTTCATCATTTAGAAGCATTTTCACAATGACTAGTTAATAACGCTATTATATATGACATTTGACAATTGAGGATGATAATTTTAACCTTTTACATGTAAGTAGTATATATATGGAATTATCTCAAATACTTATACATCTCCTCTATAGTTGGGAGAGTTTAATTCTACATGTAAGTAGTATATAATTGTAACCGATTACAATTTTTTTCATAAATAGAAGATATTTCCGCATACTACATATTTATAACCTTATTTAAGCAATTGTTCTTGACCCACGGATTCCATCATTGAAAATGACAATTTCTCCACGCACGCCCCCCCCCATCCCCCCAAATGAGGTTTGAGTACGTTGTTAATTGAAAATGTTAATAAATGTTGAAAGCTTTTTTTTTTTGCAGTGTAAATGAGTTGAATTATTTTTCTACGAACACTCAACTCAGTTTATAAGTAAACCTAAAAAATCGTCAAACTTGTTTATTTAATTAAGGAAATAAGTTAAGAAAATTTGTGGTGTAGTCGTTCACGCACCAAATCCAAAGGATACCACCCATCACGGCACACCAGGGCCGGCATGTAAATACGTAATAACCCAATTTCTTTCAAAGCTGATGGATAGATGGGTCCAGGGAGAATAGCTATTAATACTAATAGCAGTACAAATGTCAATTGTATATTGTCAGGATATTTATAAATTTTGAGCAATCCCTCATATATATATATATATATATATATATATATATATATATATATATATATTTGAGAATGTTTTGACACAATTTCTTGACAATTCCACTTATAAAAGTGACTATTCCATCTATGTGGACAAGCATTTCGAATATGGAGGTCTTGTAATAAATTCTATATACATCTCGCCCCTTGTGAGGAGTAATTAGACATGGAGGCTCTCTAAGAATCTATGTGAGACTTCTATTGAACTAAGGCTGATTAGCAAGTCATCTATTAGCTGAGTTGGCATTGGATAAGCTTATTAATATGAGACAAAAGTTTGAACCCAAAACCTCGCCAAAGAAGGAGAGGTGAGACTTCTATTGAACTAAGACTGATTAGCAAGTCATCTATTATCTGAGTTGGCATTGGATAAGCTTATTAATATGTGACAAAAGTGAACTATAAGGACTAAGAGATCGAAACTCAAAGTATAGGAAGTTTAGATCCTATAAATGTGTTAAATAGAAGGACACTCATGATTTATTATTTTAGTAAATATCTAAAATATGTCAAAAGCTCAAAATAATTTGAGTTAATTTCATATATATATATATATATATATATATATATATATATATATATATATATATATATATCATCCTTACACGTAAAATATCAAAATTATCATTCTTAGTTCTCAATGTCATCATTATTAATTAAAATTTTAAAAATATCACTAAACGATAAAGATGCCTCCACCATTCCTATCGATCATAAATCTGCCCACACAGCTCAGGCATATTTCCGTTATTTAAAGATATTTTTAAAACTTCTAGTTAATAAAGATGGTATATATGATATTTACAACTAAGGACAATAATTTTGATATTTTGCAGGGAGTATACAAAATTCAAAATTAAATCAGATAGTTTTCAAATGTTATTCTTTAGCATACTATTCTCGAAATGCAACGTAATTTATATAGGGATTTTTACATCTATACCCCTATAAAATCTCATATTTAGATCTATCCCCATACTTTTACCTTATTATCACGTATATCTCTGATATATCTCATAATTATATCATCGCCATAACCATGGTTTCCTTAACTCAAGGAATGTATGAGTTAAGAGATATAATTACTAGCTTGTCCTTAGGTTAACATACTCTCTTTTTTTGGTAGATAACTTTTTTTTTAACGAGGAGGGGGGACCAGGTATTGAACCAGGGCCTCCCCCTTGCCAAGGAGGAGGGTGTCCACTCCACCACTAGTGGGGGGACCAGGTTAGCATCCTCTCTCTCTCTCTCCATCCATCCATGGCGGGTGCCGATGACATCAAAGGGCTATTAGCTGTCGGCCACCGCCATGCCCACCTCCCTCCAGATCTTTCTCTCTCCTTAACGACATGGAGATCCATGGAGAAGGGGTGCGAGAGTGAGCAGAGGGAGGGGGTCGGGGGGTTTCTGAGAGAGAGAGAGAGAGATAGAAGGGGTTCACAATAGAGGGAGATGCCGACAGAGGGGTAGAGGGACAGGGAGGGGTGGGGGAGAGGGAGGGGGCTGCCAGCGAGAGGGGTGGGTTGGGCCTACGATCACTAAAGGGGTGAGATGGTACATGCGATCGCCGGAGAAGGAGGAGGGCCAGGAGGGGTGCAGGGGTCGACTTGTCGGAAGGGAAGAGGGGGCCGAGAGGGGTGCGGGGGTGCCCTGGAAGCCCTGGAGGGGGAGAAGGCGGGGGTCGGGAGGGATAGGGGGGATGGGCCTATGAGCGCTGGAGAGGGAGATGGGGACAGAGAGGGGTGGCGGGGGGTGGGGTGCGAGAGCCGAAGATCTCCACCTCCTCCTATGGTTGCGGCCCTCTCCTCATAGAACATGTAAACTAGGGTAGCCCTAACCCTTAGAGCAGATCTACAGTGGAATCGGGAGCGAGGTGGGGCCTGTGATCTGAAGGGGGAGAGGGGGGCCTGCGATCTATGGGTGGGGGGTACGAAGGGCCGGAGGGGGAGGAGGGGGCCGCAAGGGGTGGAGGTGTTCGCCGGGAGGAAAAGATGGTGGCCGAGAGGGGTAGGGGGTGCTCTTTGGAGCTTACCGAGGGGGAGACAGGGGACAGGAGGGGTGGGGGTGTTCATCGAGAGGGGAAGATGGTGGTTGAGAGGGATAGGTGGTGCTTGACGGAGCTGGCAGTAGAGGGAGGGGCCTGCGTCCACCAGAGGGGGGTAGGGAGGGGTGGCGGGGGGCGGTGCGAGCTCCGGAGGGGGAGAGGGGGGCCGAGAGGGGTGTGGGGGGTGTTCGCTGGGAGGGGAAGATGGTGGCCGAGAAGGGTAGGGGATGCATGCCGGAGAGGGAGGGGGAATGGGAGTTGTCGGAGGTGGGGGAGAGAAGTTGCAGGTGACACCCTTCTCTCTCTGCCCCCTCTCTCCCTAGAAAATACAAGGGCATTTTTGATATTTTATATTTTTAAATAATTTTTAAGCATATTCCTAGAATATTCGTCGTAGTTGACAACTCAAAAATTGCAGAGGAATTATCGTAACAATATTGAGTATATAAGGGATATACGGGTGAGTATGCAAAAAATTAAGGGATAAAAATAAATATAAATTTTTATAGGGGTATAGATGTAAAGACCCTTTATATATATTGTTTCGTGTTACATTTTTCATGATTTTAGATAAATCTAACAAAGTCAAAGCACAATGATCAAGTAGAATCCTTTCTTATCACTCGATTTCTTATCAAAATATTACTACATATGCACCATGTAGATGTATTATATGATATTAAGTATCATATCAAAACGTTGGCCACGACGTAGGAAAGTGTTTCTTATTCCTAGGCTATGCCTTCGTGCCAAATTAGATCTGCTTTCAGATAATACGAAGGCTAAAAGAAATATCACGAAGCTTAACCCAGTCGACGCTCATGGTGACTATATACGAAGGCTATGACTTAGGAATTGGTTGTTTCTATGTAATTCTTCGGTTTCGGGATTTTTGGTTTTAAAATCGGTAAATTTTTTATTTTAAAATTGAGAGTATTTTATCAGGTGACTATAAAACAAAAAAGTATTTTATTAATTTTTTATAATTTTAATTTATTTTATCCAATTTTGACTCTGGATGGATATGGAGTGTACATCAAAACGAAAACTCTCGGTACGCAATATCATCTAAGGTAATCTCAGTCAAAAAAACAGCTGAAAAATATTATGAAACAAAACAATTGCAAAAGTTTTACAATGAAACAAATAAGCTCTTAATATGATTGGATGGAATATTAATTTTAGTATTGAATGAATTTTATAGGGGCTTTTACATATAAATCATCCTTACACAAAACAGTACAAAAATATCATTATTGAAACTGTATTTGAGCACGGATCATTATTTTTGTCAATATCTTGCACAAATAACGTCACTGTAACTGATTGTTACTTACAGTCTTTCTAACTATGGTTATCATTAACCTCAGTTGTAAAATAACAACAATACCCCCAATTAATTAAAATCCACCTCTCTCTCTCTCTCTCTCTCTCTCTCTCTCTCTCTCTCTCTCTCTCTCTCTCTCTCTCTCTCTCTCTCTCTCTCTCTCTCTCTCTCTCTCTCTCTCTCTCTCTGTGTGTGTGTGTGTGTGGATCAGGAGGGGGGACCCCCTCTGACGCCCTCCCTTTCTTTCTCTCTCTCACTACTCTATCAATCTGTAGGCAGCCTAGGGGATAGTGGATTCCTCCCTAGAGAAGGCGGTGTTGCTGCTCTTCTTCGCGATGATATACACCTTGTCTGAGTCATTTGGCGAGTCCTTGGTTACACTTTGGCTGTATACATTGGAGTGCGACCGCACCTATGGGTTCATCCTTGCTCATGGAGCTCTTAGGTCTACTCTAGAGGGTGAGGACTACGACGACGGCGACAACGATCGGGGGTGGGGGAGTGATCGAGGAGATATTACCGAGGGAGCATGTTGAGAAGCCATTAAAGGAACAAGGGTGTGTCTACCATCCTAGGACATGGTACTGGTGCCCTAATCATCGAAGATAGTGTAGCTCATGTTGGTCACGGAGTGTTAGTTAAAATGTGTCCTGCAAGTCAATTATACGAGATATGATGAAACACTTATTGTACATCCTTGTTCGAATTAATTTATGACATTGATATTCATTATATTCATATTATGCACTTGTGTAGATTATAATGAAGTCCGTAAACTTATGTAATTAAGATTGAATTGCAATGAGATTATAATAATGAGATCAATCTTCTTTAAACATAAATTTAGAACATTCTTGGTCGTAGAAAATTTGAGAAGGACATCAAGCATTCGGATAGACCAATACGTGTTGTGTCATCTTATGTGACGACGGTGATTGATCTCATAGTCACTTGTGTGGAGACACTAAGAAAAATATGTAGGTGTTGATGGACAATAAGTTCACTGAACTAATCCAATTAAAAATCTTTGGATGATAATTATATCTAAGTATCAACTAGAAAATTCTTGGTACATATATAGCGTCACAGTTGGTCCTTAAACACTAGTCATCAAGGACACTTTGCATGAGGACTGCACTGTTTTGATCCCGGGTATAGGGACTTTAACCACAAGTCCCGGAAGCTCGAGTTTCAGATATAGCGAAATCTATGTGAAGAGAATTGAGTGACAATAGTAGATCATTCACTCTTTGATATAGACAGAGGGAGAATGCCCTATGAATAGTGTAGCGGTAGGAAAATGGTTCCTAGGTCACGTACCACCTTCTCTATTTATTTGTTGGGGAAGTCGTCTCGCGCCCGTGGAGGCCTGCACACACCAAGAAACCAGAAGGGCGTCAGAAGGAGTCCCAGGTGTTACCCCAGGGGACAACCCTCCGATGCTTAAGTCAGCAAGGGATCAATGAGCAATAGAGAATAGCTAAGTAAGAGAGAAGTAGAGGCCGTAGTGGTCGATCCAAGAGGCGTGTAGGTCCTCTGCACGCGTGATCACCACTCCCAGTGGGCTCTCAGAGAGTACTCGCTGGGTGGTAAGGTCGTACAAGAGGAGGGGGCTCTCTGGTTGTAGCGGATGGCCTCTCTGTCGTAGTTGCAGGTCGAGTTGCTCTCTTCTCAGTAGGAAGCTCTAGTGGCAGAAGTATCCACCGTGTCTCCTCTTGCGTAGTAGTATGGGGCTTAGTAGAAGAATCTACCGTGTCTCTTCTCTTCTGTCGATGTCCCTTTTATATGGGTTATCCTGGAGCGAGGGACCTCATCCCTTGATAGGGAAGGGTCCGTTTAGTAGAGTAACGTTCCCCCGCTATGTTGGCGGGAGTTTCCCGTAGGAGGGCGATAGCCTCGGCGTCGGCCGGTCCCTGGGCGAGTCTTACGGCACTCATGGCGCGTGCTCGTCCGTTACGGGGTCAAGGCTGACGTCGTGGGGGCAACGATCGGTCGTCGGAGTGTCCTCCGGCGAGAACTGTGCTTGGGCCAACTCCATCGTGCGTCGTGGAATCTGATGGTCTGTTGGGCCGGTCTTTCTCTTATTGGGTTGAGCATGCGTGCTCGTCCCTTGTCTGGGCTTAGCACGTCCAAACCTTAAAGGGTCGCTCGTGTTTGGGCCATTTCTGGGTCAAACCAGATTTACCCTCCTCACTTTCCCCATACTCTTAGTTGCCGAGCACTCACAGGGGACTGAGAGTAGCCCAAGAGAGGGTTCTTATGGAGGGTGTTATCCAAAGATGATCTCCTCGTACGACGGGAATTGGTGGCTTCGAGAGCCTGCTTGACGCGCAAGGCGCCTCTAGTGGTGGCAAAGGCCACGCTGGCAATGATGACTCCGGGTCTTGTCATGTTCTGGGAATGTGGGCTTAGAACGGTCACCTGGCCTCGGTAGCCGTACCACCGTACCGGCCAGCGTCCCTTCACCTGACCCTCAGGGGACAACCGTCGATCTGTAGTGGGCGATTATAAGAAGCGCTGCGAGGTCTCTCGCAAGCTATACCCACGTCTTGCTGGTCGCCGCACTCCATCGTAGGCGTCTTCCTCCCTTTGCCTGGCGAGGATCCCTCTTTCTCTGTTTTCCTTCCTTTCGGTAGCGATGCCTCCGCGTAGGAGAGCCCTCACCGTCAATTCTTCCTCTTCGGAGGAAATGTCTCAAGGTCGGGGTGGTATGCCGAGCACCTCGGGTGCGGGCACTAGTCGGCCTGGATTCTCCACCGAGTACGACATCATCTTCCCCTTTGTGGGAGACGACATAACGAGTCATCCTTCCGGCGGGATCATGATTCTAGTAGCCTCCTTTCAGGCGGGTCTCTCCATCCTTTTATCGCAGCCGTCCTTTGCCACTATGGGCGGAACCCTGGGGGCATAACCCCTAATTCTTACAGCGTCCTCTGTGGATTTGTCTACGCATGCCACAGAGCGTCGGTGGAGCCGAGTGTCGATCTATTTCGGCAATTCTTTCTCCTCCAGAGTTGCCCATCCGACACCTACTTCATCTACTTCAAGGCTCGGTCCAACGACCATTTCATCACAGTCTCCCGTACCGCATCTAACCACAAAGGCTGGGCGGAGCGGTACGTGTACCTCATCAAGTCAAAGGACTGGGAGAGGGCCTCCGATGGTTGGATGCTGGTGCGGACACCCGAGCAGTTGATCGGCACGATACGCCGAGCCACCGGTACCGCACACGGAGCATGACACGAGCCACCTCAGCGTCCATCTGGCTCGGAGACAGCCTGGAGACTCCGCCTTGAGCCTCCCCACTTATTATATTTAGTTAGACTTTATGTGTGTTTAATTTGTGTTTATTTCGTTGCATTCGGTTTGACATTTTGATTGTAATAGGGGCTTATGTGCAATTCGGACCCCGTGGGCCCCACGGGCCCCCCAGGCCCCACCCCATTGGGCCACCTCAGCCTAGGGTCCCACGTGGGGTCAGTCAACATGCCACATGGGAGCATCTAGAAGTTTGAATGGGAATTGGACACATGGGGGACAATGGACTAGAAAAGTCCACATGGGAGGCCACCTACCCCCACCAACCAGTCCACCCTCTCTCCTTAGTCCAAGGGCCGCCCCCCCCCCCCTTTATTTTTTTTATATTATTTTGTGTGTGTGTGTTACACTCCATCCCAACCCTCCATTCCCATCTCCTAGATCCAATGGTTGTAGATGGATGTGAGATGTAACCTATTTAAGCTTGTATTTTCCATTTTAGTAGAATTAATGCATTCATTTGGAAGAAAAAACCTTGGAGCTCCAGCTTGGTGCGCCCCTCCCTCTCCCCTTGCAGCTGTGAAGGTTGCTTCTTGGTGGTGAGACTCCACCCTATCAGTTCCGGTCGCCGCCGCCGCCGCCACGAGCCGCCACCACACCGCCACCGCCATCAACGAAGTTCTGCCTGCGCAGTACCACAGTAGCTTCCACGAAATTCAGCCATCAACCACGAGCTCAGATCGACCTGGGAATTTTACTGGATGTTCCAGAGGTGTCAAGAACTATCCACAAATTTTGGTTTGTCATTCAGATCCCGTTTCATAATTTTAGATTTTCGTCCACTCTTCCACTTCGGTTCTGCCAAAGTTCTGTCCAGGTTCCCATCCGCCCTGAGTTTCAAGTCTTAGGTCCACTTTTTGATTTATGTTGGTTTGCCCAATTTTATTTGGGATTCCACCCATCCACCCCTTCATCCACAATTTTTCTAAATTTCTGGTTCGCCCATTTCTTATTTTCTAAAAAGCGTTCTCAGTCCCATCTACAGTTCTGTCCACCTGTTTCCAGATCCGACCACCAGTCACCCCAAAAATCATAGTAAATCACCACCACCTCCAAATCAAATTCCAAAAATAGTCCCAGTTCCGTGGTTTGCTCCCCTACAACTTTAAGAAGAGCTCAAGAGTTGAATCGAAGGTTTACTAGGTGGTCAATGGTGGTTCTCAGACAAGTGCCCTGCAGCTCTGGGATTTTGGTTACTGTACAACAGGGACTTGTAAATTTATTAAAGTTCTGATCCGACCAGATCCAGCAGATCTCTCTGAGTCTAGATTGAAGCATTTGAAGAGGGCTTTCCAACGATAGCTCATGCGTCCCGATCCGACGTCGGGATTGGTCGCAGCGGCCATTTTCGCCGGAGCGCGCGCCTGAAAACAGCAACTAAAAATCCGTGGGCAGCAACTTCAAAGCTTGGGAATCGGGACCGATCGACCCCCGATCGGTGTTCCCGGCCGACCGCCGTCCGTGGAGGCGCGCCACCAGGGGTCCCCATCACAGTGGGTCCCACCCCCACAGATCCGGAGGACAGCGCCATCCGTGGGCCCCGCGGGCCCTCAGAACCCGCCGTTCGGAAAGTACGAAAACGAGGAGTTCGGCACCGCCGGGCGACATCAGGACGCTGCCCGTCAACCCGAGTTGCGTGATTCCCGGGCTCCACATGTGACCTTTTACCTCCCTGCATGGAGTGGGTCAAATCTTTGTATTGCTGTGATATTGTTTAACCGGGAGTCCGTGATTCGGCCGGGGTTGTCTTCACCACGCCGGGTGCGTGGAGGTAAAGGTCTTAACTCCTTGGCATTACTGTAACGACCCGAGAATCCGATTACCGGGAAGGCCCGATAACCCGAGACTCGCACCGCCGCCCACGAGCCGGGAGGGCTCGGAAGGGCTAGAAGGAGTGTGGAGGCACAAAGAAATAGGAAATAAAGCAGGACAACTCAACAATTAACAGAAATAAATAAACAACTACAACAGAGTCCAGTCCAACAGAAAGTACAGTCTAAAGCAGTAAAGCGTACCACATGCCAAGTCAACACTCGGCCCGGCAAGCTGGCAACTAAGGACCTCCGCTCCGCGCCCTCGAACCGCGAGGAAGAACCGCTACACCTGAAAAGCAGGGAATGAGTCTCCAAAACAGAGACTCAGCAGGGATCCCGCGGAACCCCAACCGGAAACAACGGCGGTAGCGGAAAGGAAGCTACAACTACAGCAGGAACAGCAAACCGGTGGCCGGTCAAAAACTCGGCACTACAGCTACACCTACTGTACCAGAAGGCACACCTCGATCACGCAGTCGAAGCTACCGAACCACACTAGTACCACCTACCGAAGCAAGAACACACGGCAACCACGCCGTAAAGGCCTGTCCCTCGGACACAGCCGACCTGGACACGCTGTCCAAGGTGCAACCCCGACCATCCGATCGCGGGTACCGCACAACAAGACCCAACCTCGGTAAAGCCACTAGCATTAGACCCTTGGCGCGAAAACCAACACACGCGCCACGGCGAAACAACCGAACTCAACGGTCAACACGACCGAAAACCCGAAGGTCGAAATCACGGAAACTGATAGTCTGTCACTCCGTACTCGACAGGAGTACCACCCACTAGAAGCACAGCCGGTAGCGTCCCCTGACGTCTTACACCGCACCGCAGGTGAACCGCCTGACGTGGTAGGTCCTACCCGAGGCGCGAACACCGTACAAGTAACCACAAACAAGTAACTAGCTGGGGTCACGCCCGTCGACGTGGGTCCAACCGCCCCCAACCACGTGTGCACACACAGACCACGCGTCCCTGGTCTGGTCCTCTGACCGGTTTTCCCCTCAGCCGGACTCTGGCTGCAAGACGTGGGGCCCGACGACAACCGGTCCACAAACCGCCTCTAAGGGTAAGCCCGTACACCACTCCCTGGTGCGACCAGCACACGCGTACTGGTAGGCTACGACTAGTGGAGGGTCACTGAAGGAGTAGACTTTCAACTCAACGGAAAACAACGTCCGAATCCGACGACGTACGGGGACCACCCCACGTACCGGCCCCGTCGCACGGCGACCACAGTCGGAGAAGGAACAGAACTTGCAGTCCACGGTCACGCACGCAGCCTGCGCGAAAGTCAAGAAAACCCAAGTGACGCTAAGTCACTGGACTCTGGACAGTCCTCTAGACACACTACAGCCAACGGTCCTTGAGTCGCAAGACTCGGGGTCAAGACCGTTGCACGCAACAGCACAAGGCCGTCGATCTAGCCCAATCTCTAGGTCCAAAACCACGATATCACGAATACCGAGACAACACACGAGTTGCCAAGACCATTCCCTTGAGAAGGGAACGCAAGGGACAAAGGCCACTCACACGGGCCACACGGAAAACACAGAAGCACGATTCCCAAGGCAGCACACAAGCCGCCACGACGATTTCCCATCTTGAAGCAAGCGGGAAACCTCCAGCCCCAGGCCGGGTAACTGGACTCGCAGTCCAAGACCAACCACGTGGCCCACATGGGAATCGCCTTCCAAAAAAACTCACGGCATGCCGGGGAGACCCCACCGCACCCACACCGATACACGGTGACTCGATCGAGCGTAACACGAAGGCCCAGCACGCGAGAAGTCACCCGGACTCTCAACCCTACGGGCACGCTAAACGAGATAACACGGTCCTCCAGACACCCTCAAAACACGGACACAGAAACCCACGGGTGTCAGGGACACTCACAAGACCGCAGGTCGACCACTGGGTCACAACCGGGTCGACTAGGGATCCACACATTGCGGGACAAGGCGGAGAACACAAAAACTCGCCTCGGAACAACACAAAGCCTGACGGTCTAACCCTAGACCGTCACAGGGCTGTAACGGTCTAGGCGAGACCGTCACATCCACCTGGCGGCCTAACGCAGGCCGTTACACGGCCCGAAGAAACACAGGATGTAACGCGCCTGGCCCAGCGCGTTACACGAATGTAACGCGCTTGCCCTGGTGCGTTACACGCCTCACGCTCTCAGCGTGAAAGCAGGATGTAACGCGCTTGCCCCAACGCGTTACACGGATGTAGCGCGTCTGGCCTGGCGCGTCACACACGCTGCCCTCCCCAACGGATAAAAACGGCTCTGACGGCCCACCCTGGGCGCGTTACAAGCATGTAACGGTCCAGAGGGCACCGTCACACCCCCAGCCCTCAGCTGGGCAACAGGGAATGTGACGCACCCACCCTGGGGCGTCACAAGGCTGTGACGCGCCAGCCCTGGTGCGTCACACGCCTGACCCGAAAACCAACGGAAGAGACTCTAACGGTCTAGCCCTGGTGCGTCACAGCACCTGGCGGTCTATCGTGGGACCGTCACACCCACAGACCACCAAGGGCCAACAGAAGGGGGATGTAACGGCCCTGCCCAGGCGCGTTACACCAAGTGACGGCCACTGGAAGGACCGTCACTTCCTTCCGAGAACGCTACGGCGGGAAACGACCCAAAACTCGTCCCACGCCCCCATACCTCCACAAGAGAGGGGGAAAACAAGGGGGAAGCTCCCCAGAAGCCCCTAGCATGCATCTACGGCCTCGGATCGGCCAAAAACGCAATGAAACGGGAGATCGGCCCACAAGCCCTAAAACATGGGTTTTGCCCAAAAACCCCGATTCCACCCGCTCGGCTCACCACGGCCTACGAAACTCGCGGGAAAGGAAGTGCACGAGCTGGGGAACCATCACCCTACCTCCACCGAAGATTTCGCGCCTCGAGCTCGCCGATCCGCGAAGAAACGCCGTGAAACCCTCGCCGGCTCGCGACCGCGCCACGAGCTCCCACGCGCCTCCACCGCCTCGATCCTCGCCCATCCTCGCCCGCGTCCTCACCCGCGCCGCCTCCGCCTCGCCCCCGCCTCGCTCCGTCGGCCGCCGGAGAAGAGAGGGGAGAAAGAGGGCGTGAGAGAAGAGAGAGAGTGAGAAAGAGAGAATGAGAGGGGGAGAGAGGAAAGGGTTAGTATATATAGGAAAACCCGAAAATTCGATAAATTCAGAAAATTACGAAAAATTACCTCCGCGATCCTCGGAAGGAACACAACGCAGTGGTACTGTCCCGGAGTCGGAGAACGCCACGGTTTGCCCTGCAAAGAATTCCGAAGGCACATCAGGGAAAAACACGTGTAAAGCACAAAATACACTCCGAGACCCACTAAAATGATCTGAAAAATATCCGAAAAATCCGGGGCATTACAGCCCTCCCCCCTTAAAGGAATTTCGTCCTCGAAATTCAGGACCTAGAACGACGTCCTAGAGGAAGAACACTGAACCAACTGACACGCTGTCCGGGCCCCCAGCACAGAAAACCTCGATTCTCACGAAAACACGGATCCTGAGGAACACAGCCAGACTCACAAAAGGCCTCCGCCCACAGGCGTCACTCTTTCATCTGGTCTCATCAAATCCTTCGATCAATCCAAGTGGACACCTGCCAATCCCGATTCCGCCCTTACCACAGAGCCACGGGACACCACCTGAACAGTGCTCACGGGTCCCCAAGCAATAACCATCTCACCGTCACAATCCGACAAGATCGTAGAACCAACAGGAACCCACAGCCTGGCAGAGACCACATCCTCAAAGCACGATCTCATCCGAGGGCACGACTGGGAACACAAGTCGGACACCAAGCCACCGACTCCGACCATCACGTCCTCGACCTCCGTCAGGCGACATCCTCAACAACCTTATCCAGGTCCGACACCGACGCCTGACACGGCTTCCATCACAGGAACATGGTACTCATGCGGCGTACTAACCAGCACATTCCCCAACACTCCACCCTGCCAGTGCCAACAACCACAAAACCTCGAGCAACGGCACGGCAACAACACGTTTCACACCAAGGAACCAATCCTCCGATGCTGAACGCGAACTCAGGAATCCACCCGTAGCAACCAACGCTACGATCCTGAACTAGTGGGTCACAAGCCCACCACGCTTCCGCTGCGTACTCAGATCCGCGCACACAGCCGAGAAAGCAAACGCCGCCCAACCAGCGCTCGTCCTTTCGGAACAGCACCGGCACCCTCACACGACAAGGGAATGGGCACGACTTCTCACAGGCAACCACCCTGCCAAGACAAGGAGCACGTCTCGCACGGACTTCATGGCACACAAGGCCAACCAATCCGAACACACAACGCAAGACGACGATCCTTAGCCGAACGCAATCTCTCCAACCAAAGGAGAAACCAGCGCACTTCGACCAACGGAAGAACTCCACGCTCGACCTGACCTCGAACCTCGCGCACGCTGGAAACAGCACCATCCAGCACCAAGGAAAACCATTGCTTCCATCAGGTCAGCGCCTCCGACACACTCGACGAGTGTCACGTCGGACTACAATCACATCACCTCTCGATGCACCAGCGCTGCAATTCCTCGAACTGCAACACGGCGTGCCAAGAGCCGCATCACGAGCCATAACGACAACCGCCGACGCTCATCCTCGAGTCCCGAACTCACCGCGGAGCCTTCACATCTCAAGCCAACTCCAGGGCGAACACAACCCATCCACTGACAGAAGCACAGGAGCAAAGACTTAACGGGACATCTCTGCCAAATCCTGCCTCGAAATCAGCAGAACGATCAGGACCGACACGTCATTTCTGACGCCACAGAGCGCGACAAGAACATCAGGCTCGACGAAACAGCAGCCCACCGAGAAGATCCTCCGCTCACCCGAGCACACTTCCCGATCAGAACGCCTCAGGAGCTGGACAAACCTCAAGCTGGAGTGGCCAAAATCGACAGCAGCTCCCTCGAAGCACGCTCACGGCCACTTAACCACGAACAGTCCGCACCAGACACCTGACCACGCTGCAGGTTCCTCGAATGCAGCACCGCGAGCTCACACCTGCTAGCAACCTCTGCCCAACTCAGCACAACCAGGGCCACCACCGATGAGGGAGAAGGCTCTCGACCTCGATCCTTAGACCCCATGCTGGCACAAAAGTCGCGGACAGCAACCACCTTCACAGTGCCGCACAGCGCACTCAAGCTCTCAAGCGAGAAACAAGGCGAAAAACAAGCACAAAACCCTAAGCCAGCTGCCAACTGTACTGGACCTTATGGACTCTGATCACTGCAATATCTCGAATTCCTATGTACGTCCACAACCACCGCTCTGATACCAGCTGTAACGACCCGAGAATCCGATTACCGGGAAGGCCCGATAACCCGAGACTCGCACCGCCGCCCACGAGCCGGGAGGGCTCGGAAGGGCTAGAAGGAGTGTGGAGGCACAAAGAAATAGGAAATAAAGCAGGACAACTCAACAATTAACAGAAATAAATAAACAACTACAACAGAGTCCAGTCCAACAGAAAGTACAGTCTAAAGCAGTAAAGCGTACCACATGCCAAGTCAACACTCGGCCCGGCAAGCTGGCAACTAAGGACCTCCGCTCCGCGCCCTCGAACCGCGAGGAAGAACCGCTACACCTGAAAAGCAGGGAATGAGTCTCCAAAACAGAGACTCAGCAGGGATCCCGCGGAACCCCAACCGGAAACAACGGCGGTAGCGGAAAGGAAGCTACAACTACAGCAGGAACAGCAAACCGGTGGCCGGTCAAAAACTCGGCACTACAGCTACACCTACTGTACCAGAAGGCACACCTCGATCACGCAGTCGAAGCTACCGAACCACACTAGTACCACCTACCGAAGCAAGAACACACGGCAACCACGCCGTAAAGGCCTGTCCCTCGGACACAGCCGACCTGGACACGCTGTCCAAGGTGCAACCCCGACCATCCGATCGCGGGTACCGCACAACAAGACCCAACCTCGGTAAAGCCACTAGCATTAGACCCTTGGCGCGAAAACCAACACACGCGCCACGGCGAAACAACCGAACTCAACGGTCAACACGACCGAAAACCCGAAGGTCGAAATCACGGAAACTGATAGTCTGTCACTCCGTACTCGACAGGAGTACCACCCACTAGAAGCACAGCCGGTAGCGTCCCCTGACGTCTTACACCGCACCGCAGGTGAACCGCCTGACGTGGTAGGTCCTACCCGAGGCGCGAACACCGTACAAGTAACCACAAACAAGTAACTAGCTGGGGTCACGCCCGTCGACGTGGGTCCAACCGCCCCCAACCACGTGTGCACACACAGACCACGCGTCCCTGGTCTGGTCCTCTGACCGGTTTTCCCCTCAGCCGGACTCTGGCTGCAAGACGTGGGGCCCGACGGCAACCGGTCCACAAACCGCCTCTAAGGGTAAGCCCGTACACCACTCCCTGATGCGACCAGCACACGCGTACTGGTAGGCTACGACTAGTGGAGGGTCACTGAAGGAGTAGACTTTCAACTCAACGGAAAACAACGTCCGAATCCGACGACGTACGGGGACCACCCCACGTACCGGCCCCGTCGCACGGCGACCACAGTCGGAGAAGGAACAGAACTTGCAGTCCACGGTCACGCACGCAGCCTGCGCGAAAGTCAAGAAAACCCAAGTGACGCTAAGTCACTGGACTCTGGACAGTCCTCTAGACACACTACAGCCAACGGTCCTTGAGTCGCAAGACTCGGGGTCAAGACCGTTGCACGCAACAGCACAAGGCCGTCGATCTAGCCCAATCTCTAGGTCCAAAACCACGATATCACGAATACCGAGACAACACACGAGTTGCCAAGACCATTCCCTTGAGAAGGGAACGCAAGGGACAAAGGCCACTCACACGGGCCACACGGAAAACACAGAAGCACGATTCCCAAGGCAGCACACAAGCCGCCACGACGATTTCCCATCTTGAAGCAAGCGGGAAACCTCCAGCCCCAGGCCGGGTAACTGGACTCGCAGTCCAAGACCAACCACGTGGCCCACATGGGAATCGCCTTCCAAAAAAACTCACGGCATGCCGGGGAGACCCCACCGCACCCACACCGATACACGGTGACTCGATCGAGCGTAACACGAAGGCCCAGCACGCGAGAAGTCACCCGGACTCTCAACCCTACGGGCACGCTAAACGAGATAACACGGTCCTCCAGACACCCTCAAAACACGGACACAGAAACCCACGGGTGTCAGGGACACTCACAAGACCGCAGGTCGACCACTGGGTCACAACCGGGTCGACTAGGGATCCACACATTGCGGGACAAGGCGGAGAACACAAAAACTCGCCTCGGAACAACACAAAGCCTGACGGTCTAACCCTAGACCGTCACAGGGCTGTAACGGTCTAGGCGAGACCGTCACATCCACCTGGCGGCCTAACGCAGGCCGTTACACGGCCCGAAGAAACACAGGATGTAACGCGCCTGGCCCAGCGCGTTACACGAATGTAACGCGCTTGCCCTGGTGCGTTACACGCCTCACGCTCTCAGCGTGAAAGCAGGATGTAACGCGCTTGCCCCAACGCGTTACACGGATGTAGCGCGTCTGGCCTGGCGCGTCACACACGCTGCCCTCCCCAACGGATAAAAACGGCTCTGACGGCCCACCCTGGGCGCGTTACAAGCATGTAACGGTCCAGAGGGCACCGTCACACCCCCAGCCCTCAGCTGGGCAACAGGGAATGTGACGCACCCACCCTGGGGCGTCACAAGGCTGTGACGCGCCAGCCCTGGTGCGTCACACGCCTGACCCGAAAACCAACGGAAGAGACTCTAACGGTCTAGCCCTGGTGCGTCACAGCACCTGGCGGTCTATCGTGGGACCGTCACACCCACAGACCACCAAGGGCCAACAGAAGGGGGATGTAACGGCCCTGCCCAGGCGCGTTACACCAAGTGATGGCCACTGGAAGGACCGTCACTTCCTTCCGAGAACGCTACGGCGGGAAACGACCCAAAACTCGTCCCACGCCCCCATACCTCCACAAGAGAGGGGGAAAACAAGGGGGAAGCTCCCCAGAAGCCCCTAGCATGCATCTACGGCCTCGGATCGGCCAAAAACGCAATGAAACGGGAGATCGGCCCACAAGCCCTAAAACATGGGTTTTGCCCAAAAACCCCGATTCCACCCGCTCGGCTCACCACGGCCTACGAAACTCGCGGGAAAGGAAGTGCACGAGCTGGGGAACCATCACCCTACCTCCACCGAAGATTTCGCGCCTCGAGCTCGCCGATCCGCGAAGAAACGCCGTGAAACCCTCGCCGGCTCGCGACCGCGCCACGAGCTCCCACGCGCCTCCACCGCCTCGATCCTCGCCCATCCTCGCCCGCGTCCTCACCCGCGCCGCCTCCGCCTCGCCCCCGCCTCGCTCCGTCGGCCGCCGGAGAAGAGAGGGGAGAAAGAGGGCGTGAGAGAAGAGAGAGAGTGAGAAAGAGAGAATGAGAGGGGGAGAGAGGAAAGGGTTAGTATATATAGGAAAACCCGAAAATTCGATAAATTCAGAAAATTACGAAAAATTACCTCCGCGATCCTCGGAAGGAACACAACGCAGTGGTACTGTCCCGGAGTCGGAGAACGCCACGGTTTGCCCTGCAAAGAATTCCGAAGGCACATCAGGGAAAAACACGTGTAAAGCACAAAATACACTCCGAGACCCACTAAAATGATCTGAAAAATATCCGAAAAATCCGGGGCATTACAATTACATTGCTTAGCTAGTATACGGTCTTAGGCCGCTGCCGGGAGTGTAGGTACTAGCCCGTGTGTCCATGTCACCGCTGTGAGAGTGAGAGTGACCCGTCCCGCGACTCGATCCGAGTCTGAAAGTTGAGTCGGACTACCCTTGACCTCCGCCGGTTCCTTAACCGCGCACGGTCCGCGCTTTCCCTCGCTTGGGACGACGAGTGAGCTTCCACTTCTGTTAGCGACGTTTTGCCACTAGGAGCTCGTAGTGTCGGGCTTAGTGTCTCCCTGGTGTGTGCTGCTGGTCGCGTCTTCATCTAGAGTCCGAGGGTGGCAGCTAATAGTGTCGTCTCCCGTGTCCGTCCCGCATCAGTTTGGTATCAGAGCGAGTCGAGTCTAGGGTAGTCATTGCGTAAGTCTTGCATGCATCATGGTCTAAGTCGAGTCTAGGATCATCATTATTTTCAAAATAAAAAAAAAGAGTGTTTCAAATTGCATTTCACCCAATAGCTCGGTATATTAAAAGGTGTTGCCCGAACGTTAGGTTATGCCTATCGGGAGGGTAGCGTACTTGCGCGAGTGATCTTCGGGTCGCTTATCTCCGCCACGTACCCGATATTGGTTAGGTCTAGGTGCATTAGTCAGTGTTTGCATTAGTTAGTGCATTCCAACCTTGCATAGCCGGTCTAGTGTCGTGTCCAAGTGTCGGCATGTCCAACATGTAGTTCCCCCCCTCAACTTCCCATGGATTCCCAATCACCCGGGCAATATGGCAGTTGGTCCACCCATGGGCTTGGCAACCACCCACTCCACTTCCATAGGCCCGAAGCCTCGGACTTTTATGGTTCCAATGACCCAAGCGACTACCTCAAGTGGGAAGCCGCCATGGACACATACTTTGATTGTTATACTATGTCCGATGCCATGCAAGTTAGTTTTACCCGAGAGAGGCTTGTCCACAAAGCCGCCTGGAAATGGGAGAGCATTGAGCGCATGAGAGAGGTTAGGAGGCAAAGGCCCATCGAGTCGTGGCATGAGATGAAGGACGAACTTAGGAAGGTCTACCTACCCGGCCCGGTCACCTCCAACCGACCCCACCCAATCACATCCACCCAAGTGGGCCATAATCGGAGGCAACGCGCCGCGCATGTAGAAGAGCCTAGGTCCACGACTAGGCCGACTTCATATGGGGGAGTCCATCACATCGCTCCTACTCCAAACCCCACCATTGCCGAACTCTTCCAAATCATTTTGGATAAGGTGGATAGGAAGTGTGATTATATTGAGTCCTTGCTTCCCCCTTGCCTACCTCCTAGCCGAGATAGAACCAAGCATGACCCTAAGGAGGTAGCAACCGGTAGTCCCAATCCAGTGTCATCTAGAGTGCCATCCCGAGGTCCTCTCCCCATCTTGGTGGATCCTCTTCCCCCACCCACGAGAGCCCCATTGCCTACACCCCATGTCCGTCAGGAGGATAAGGGTAGGGACCCACTTATCAAGGAGCGTAGAGGATCACGACAACAGTGTTATCGCTGCTAGGGGTTTGGCCACTTTGCCGGACAGTGTCCCACTCGGACATCTCTAGCCCTAGGGGATAAAGGGGTTGGAGAAACCTCACCTTCCGATCTTATTTCGGAGCCCTCTCATTTGGAGCCGCCAAAGCCCGAGCCACCCGTGTTTCTAACGGGTACACTTTTCATAGCCGAACCACTTCTTAGATGGCTCAAGAACGGCTTGGCCCCATCTCTCCTCCCATCCATGGACCCTACCCTACCATTAGTGCCGGTCAACTCATTCCATACCACCTTCCGGTCTAGTCACCATGTGGATGCATTAGATGATCTTCTTAAAGGATTAGACCGGCAGTTGACATTTACGCACTTGTTGGCCCCACGCTTCGACCGACCTACAGGTCGTAGCTTCACACATCCATCCCTAGGGTCCATCACCTCCGTGTACACTGTGGGTCATGTTACCATGGAGGTTCTTCTACTCCTCCCTTTGCCGGCCGAGTCCAACTTCATTCCCCTTTGCCCAATGGAGGAATCTTACTTTCTACCTATGACTGTCGTCCCATCTCTCGCAATGAATGAAGGTGATCATTTACACCTCCAAGATTTCCAAATGTGGGACAGTGATTTGTGGAAGCCTAGTCCGAGGGGTCATACCTTCTTTGATCCCTTCGACCTATTCTCTTATGGACTCCGTGACCCACCATATTTACACCACCTTTTCGAGAGAGTCCACCATCATACCCCCACCGTCTCATCTCCCTTCACGGATGAAGGTGACCATCAACACCTTCTAGAATTCCACACATGGGACCTTGAAATGAGGGAATCCATATCGAGGGGTCACACATTCTTTGATCCCTTCGATCCCTTTCTTCATGGGCCCTTTGGCCCACAACCTCCATTCCACCTCTTTAAGGAAGTCCACTATCACACCCCTCCTACTCGGGCCTGGCAACCTTTACATGGCAATAGGTCCGAACCGTCATTTGGGGGTAATGAGGACTTTGGTTTCCCCGGGCCACCTCAACCACCCAAACCTCCCGGACTTCCCACATCCAAACCCCATGTCCATGGTTGGTGCATCGTAGGATGTCTAGGAGTCCACCATGACATTAACCTCCGGTTATGTCAAATGCATGCATGGCACACATTCGGATGTCCTGGACCACCTTGCATATGATTGGGTTTTACTAACTGTAGGGTTGTTTAGGGTCGTGTGTGCATCCGTGTGTTTCTTTTCTTTTGGTAAGCATGTTAGGTCGTGTGTGCATCCTGTGTTTCTTTTCTTTTGCTAAACATGTTAGGAGTCTGCATGACGATGTCCGTCGTCACAGTTGAGGCCAGCAATGCACGGTACAAGGAGTTAGCCGATGTCCATCGACACCACCGAGAGTTCCAAGAGGGTGAATATGTCATGATCAGGGTAAGACCTGAACGGTTTCCCTCTGGAACCGTTAAGAAGTTGCAAGCTCGCGGAGCCGGTCCCTTTAGAGTGTTGAAACGCGTTGGATCCAATGCGTATGTTGTGGACCTGCCCGAGGAATATGGTATAAGCTCTACCTTCAATGTATCGGATCTTGTTGCATATAGGGACCCAGCGGTGATCCCTAGTGAGCCTTTTGAGCCATCTCCTCCCCTTGAGAGTGATCCCACACCTGAGTGTCCACTTCCACCTCTAGCCCCTTTTTCACGGCAGCGTGAGCATATAGATCGTATACTGGACGAGCAAGTGACAGTTACCAGGAGTGGATCTTACCCGCGCTACCTAGTGCGATGGAGAGGACGGCCCGCTACTGAGGACACATGGATCACACATGGCGAGTTGCAGCGGATTGATCCAGACCTTTTGGAGCGATACAGGAGCGATGCAGACCCTTACTCGACAGGGTCGAGTTTCTCCCACCCGGGGAGAATTGGTGCGGACACCCGAGCAGTTGATCGGCACGATACGCCGAGCCACCGGTACCGCACACGGAGCATGACACGAGCCACCTCAGCGTCCATCTGGCTCGGAGACAGCCTGGAGACTCCGCCTTGAGCCTCCCCACTTATTATATTTAGTTAGACTTTATGTGTGTTTAATTTGTGTTTATTTCGTTGCATTCGGTTTGACATTTTGATTGTAATAGGGGCTTATGTGCAATTCGGACCCCGTGGGCCCCACGGGCCCCCCAGGCCCCACCCCATTGGGCCACCTCAGCCTAGGGTCCCACGTGGGGTCAGTCAACATGCCACATGGGAGCATCTAGAAGTTTGAATGGGAATTGGACACATGGGGGACAATGGACTAGAAAAGTCCACATGGGAGGCCACCTACCCCCACCAACTAGTCCACCCTCTCTCCTTGGTCCAAGGGCCGCCCCCCCCTTGTTTTTTTTATATTATTTTGTGTGTGTGTGTCACACTCCATCCCAACCCTCCATTCCCATCCCCTAGATCCAATGGTTGTGGATGGATGTGAGATGTAACCTATTTAAGCTTGTATTTTCCATTTTAGTAGAATTAATGCATTCATTTGGAAGAAAAAACCTTGGAGCTCCAGCTTGGTGCGCCCCTCCCTCTCCCCTTGCAGCTGTGAAGGTTGCTTCTTGGTGGTGAGACTCCACCCTATCAGTTCCGGTCGCCGCCGCCGCCGCCACGAGCCGCCACCGTCACCGCCATCAACGAAGTTCTGCCTGCGCAGTACCACAGCAGCTTCCACGAAATTCAGCCATCAACCACGAGCTCAGATAGACCTGGGAATTTTACTGGATGTTCCAGAGGTGTCAAGAACTATCCACAAATTTTGGTTTGTCATTCAGATCCCATTTCATAATTTTAGATTTTCGTCCACTCTTCCACTTCGGTTCTGCCAAAGTTCTGTCCAGGTTCCCATCCGCCCTGAGTTTCAAGTCTTAGGTCCACTTTTTGATTTATGTTGGTTTGCCCAATTTTATTTGGGATTTCACCTATCCACCCCTTCATCCACAATTTTTCTAAATTTATGGTTCACCCATTTCTTATTTTCTAAAAGTCGTTCTCAGTCCCATCTACAGTTCTGTCCACCTGTTTCCAGATCCGACCACCAGTCACCCCAAAAATCATAGTAAATCACCACCACCTCCAAATCAAATTCCAAAAATAGTCCCAGTTCCGTGGTTTGCTCCCCTACAACTTTAAGAAGAGCTCAAGAGTTGAATCGAAGGTTTACTAGGCGGTCAATGGTGGTTCTCAGACAAGTGCCCTGCAGCTCTGGGATTTCGGTTACTGTACAACAGGGACTTGTAAATTTATTAAAGTTCTGATCCGACCAGATCCAGCAGATCTCTCTGAGTCTAGATTGAAGCATTTGAAGAGGGCTTTCCAACGATAGCTCATGCGTCCCGATCCGACGTCGGGATTGGTCGCAGCGGCCGTTTTCGCCGGAGCGCGCGCCTGAAAACAGCAACTAAAAATCCATGGGCAGCAACTTCAAAGCTTGGGAATCGGGACCGATCGACCCCCGATCGGTGTTCCCGGCCGACCGCCATCCGTGGAGGCACGCCACCAGGGGTCCCCATCACAGTGGGTCCCACCCCCACAGATCCGGAGGACAGCGCCATCCGTGGGCCCCGCGGGCCCTCAGAACCCGCCGTTCGGAAAGCACGAAAACGAGGAGTTCGGCACCGCCGGGCGACATCAGGACGCTGCCCGTCAACCCGAGTTGCGTGATTCCCGGGCTCCACATGTGACCTTTTACCTCCCTGCGTGGAGTGGGTCAAATCTTTGTATTGCTGTGATATTGTTTAACCGGGAGTCCGTGATTCGGCCGGGGTTGTCTTCGCCACGCCGGGTGCGTGGAGGTAAAGGTCTTAACTCCTTGGCATTACATTGCTTAGCTAGTATACGGTCTTAGGCCGCTGCCGGGAGTGTAGGTACTAGCCCGTGTGTCCATGTCACCGCTGTGAGAGTGAGAGTGACCCGTCCCGCGACTCGATCCGAGTCCGAAAGTTGAGTCGGACTACCCTTGACCTCCGCCGGTTCCTTAACCGCGCACGGTCCGCGCTTTCCCTCGCTTGGGACGACGAGTGAGCTTCCACTTCTGTTAGCGACGTTTTGCCACTAGGAGCTCGTAGTGTCGGGCTTAGTGTCTCCATGGTGTGTGCTGCTGGTCGCATCTTCATCTAGAGTCCGAGGGTGGCACCTAATAGTGTCGTCTCCCGTGTCCGTCCCGCATCAGATGCGCAGTGGCTTTCCTCGCCCTTAGCGTGATTCAAAGCCTTCCCTCAGTGTCGAGGACCGCCGGAAGTTGAAAGCTGTTTCCCGGTATCCCCTTGCTGATGCAGACCTTGTCCTGACCCTGGCGCTGCTTCGAGAGCTGGGGTTATGTCCTCCGTTACCGCAGGGTACTGGTTTTATCTTCCTGTAGGGTCGCGGCGGTTGTGACTAGTGCTTGACTAACTTTATCCTTGTTCTCAGGGGTAGTTGAGGCGCAGGGTTGGACCCCCGGGATCATTCGACTGCCGCGGCTCGCTCCTCGCCCCGTGGATGACGTTGCTCTGGGAGCCGGGCAGGTGTCGGCCGTCGCCCCCCCAGCCCAGGTTGCATTTGCCCCGGGGAGGTTGCAGTATTCGGCCCCCGTTGGCATTCCTCTGGTGCGTTCGCCCGAGGCGTCGATGGCCAGTGGAGGGCCCAGTCTTCGACGGAGTTCCCCCGAAGCCACTCCTAGCCCACCTGGTGAAGAGTCCGCCATGACTGGCGGTGGTCGAGCTTATCTGACCGAGGATGAACTGGCAGAGATGGACAGTCGCCGCCGGTCAAGGAAGAGAGGGAGGGATTCGACCCTGGTCAGGAGCCGGGTCCCACCCTCGTCCGGGGCGCCTCCCCCCAGTGTTCGCCCTCCGGCATCACCTGTGGTGCCGGCTGCTGCTACTCCGACGCCCGTCTCCAAAGGACGGGGGAGTGAAAAGGGCAAAGCCCCTGCTGCTGAAGTCGGCTCTCTCCCTCCACAGAGGGTTCCTCCGCGTGGTCAGTTGTAATGCCCCGGATCTCTACTGGATCCTTGTTAGGTCTTGTTGGATCTTTATTGGATCTTTCGGATCTGTTTCGGTGAGTTTCGGTTCACTTTTGTGGCTTCCGAGTTAAGCTTTACGAGCCGTGTGGGTTTTCTCTCGTACTAGCTACGGAACCCTATGGTGAGTTTATTTGTCAGTTCATCAACTCGCGGATGCTACAGCGACGATGTACTCTTCGAGTCGGTCGTTTTGACTATTTTTACGTATTTTTCAGAGATAGGCCCAAAAATTGGATTTTTTAGAAATTAGGAAATTACCTAATTTCTTTTCCATTTTCTTTTCTTTCCTCTCTCCTCCCTTCTCATTCGCGTCGCCGCCTCTTCTCTCTCCCGTTTTCTCTCCCGTTTTGCCTCCTCGGCTCCGACTGTAGACGGAGGACCTAGGGGCGAGTGCTGGGGATGTTGTGGAGCTGGTTGGGTGCGCGACAGAGCGAAGATGGAGTGGTTTTGGCACGATCCCGAACGGTTTCAAAGCCGGCGTTTGAGCTCGCGGTGCGGTTTTCGACGCGATTTAGTCCCTGCGGGGCACGGTTTCTTCGGTGAAGGTAGGGTGACGGATCACCAATTCCTCTTGCTCATTTTCCCTGCCATTGCACGTTGTTCGGCGCGAAAACGGCTGAGTTTGAGCTTGTTTTCCCTAAACCGTGATTTTCGAGTTTTGTAGGGTTCGCCGAAAAACGGCAACCATTTGCGGCGTAGTTAGTATCAAATTGACCGATGGGATGTCTGGATCCCATTCACGTTAGTTTCGTGTCGATCGGTTGTCATTCGAGGCCGGTAGGATTCCGAAAACCTCGGTGACTCGTTTTGGGTCGATTCGTTAGAATCGCCCCGATCTTGTATTTTAATCCATGCATGTGGACTTTTTAGCCTCCAGATGTCATTTGCCATCGTGTAGCTTTGTTTCCCCTGCGCTCTGGAGTGAATGGGGCGTGGAACATGCCGATTTGGCGTTTCCACTATTTTCCCGCCGTGGCCGGTGTAGCAGTCGTATCAGAGACAGTCACAGTCTCTGACGGCCCTACGATAGACCGCCACAGCGTCTGTTCGTTTTAAGTTTTTCGTGGCTGTGGGAGTGTGACGGCCCAGGTGTGGTGCGTCACAGCTCCTTGACGTGTCCCGGAGTACGCGTCACAGCTATTTTGTCGTCTTGTGTTTTGGTTAAGTCGGTTCCTCTGACGCGCCTGCCCTAGTGCGTCAGGC
The DNA here is from genome assembly GCA_022559845.1 of Amorphophallus konjac. Classification (NCBI taxonomy): domain Eukaryota; kingdom Viridiplantae; phylum Streptophyta; class Magnoliopsida; order Alismatales; family Araceae; genus Amorphophallus; species Amorphophallus konjac. Next base: position 62,189,587 of record CM040121.1, on the reverse strand, counting down.
TCGCGTAACACGCCTGCCCCAGGCCGTTACGTTCTGTTTGACTGGATTTGACCGGGTCAGTCGGTTCGTGTAGCAGCTGTGCCCCTGTGCGTCACAGCTGTGTAACGCGCCTTCCCCAGGCCGTTACACTCTGTTTGGCTGAGCTGGGTGGCTGTCTGTTAGCTCTAACGGCCCTACCCCCATGCGTCACGGCGTTGTAACGCGTCCGTCGTGGACCGTTACGTGCTGTTTGTCTGAGTTTTCAAACTTGGTCTGTTGGCCCTGACGCGTCAGCTCCCGTGCGTTAGGTTGGCATAACGCGCCTGCTCTCGCGTGTTAGGTCGCTGTAACGCGCCTGCCCTGGTGCGTTACATGGCTCGCGTTTTGTGTTTGTGCCTGTTGGCTCTGAAGCACCCGCCTTGGTGTGTCAGGCACCTGTAACGCCCCTGTGGTGGTGCGTTACAGCCCTGTTGTGGCCGAGATGGCCGTTGGATGTTCGATGTTTGCTCGTGTGTTGGGCAGTCGTAGGTTGGTGTTCTAGGGCTGTGGTTGTGTGGCAGTGGTCTTCTAGATCAGTCGGTTTAGGTGACTGGGTGCGGTATTTTCCCTGACTGCGACAGTTCCCTAACGACGCAATCTAGAATTGCCAATGTCTTTGTCTCTGGTTGCGTGGCGGTTGTTCCTTGACTGTTGGGTCTGCCTAGTGGTTGAATGACGGTCCGTTCTGCCAGAGCTTGGTTTTGTCGTTTCGGTTTCTGCTTGTCTTGGCTTGGTCTCGTGGTTTGCCCGTGACCCGTGGGTGTCTCTTGACATCCTATGAGGGCAGTAACCATGATGGGATAGCCAGGAGTGCTTGTGCATGCCGTGTTTCGTGTCAGTGTTGTCTGGCTCCGATCAACCGGGGGTTACCCAGGAGTTGACATGTAGCTTTGTGTGTCTCGGTGGTTTTGTCCAGCTCGAGACATTGGTTCTGGATACCTCGAGGTGTTGTCTTACCTCGGTCCGTGTGTCCAGGCGTGTCTGAGGGTCCTTGGTGTTCCCTCAGGTCCCCGTGAGTCGTTTTCTCCAGAGTGTTGTTCCGCGTGGCTTAGGATTAGACCGATTGGCGGCTTGTTCCACTGTCAGTGACGATCTTGCCTCCGAGTCATCCCACTCAAGGATCGTTACGTGGTAGGTCTAGTTGCCTTGTCCTGAGTTTGTCGGCAGTGGTTGTGCTGCCATTGGTGCCTCGAAGTACGTGTCATGGGGGCGTTCTTGCCTGCTTGTACTTCAGCACTTGTGTTTCTGAGTCTCTGTGTCATGTGAGCCTCCACTTGTTGTAGCCCTAAGGCCTTTGAGTTGCCGACCCGCTAGCGGATGGCGGAGGGGTGTTCCCGACAAGCGGTTTGTAAGCTAGTTCCGTGGGCTCCCAACCAACGGTAGCATCCTACCGAGGGAGAAAACTAGCTAGAGAACCTGGCTTAGGCTAGAGCCAGTGTGTGCACACGTGGTCAGGGGCTGAGGACTTACGTCGACGGGCATAGCCCTGACTAGTTACTTGTTCTCTTGTTCTGTCATTGTTGTTGTTCCTGTTTGGTTCAGCGCGTGTCTGCGACTCTGCCGTGGTTTCAGCGGTACCGTAGGCGAGACACTTGTGGCGCAGCATACGACGTCAGTGGACGCAGCTGGCTGTTCTTCTTGCGAGGAGGTGCTTCCGTCACGTGACACATGACTCTCGGCGTTTCTTGTGCGTCGTGACCTTCCCGAGTTAGCCCTCTCGTGGCCCTACTCGAGGTCAGTGTCATGTCACCTGCATGACGTTCTTGAAGTGCGTGGGGCAGTGTGCATGATGTTCTAGTCGTGTTTGTCTGTTGTCGGTCTAGGTCTTCTCTAGACCTTCGTCTGTCCGTGCAGGTCTTCGTCTTAGGCCTAGAGTCGTGTCGGCAGATCGGTAACTCCTGACTTTGTCAGATCAGAGTCGCCCTTCTGTTGCTGCTTGGAGTAGCTTAGGGAGCTGAGTTCTTCTCGGTGGTCGTGTTCTGAGTTTTACGGCCTCGCTTTTCCCTTTTCTTTTAGCTTCCCTTGCTCTCAGCTTATTCTCTATTCCTGTTGTTCCCGTTCTTTTTACAGCTTCGTGTTCTGCGTGTTTTTCAGTGGGGATTCGCGTGATCCCTACTGAGCCTCTGTTTGGAGACTCACCCCTACTTTTCAGGTGGGCGTCATCTCTATTCGTGGTTCCTGGCATGGCGTGTTCGTAGCTGCCAGCTGTACCTACGTTGGGTTTCTCCCGACCTCAGTGTATGTTCTTTTGTTGTGGCCTGTACTTGTCTTTATTTTCTGGGGCTGGACTCTGGTATAATTGTTAAATTGAAACTGTTAATCAAAAAGTAATTTTATTTCTGCTACTTTAGCAAATCGATCTAATGAAATTTATTTACTGACTGTACTATCTCTGTGGCTTCAATGTACTCTACACATGCCTTTTTCCCTTCGGAGCTTTACCGCTCTTGGGAGGCCTCGCGGGTTCCATGTGGTATCACGTGTATTCGGTAGTCCTACCGGGTATACCTAGTATCCGGGATCCGAGTCGTCACAGCTGTTATTAGAGCAGTGTTCTAAGATATTCGGAGTTCTTTCTGAGCTATCATAGCATTGTTGTGTGAAGTACATGGGAATCCGAGATACTATAGTATCCATAGTCCTTAAAGTCCAGTACAGGCTTTTGCTGGCTTAGGTGTTGCGATGATTTGTCGCGTTGTTTTCTTCGTGTGTTGTTCAGGTTGCTGTTGACCTTTGGCCTTGGTTAGATGACCGTACACGTTCTCACGATGTTTTGGTCGTCCCGGCTTGAGTCTGTTCAGCTCCTGATGTGTCTCACTTCTGTTGAAGTGCTCGATTTGATTCCGTGGTTGAGAAGTTGCTCAGGCAAGCTAGGATTTTCCCTTCCTGGTGAGCTTTCGTGGTTGAGCTTATTGCTTCTTGTCCTTCTGGTGGAATCTTTTCGAGGTTTGCCTTGGAATTGCTGTCTTGTGATGCTTTTGTCCTATGTCTGCTTAAGTGTGGACATCTTTATTCTGAGCCTGATCTGCTCTTTGCTATACGGTTGATTGGCTTTGGACTCCATTATGGTGTTAAGAGCTGTTGTGCACCGTGTTTGTCGTGCCGTGTCCAGGGGCCGATGTATTGTGAAGGCTCATTTACCATTTTCAGGACGTGAAGGTAAGCTGAGATTAGCCTTTTCCTTGGGCTTTGTGCTGAAGCTGGTACTCCTCTTCTTTGCACTTAGGCTTCTTGTGATCGGTTGTTCGCTGGATCGGTACTCTTGGCGTGTTACGTTGCGATTTTTAGGAGTTGTGATGGCGCCGAGTGTATGCTGAGATGCGGATATCGAGGTCTTTTCTGGTGCATACGTGCGTTGTTAAGTGCGCAGCGGAAGCGTGTGGGTTGGCTACCCACTGGTCGAGGATCTTTTTGTAAGGTTCTGATCGGTCGAGAGGTTTGTTTCTTCTCGATGTGACTTTGTCTTGGCTTCCTATGCCTTGACATTGTTGTTGCCTGTGCAGTGCTGTTGCTGGGGTCATTCTGGTGCTGGCGTTGGCATTTGCGAATATTGGGGAATCTGTCGGCATTCCTTACTGATTGAGTACCCTCTGTTCCGCATTCTTTCTCTTGGGTGTTGTGCTCTCAAGGCATGAGCGTGGTCCTTGAGGTGTATTCCCTGAGATTGTCGTTTCTCATTGTCGTGAGTCCTTTCTTGGTGAGCTGCTTGATGCATGACTAGTCCTTTGTGGTCGTGTGTTCAGCCGTTCTTGTGCCTTGATGTGACCCTACTTACAGTTGTGTTCCATGGTTCTGTGTTCTGTACGGAGCCAGAATCCTGCAAGTGTTGTTATTGTCATTTGATCGCTGTTTCTCTATGATTTTGTGTCTCTGTCTTGGACCGTGACCTTGTCAGTTAGCTTGCTGTACTCCCTTTCTCCCGGTAGAGTTAGCTTGCGACTCGATTAGACGTAATATCTGAGTGAGTGCTGACTTGATTGTGTTTGTGGTCCGGTGCTGTTGTCGTTGGCATCTTTTGTGCCAGGTGTTCTCTGTCACCTTTGGCACTGGAGCCGATGATGTGGTCGAGCTGTCAGCTGAGAGGACTGTGTCTCCTTGCGTAAGCTGCTGCTTGTCGTGCTATCGTTGTGTTCTTCGGTATCGGTTGTCTGTTGTTGTGGCATGTGTGTCGTGTCTCCATTTCTGGTGAGACGTAAGCGATGTTGCCTGGTTTCGGAGGTGTCTGACTTGTGTTCACTTATGCCGTGCTCGATCTAGAGCGTGTGCTCGTGATTATAGTTTGACGATGTTCCTCTGAGACGTGTTTCTCGAAATTTGTGTCATTTTCGTTGTTATGCTGTCGGGTTGTTCTTCCCTGCTTATCCTTGCTAGTCCTTAAATTTCGAGGATGAAATTTCTTAAAGGAGGGGAGGATGTAATGCCCCGGATCTCTGCTGGATCCTTGATAGGTCTTGTTGGATCTTTATTGGATCTTTCGGATCTGTTTTGGTGAGTTTCGGTTCGCTTTTGTGGCTTCCGAGTTGAGCTTTACGAGCCGTGTGAGTTTTTCTCTCGTACTAGCTACGGAACCCTACGGTGAGTTTATTTGTCAGTTCATCAACTCGCGGATGCTACAGCGACGATGTACTCTTCGAGCCAGTCGTTTTGACTATTTTTACGTATTTTTCAGAGATAGGCCCAAAAATCGGATTTTTCAGAAATTATGAAAATTTCTAATTTCTTTTCCTTTTTCTTTTCTTTCCTCTCTCCTCCCTTCTCATTCGCGTCGCCGCCTCTTCTCTCTCCCATTTTCTCTCCCGTTTCGCCTCCTCGGCTCCGACTGCAGACGGAGGACCTAGGGGCGAGTGCTGGGGATGCTGTGGAGTTGGTTGGGTGCGCGACGGAGCGAAGATGGAGTGGTTTTGGCGCGATCCGAACGGTGGATTGAAAGCCGGCGTTTGAGCTCGCGGTGCGGTTTTCGATGCGGTTTAGTCCCTGCGGGGCACGGTTTCTTTGGTGAAGGTAGGGTGATGGATCACCACTTCCTCCTACTCGTTTTCCCTGCCATTGTACGTTGTTCGGCGCAGAAACAGCTGAGTTTGAGCTTGTTTTGCCTAAACCGTGATTTTCAAGTTTTGTAGGGTTCGCCGGAAAATGGCAACCATTTGCGGAGTAGTTAGTATCAAATTGACCGCTGGGATGTCTGGATCCCATTCACATTAGTTTCGTGTCGATCGGTTGTCATTCGAGGCCGGTAGGAGTCCGGGAACCTCGGTGACTCGTTTTAGGTCGATTTGTTAGAATCACCCCGATCTTGCATTTTAATCCATGCATGTGGGCTTTTTAGCCTCTAGATGTCATTTGCCATCGTGTAGCTTTGTTTCCCCTGCGCTTCGGCGTGAATGGGGCGTGGAATAGGTCGATTTGGCGTTTCCACTGTTTTCCCGCCGTTGCCGGTGTAGCGGTCGTATCAGAGACCATCACAGTCTCTGACGGCCCTATGATAGACCGCCACAGCGTCTGTTCATTTTAAGTTTTTCGTGGCTGTGGGAGTGTGACGGCCCAGGTGTGCTGCGTCACAGCTCCCTGACGCGTCCCAGAGTACGCGTCACAGCTATTTTGTCGTCTTGTGTTTTGGTTAAGTTGGTTCCTCTAACGTGCATGCCCTAGTGCGTCAGGCTCGCGTAACGCGCCTGCCCCAGGCCGTTACATTCTGTTTGACTGGATTTCACCGGGTCAGTCGGTTCGTGTAGCAGTTGTGCCCATGTGCATCACAGCTGTGTAACGCGCCTGCCCCAGGCCGTTACACTCTGTTTGGCTGAGCTGGGTGGCTGTCTGTTAGCTCTAACGGCCCTACCCCCGTGCGTCATGGCGTTGTAACGCGTCCGTAGTGGACAGTTACGTGGTGTTTGTTTGAGTTTTCAGACTTGGGTCTGTTGGCCCTGACGCGTCAGCTCCCATGTGTTAGGTTGGCGTAACGCGCCTGCTCTCGCGCGTTGGGTCGCTGTAACGCACCTGCCCTGGTGCGTTACGTGGCTCGCGTTTTGTGTTTGTGACTGTTGGCTCTGACACGCCCGCCCTGGTGCGTCAAGCGCCTGTAACGCCCCTGTGGTGGTGCGTTACAGCCCTGCTGTGGCCGATATGGCCGTTGGGTGTTCGGTGTTCGCCCGTGTGTTGGGCAGTCGTAGGTTGGTGTTCTAGGGCTGTGGTTGTGTGGCAGTGGTCTTCTGGATCGGTCGGTTTAGGTGACTGGGTGCAATCTTTTCCCTGACTGCGACAGTTCCCTAACGACGCAATCTAGAATTGCCAATGTCCTTGTCTCTGGTTGCGTGGCGGATGTTCGTTGACTGCTGGGTCTGCCTAGTGGTTGAATGACGGCCCGTTCTGCCAGAGCTTGGTTTTGTCGTTTTGGTTTCTGCTTGTCTTGGCTTGGTCTCATGGTTTGCCCGTGACCCGTGGGTGTCTGTTGACGTCCTATGAGGGCAGTAATCATGATGGGACAGCCAGGAGTGCTTGTGCATGCTGTGTTTTGTGTCGGTGTTGTCTGGCTCCGGTCAACCGGGGGTTACCCAGGAGTTGACATGTAGCTTTGTGTGTCTCGGCGGTTTTGTCCAGCTCGAGACATTGGTTCTGGATAGCTCGAGACATTGTCTTACCTCGGTCCGTGTGTCCAGGCGTGTCTGAGGGTCCTTGGTGTTCCCTCAGGTCCCCGTGAGTCATTTTCTCCGGAGTGTTGTTCCGCGTGGCTTAGGATTAGATCGATTGGCGACTTGTTCCGCTGTCAGTGACGATCTTGCCTCCGAGTCGTCTGACTCAAGGATCGTTACGTGGTAGGTCTAGTTGCCTTGTCCTGAGTTTGTCGGTAGTGGTTGTGCTGCCATTGGTGCCTCGAAGTACGTGTCGTGGGGCGTTCTTGCCTGCTTGTACTTCAGCACTTGTGTTTCTGAGTCTCTGTGTCATGTGAGTCTCCACTTGTTGTAGCCCTAAGGCCTTTGAGTTGCCGACCCGCTAGCGGATGGCGAAGGGGTGTTCCCGACAAGCGGTTTGTAAGCTAGTTCCGTGGGCTCCCAACCAACGGTAGCGTCCTACCGAGGGAGAAAACTAGCTAGAGAACCTGGCTTAGGCTAGAGGCAGTGTGTGCACACGTGGTCAGCGGCTGAGGACTTACGTCGACGGGCGTAGCCCTGACTAGTTACTTGTTCTCTTATTCTGTCGTTGCTGTTGTTCCTGTTTGGTTCAGCGCGTGTCTGCGACTCTGCCGTGGTTTCAGCGGTACCGTAGGCGAGAGACTTGTGGCGCAGCATAAGACGTCAGTGGACGCAGCTGGCTGTTCTTCTTGTGAGGAGGTGCTTCCGTCACGTGACACGTGACTCTCGACGTTTCTTGTGCGTCGTGACCTTCCCGAGTTAGCCCTCTCGTGGCCCTACTCGAGGTCAGTGTCATGTCGCCTACATGACGTTCTTGTCGTGCGTGGGGCAGTGTGCACGACGTTCTAGTCATGTTTGTCTGTTGTCGGTCTAGGTCTTATCTAGACCTTCGTCTGTCCGTGCAGGTCTTCGTCTTAGGCCTGGCGTCGTGTCGACAGATCGGTAACTCCTGACTTTGTCAGATGAGAGTCGCCCTTCTGTTGCTGCTTGGAGTAGCTTAGGGAGCCGAGTTCTTCTCGGTGGCCGTGTTCTGAGTTTTACGGCCTCGCTTTTCCTTTTTCTTTTAGCTTCCCTTGCTCTCAGCTTGTTCCCTATTCCTGCTGTTCCCGTTCTTTTTACAGCTTCGTAGTGTAGTTTCCTGCTTTGCTACACCTGATGTTTCTACTGTTGCTTCCTGTTCCGTGTTCTGCGTGTTTTTCAGTGGGGATTCGCGTGACCCCTACTGAGCCTCTGTTTGGAGACTCACCCCTACTTTTCAGGTGGGCGTCGTCTCTGTTCGTGGTTCCTGGCGTGGCGTGTTCGTAGCTGCCAGCTGTACCTGCGTTGGGTTTCTCCCGACCTCAGTGTACGTTCTTTTGCTGTGGCCTTTACTTGTCTTTATTTTCTGGGAGTGGACTCTGGTATAATTGTTAAATTGAAACTCTTAATCAAAAAGTAATTTTATTTCTGCTACTTTAGCAAACCGATCTAATGAAATTTATTTGTTGACTGTACTATCTCTGTGGCTTCAATGTACTCTACACATGCCTTTTTCCCTTCGGAGCTTTACCACTCTTGGGAGGCCTCACGGGTTCCATGTGGTATCACGTGTATTCGATAGTCCTACCAGGTATACCTGGTATCCGGGTCGTCACATCAGTCCTCACGGTCGTGGACTTGACGTCGGGGTTGCCTGGGGTTGCGGCTATCGTCGACCTCATGGTGCATAGTGCTCGTTGGCACGAGCATGTTGGAGAGCTTGGTCCCAGGACCATGGACGAGTTGATGGCCGTCGCTGCGAGGAGCGCATGCCTGGTCGTTAGTGCCTTTGGGCTGTGGAGGCACCGCTTCCTTGATGCCGTCAGTGAACTGGTGGCCAGCTGGGCCCTTTAGGCTGAGGCCGAAGGGCGCTTGAAGGAGTCTGAAGCTGCCAACACTGGATTCCAGGAACTGTTGTCCCAGCTAGAGTCGGCCCTGGCTGGTATGGAGCGTGACCGGTACTCTTTTCGGGCGCGGGCTAATGTGGCCGAAGAGCGAGCAGCCAAACTGGAAGCGGAGGCCCGAGCCAAGAAGGTCCACGCCCAGGAGGTTTACCGGGACGAGCTTACGGAGGCGGCCCTGGAGTTCTATGGGCCGGCACGTGACTGCGGCTTCTGGGATGGCTGGGGTGCTGCTGTGAAGGCCACTGCGGAGAATCTCAGCCTAGCGGTCCGAGACCTCCCCCCTCCTTCAACTCCTTACGGCTCGGAGGCTGATGACGGAGAGGAGGGGCCCGACCCCGTAGAGGCAGGTGCCGAGCGGTCGGTGTTGAGCGCGGGAGAGCGAGCACCCGCAGACGTTGCTGTGGTGGGCTCTTATGTTTGCAGGCATGGCCAGTACGCCTCTACCCGCCATTGATGGGGACTTGTCACATGCTGTCCGCGGCGAGACAGCCTCTCCTTTCAAGGTGGGTGCTGGTGGCAGCCAGGGCAACGGGGCCTCGTTCGCGAGTTTGGAAATATGGCCGGTACGTCGGAGTGGCCTTCCTAATGTGTTGACCTCGTAGTACTGCTGTTCCTCGTTGGGTTGTGTAGGTCGGCTTGTTCCCTGTAACGGGTGGACCTCGCTGGCCCTCCTCCAAGCAGGGGTGGCTAGAGCCGCTGGCCTAGTTTTCATTATGCAGTTCTTCTACCAGTGAAGCCCTTTGTTGGCCCGGGGGCTTTGTCCCTCTTCTCTGGCATAGGAGGCTTCTCCGTCGGCACCCTTCCATAGAACAAAAATGGGTACCTGGCGCCTGCTCGGAGACTCAGCATGATCGTTGATAGAGAACGATGTCCGGGAAGCGAGCCGTGGGAGTCATATGTCGCCATCGTCGAGCACGTTTTGTCTCTCCATGTACTTGTATTTGGCCCATGTGAGGGTATTTTGCCAATTTCTGGTAGCTTGTATTTTGACTAAAGAAATATAAATTCTTTATTCTGAGCCAATACTGTTGTGTACCTTTTGTTGGAGTGCTTCTGCGTGCTTTCTGGGCTATCCTCCGAGCTCGTATTCCACAGTGTTCGCGTCCTCCACAGGAACCCTTAGGTTACCTCTTTGTTCTTCAAGGGGAGCGGTGCTCGCCTCTAGGGAACCTTAGGTTACCTCTTTCATTTTCAAGGGGAGCAGTGCTCACGTCTCTAGGAAACCCTTAGGTTACCTTTTTTATTTTCAAGGGGAGCAATGCTCACGCCTTTAGGAAACCCTTAGGCTACCTTCTTTATTTTTAAGGGGAGCAGTGCTCGCGCCTTTAGGATACCCTTAGGCTACCTTCTTTGTTTTCATGGGGAGCAGTGCTCGCGCCTGTAGGAAACCCTTATGCTACCTTCTTTGTTTTCAAGGGGAGTAGTGCTCGCGTCTCTAGGGAACCCTTAGGTTACCTTCTTGTTTTCAAGGAGAGCAGTGCCCGCCTCTAGGGAACCCTTAGACTACCTTCTTTGTTTCTAAGGGGAGCCGTACTCGCCTCTAGGGAACCTTTAGGTTACCTTCTTTATTTTCAAGGGGAGCCGTGCTCGCCTCTAGGAAACCCTTAGGCTACCTTCTTTATTTTCATGGGGAGCCGTGCTCGCCTCTAGGAAACCCTTAGGCTACCTTCACGTTAGTCGTAGGCAATTCACCTTAGTGGAGTAAGGCTGGTGACGTTTCACTGGAAGTATTTTCTGAGGTTGACGGAGTTCCATGACCTGGGCACCTCTCTCCCCCATAGCGTCACTAGCATGTACGCTCCTTTGCCAAGTGTCTCTGCTACTCGGTACGGGCCTTCCCAGTTTGGTGCGAGCTTTCCTGCGGCCCCTCGTGGGTCAGCCACGCTTGCTCGCCGTAGAACCAGATCTTCGGGGAAGAAGTGTCGCTCCTTAACCCGGGCGTTGTAGTATTGAGCCAACTTCTGCTGATATGCCATAAGTTTCACTTGGGCGTTGGTTCTTCCTTCTTTGAGCATTTCCAGGTTTTCTAGCATTGCATGGTTGTTCCTGGCCTCATCAAAATGTCCCACTCGCAACGAGGGGTTGGATATCTCCACCGGAACCACTGCCTCTGCCCCGTAGGCGAGATGAAAAGGCGTCTCCCTGATGGCGGCTCTAGCGGTGGTCCGATGAGCCCATAGAATGCTGGGGATTGAATCAATCCATATGTCGCCTGCTTGGTCCAGGCGGGTCTTGATGCCATGGAGTAGAGTTCAGTTGGCATTTTCCACCAACCCGTTGGCTTGGGGGTGCCTATGGACACTCAAAAATTCTCACCCCATGTTTATGTGCCGGGGAATAAAAAGGAGGAGAAAAGAGAAGAGCAGATGAGAAGAAGAAAAGAATAAAAGGAAGCACCCTTCGTGCCCTCCAACGGCACAACAGCCAAACGCCTCCAACGGCACGGCTTTGATGCCTCCAGCGGCACACTCCAAATGCCCTTCCAACGGCACACCCTATGCCCTTCAGCGGCACACTACTTTGATGCCTCCAGCGGCACACTCTCTAGTGCCTCCAGCGGCACACTCCTTCCTCAAGCCCTCCAGCGGCACACTTCCAGTTGCTCCCAGTGGCACACTATGAAGTGCCTCCAACGATACGCCCTACCAAGCCCTCCAGCGGCATACTCCATGTGCCTTCAACGGCACAACACCATCAATGCCCTTTCAATGGCACACCCCCAGTGTCCCCCAGCGGCACACCCCCAGTGTCCCCCAGCGGCACACTCCATGTGCCTTCAACGGCACAACACCATCAATGCTCTTTCAATGGCACACCCCTAGTGTCCCCCAGCGGCACACCCCCAGTGTCCCCCAGCGGCACACTCAATATGTGCCCTCCACCGGCACACCCCTTGGTGCCATCCAACGGCATAGTCTTCATGCTCTCCAGCGGCGCACCCTTCAGCCCTCTAATGGCACACTGGTGGTGCCCTTCCAGTGGCACACTTCTTAGGCCCTTCAGCGACACACTCCTCAGGTGCCTCCAAGAGCACACCCTCAGAGTGCCTCCAATGGCACACCCCATCAACAACTCACCATGCCCTTCCAACAGCACAGCAGCATGCAAGCCCCCCAACGGCACGGTCATTGTGCCCTTTCAACGGCGCAGCCGTTGCACCCTCTCAGCGGCACACTCTGCCAAATAGTTCATCCGGTGCAGCCCTGTAGCTGTTGGACCGGTGCCAACGGTAGCAGATCCAGCGGTCACGGCCTCCCACCCTAGACGCGCAGTCGACTCACGTCCAGCCAGCTGGAGTCTGCCCCGCTGTGAATGCCTAAAGCACCCACGCAGGCACTCCCTGCCAAAGACAAGACTGGGGTCAATCTCCAATTAACCACCGTCGTCAACGGATGTCAACACCACCGAGTATACACCCTCTCACAATGAAGAAAAAGGGGGGAGGCCAAAAAAAAAGAGGAGGAGCTCCTGCGTAGAAAAGAGAAGAAAAAAAAGAGAAGAAGAGAAGAAGGAAGGAGAGGCTCCTGCCCCCTTTCTGCTCCGCCCACCACCGCCTGAGCGAAGAGGAAGAGGATAGAAGAGAAGAAGAGAAGAAGAGTGGGTGAAGAGAGAGAGTGAGGTCCGGGAGGGGAAGAGCCCATGCCCCGTTCCCCTCCCCACTGTATTTTCTTTGCTTCTTTCTTTTCCTCCGTTCCTTTTTTTTGTGGAAATGTATTCGCTCCCTTGGGGCACTCCTCTCGTGAGAATAGAAATAGAAATTTCATTAAGTGTTCATACCACCCTATTCCTGCGAATGAAAACACTCCTCTTGTGTCATCTTGCCCATCCTTCACCCTACGGTGTATATGGTGGTTTGCTGTACACCCGTTCTAGTTTTCTCGCTTTTGTTTTAGGTTACCTGCCCTCCAAAATTCCGTAGAGCCTATCCAATTTAATGGGTAGTGTCTTTGGCATGATGGGATGAGACTGGCCTTCTTCCAACGCATTCCCGTAACAGGGTCATCCTAGCCCAGCACGCCCTCGGCCTTGTCCCTGCCGGCACACCCCCAACGTGCCATGCCCGACACGCTTTATCTCCAAACCATCCTAACCCGGCACACCTTGGGCTTAGCCTAGCCGGTACACTCTTGACCACCCCTTACCCGGCACACCCACAGGGTGCTCCACCCGGCACACTTGCCCCCCTTTTGTTTTGCTCCACCGGTCAGCCCCAGCTACCCGGCACACTCGTGCCAGTGCCAGTGCCCACCCGGCACACCCCGTGCCACCTTACCTGGCACACTCGTGCCCGCGCTCACCCGATACACTCATGACCACCCCTTACCCCGGCACACCCGCAGGGTGCTCCACCCGGCACACTCCCAACAGCCTTTGGCCGGTGCATTCCCTCAGCCACCTGCTAGCACCCTTTACCCGGCACACCTGCCAGCTCCCTTTACCCGGCACACCTACTAGCATGCTTAGCCCGGCACACCTTAGCCCGTTTGGCCCGGCACACCTTGGCCATGACCATCGGCACACCCTTGGCCATGTCCTGTCCAGCACACCCCGGGCTAGTCCAGCCCGGTACACCAAAGTTGTGGCTTGCCCGGCGCACCCGTAGCTCATGTCAGTCTAATGTTTCTCGTTCGTTGTTTTCTCCGAGTTTTCTGAAGTTTTCTCAAAGGTGTTGTTGCCTTGGCACACACCTCAGATTGTTGGGTCATGCCACTCCTTGTGGGCGTGTTCCCCTTTTACTCCCCTACCATCCGGGTCAAGGGGAGATGCTGCCAAATTTTTGTCAGAAATAACAACATGTTTAAAGATAAAAGGAAGCAACAAACAAAGGAAACAAATAATAATAAAACATTCCAACCAAGACAGGGGAGCCATGCAAGACCCAAAGAACTGGACTGCTGAATATGACCGTGGACTTAATCACAAAACAGCAAAATAGAAACTGGTTGTTTGAAGCCCTCCATCAGAAATCTCATGAACAAAAGGGACCCTCTTCTCGGACCCTACTCTACTTATGTGGGCTTTGCCCTAGCTGCATTGGCCTCTTTGGCCTACCCCTCATCCGGCACGCTTTGCCTTCGTCCTGGCCGGCACACTCTCATCTCCCTGCCGGTACAACCCTGCTAATTTCTCCCGGCACACTCGTGCCCTTCCTCTCTTCCTCTCTTCGGCACACTTCAGCTGCATTGAATTGTAGTCCAACCTAGCATGCCCATGCTCATACTCATGCTCAACACATGCCCTGACTTCGGCCCCTCTTGCTCAGCCTTTTCCCGATATGCTTAGACCCATACCCCAACTTGCATTGACTTGCATTCCCACTTAGCCTGCACATGCATAGACCTTACTCTTGAGGTGCACCGACCTTGCTCCCCGGTGCATTGACCTCGCTCCCATGTGCACTGACTTTCCTCCTCTCAGACCCTACTCCACTCATGAGGGCTTTGCCCCGCTGCTTTGGCCCCTTTGGCCCGCTCCTCATCTGGCACACTCTGCCTTCACCTTGCCCAGCCTCTCCCGGCGCACTGGTGCTTTTCTCTCTCCGGCACACTCTGTCTTCACCTTGCCCAACCTCTCCCGGCACACTGGTGCTTTTCTCTCTCCGACACACTCTCTATGCCTCCATCCGGCATAGCCTTAGCCTCCTTACCCGGTGCACTCTCACCCTCCCCCAGCGGTACACCCTCAAATTCGCTTTTAACCGGCACACTGTGCCTGTGCTTTACCCGGTGCACCCGATAGCACCTCCGTGCGGTACACTCTGCCTTCACCTTGCCCAGCCCCGCCCGGTACACACCTGCTCTCCCCAGCGACACACCACCTAACCTCTACCCGGCACACTTGCGGCCTAAACCAGCGGTACACCCTCTCCCGTACTCTCACTCGGTACACTCCATCTAAAACATCACATCATAAAAAGGTTTGACATAATAATGATAATAAAAAAGGGAAAATTTATATAATAATAATGATAAAAAATATAACAATAAAAGAAATAATAAATCAAAAAAGAAAGCAATAATAATAACAAATAAACTAACACAAAATAAATAATAATGATAAAATAAATAGAAGAAGAGTTCACAGCCCACGAGTAAAAAAGGGGATCAATAATAATAATAATAAACAGATGATGATGATAATAAATAATGATAATAATAATAATGAACGGAACGAGGTGGCTTTCGTCATCCCCGGACCCTTAGCATGAGAATATTAATAAGACCTTCCTGGGTCATGCGTAGACCACGGGTTCGCCCTAATCATGGTCATTGCTTGACCCATACCCTAGGCCTATAGCCCACTATCCCCGAACATATCTTTGTTTCAGGATCTAATCCCGGGACATTTTCCCGCTACCCTTTGGCACCGAAAATATTAACGATGCCCACGCAAGTCTCGCTTTGACTGCGGGAAGCTTCTCCAGAAGGGTCCTGGCTTGATCTTGCACCGGGCCAATAAACTCGCTGATTTCCGACCACTCTGACCGGGATTTAACCGAATGTTTCCCGTTCCTCTGAATAGTAAATTTGCCGTACCCCGGCATACATATGCTCAGATTTTCCCGTGACGATGACGCTGCCCTCAAGCCGGACATTCGTCCGAATATCAAATGGTCCCCTGAGTGACCGACATGTTTCGAATGCTTACTTCCCTAGACATAGGACTTTTCGATTGATTCAGGATCACTCTCATCTTGTTTCTCTCGATACGATTTCCTGGCCATGAGGCCCCTGATTCCCGGCGATTAATCAAGGGTGTTCCCCTCTCCGAGGGGATGTAATTAACGCAGTGATCTTTATGGCGCGGCGGGTTTTGATCCCGACACGAACCACACAACCGTCTGATTAGTCAGATAGAGCGCACCAAAGGCTTCCATGAAGTCCGAATAAATCGTCACTTTGTGATTGGCACGCCCACGCACTTAATAAACCAATAAACGAATAACAATAACTAATTAATAAAATAAGTGCGTCCATAAGTCTGGCACGTCCGGTGGGACGGAAACCACCCTTCATCTCTTCGCCGAGATTCAGGGCCTCATGGCCTCCGAATAAACGTTGTTTGCCTGCTTTGATGAATTGTAGGTGTTGTCTTTGCCAGTCTTATGGGGAGAAAGGACGGACTAGGCGCAACTGTCTTTGTGGCCTCGAGGACGCTACTCCGAAGTACACGCAGCTTCCAGGAATCATGAAGGCCGCTAAAAAAATGAAGAGAGAGAGAAGAAGGGAGGGAAAATCAAACCCCCTTTCCCTAAGAAGAAAAAGAAGAAAATAAGAAGCGAAGAAGAGAAGAAAAGAAGAAAGAAGAAAGAAACAAAAAAAGGAAGAGAAAGAATCGGCGAGAGAGGGTTGTACGGCCATATCCGTTAAGACCTGTACTGAACAAATATTACCACTGTGGGATTATTGCGGTGGAGCGAACCACTCATCCCCTCCCTGAGGGGGTAAGCGCTCTCTTGCACACCTACCTTGGTCTATTACACACAAAAAAGAAGAAGAGAAGAAAAGAAAGGACAAAAAAAAGTTGGCAAGCATGGCCGACCAAAAGGACAAGAAGAAGGCCGGCATCCCGCTCGACTCTAGAAGGATCCAAGTCCATGGTGCAATGCCCCGATCCGTTTCGCCTTCCTGCTGCCTCTATCCGGTATAAGACGCCCCCTTGAGTGGCTGTTAGAAGATCCAACAAGCCGCAACTGTAGCTTGATGAATTCCTACCCGTTGTGGGGAATGCTTTATAGCAATGAGGCCAAGCGCGGCCACCACTCCCGAAGAGAGCATGCATACACCCCGCTATGGGGGATAAGAAGAAGAAATATACCCCGCCATGAGGGATAAGAGGTAAGAAAGGATACACCCCCGCCACGGGGGCACATGAAGAGAATCCACCTCGACTCGGGGGCACATAAAGTAAAAGTTACACCCTAGATTAGGGGCATTTGACGAAGGAATGTACCCCCGCCATGGGGGAATAAGGAGGAACAGAGTTTCACCCCGATCCCGGGGCATAAAGAACAAAAGAATACACCCTGGCTTAGGGGCTTTTGAAGAAGAAACATACCTCGCTATGGGGAATAAGAAGCATGAGACACCCCCCCCCCCCCCGGCTTAGGGGCATATGATGAGAAGTGTACCTCGCTCTGGGACATAAGAAGCAGCAGCATACACTCCACCTAGGGGGCATAAGAAGCAACGGAGTCACACCCCGATCTAGGGACGTAAAGAGCAAAAGAATACACCCCAACTTGGGGGCATAGGAAGAGAAGTGTATCCCGCTATGAGACATAAGAAGCAGAAGACATACCCCGCCATGGGGGCATATGAAGAAAAGAATACACCCCAGTTTCAGAGAATACGAAGAGAAATATACCCCACTCTGGGGCAGAAGAAGCAGAAGAATCTATCCCGACCTGGGGGCACAACAAGTAACAGAGTTACACCCTGATCTAGGGGAACATGAAGAGAAATATACCCTAGCCATAGGGGCGTATAAAAGAAAAGAGAGCAAGAATACACTCCGGTCTGGGGGCAAAGAAGCAAAGAGACATACATCCCGACCTGTGAGTATGTGAAGAAAGGTATACCCCGCCCAAGGGGCGTTTAAAAAAAAGTAACATACCCCGCCACGGGGGCACGGAAGCCATGAAGAATTCACCCCAGCTTAGGGGTATTCAAAAAAAATCTACTCCGATTTGGGGGCATTTGAAGAAGAATTACACCCCGCTATGGGGGCATGAGAAGTAAAGATCATACCCCGCTAGGGGACACACAAAGAGAGAAACACACCTCGGCTTAGGGGCATTTGAAGAAGAAATGTACCTCGCCATGGGGGTACATGAAGCAGCATACACCTCGTCCCAGGGGCATCTGAAGCAGGACAAACAACATTCCCCGAGTCCCGGGGGCACACAAAGAAAGAAACACACCCCACCTTGGGTGCACAAGAAGCAAACATGCCCCAGTATGTCGGAGCAGAAGAAGCAGAGTACATCCCGCCATGGGGGCATAAGAAGCAAAAGGTACGCTCTGGTTTAGGGGCATTCGAAGAGAAACATACCGCACTCCGGGACATAAGAAGCAGAAGTTACACCCTGTCTGGGGGCCTAGAAGCCATGAAAGATACACCCCGCTTGGGGGCACAGTAGAAAAGTTACACCCCAACCTGGGGGCACATTAAGAGAAATACACCCCAGTCCAGGGACATTAATAAGAAAGGAAGAGAAGAAAATAAAGAAATGTCATGAGGTAGACGTGATCTTCGAACCCGCCTCTTCACATAAAAGAAGAAGAGAAGAAAATAAAGGAAAGTCATGAGACAGACATGGTCTTTGCACGCGCCTCTTCACACAAAAGAAGAAGAGAAGAAAAGAAAGAAAAACCATGAGGCGGATGTGATCTTTTACCTTCGGCCTTCAGCCATCCAACAAATAGACCTCTCATGTGGATGGCATCACGACCTGTCATTCAAGACGAAAGATATTAAGCCATCGGGGCTTCAAGCCGACAGATATTCAGCCATCGAGGCTTCAATCCGAAAGATATTCCACCATCGGGGTGTTAAACCGAGAGATATTCTGCCATCGGGGAGTCAATTCGATAGATATTCCGCCATCGGGATGTCAATCCGACAGATATTCCGCCATCGGGGCGTCAAGCCGACAGATGTTCCGCCGGCGGGGCGTGAAACCGAATGATATTCAGCCATCGGGGCTTCAAGCTGACAAATGTTCAGCCATCGGGGCTTCAAGCCGACAGATATCCCACCGATGGGGCGTTAAACCGAAAGATATCCAGCCATTAGGGCTTCAACCGAAAGATGTTCCACCGATGGGGCGTTAAACCGAAAGATATTCAGCCATCGGGGCTTCAAGCGGATAGATACTCAGCCATCGGGGCTTCAAGCCGACAAACATTGAGCCATCGGGGCTTCAACCGACATATGTCCAGCCATCGGGGCTTCAAGCAGATAGATATTCAGCCATCGGGGCTTTAAACCGACAGATATCCAGCCATCGGGGCTTCAAGCCGACAAACATTCCACCGACGAGGCGTTAAACCGAAAGATATTCAGCCATCAGGGCTTCAAGCTGGCAGATACTCAGCCATCGGGGCTTCAAGCCGATAGATGTTCCGCCGACAGGGCGTTAAACCGAAAGATATTCAGCCATCGGGGCTTCAAGTCGATAAACATTCAGCCACAAGGGCTTCAACCAATATATGTTCGACCATCGGCCTCCGGGTCGACAGCTATCCAATTATCGGCCTTCGGGTCGACAGCTATCCCATTATCGGCCTCCTAGCCGACAGCAACCCCATTATCGGCCTCCGGGTCGACAGCTATCCCATCATCGGCCCATGAGCCGACAACTACCCCATCATTGGCTTCTAGGCCGACAGCTTCCTAATCATCGGCTCCTAGCCGACAGCCTCCGAATTAAAAAAGAATCAACCTTCCACTTTGGTTCGGGTCCCTCCCCGGCCAGAAAATCAAAGAATAAATATTTCACTTTGGTTCGGGTCCTTCCCCTGGCCAAAGAATCAAAGAATCAAATCCTTTCACTTTGGTTTGAATCCTTCCCCGGCCAGAGAATTAAAGAATCAACCTTTCACTTTGGTTCGAATTTTTTTCCAACCAGAGAATTAAAGAATCAACATTTCACTTTAGTTCGGATCCTTTCCCGGCCAGAGAATTAAAGAATCAACCTTTCACTTTAGTTCGGATCCTTTCCCGGCCAGAGAATTAAAGAATCAACCTTTCACGTTGGTTCGGATCCTTTCCCAACAAGAGAATTAAAGAATCAACCTTTCACTTTGGTTCAGATCCTTTCCCGGCCAGAGAATTAAAGAATCAACCTTTCACTTTGGTTCGGATCCTTTCCCAACCAAAGAATTGAAGAATCAACCTTTCACTTTCGTTCGGATCCTTTCCCGATCAGAGAATCAAAGAATCAACCCTTCACTTTGGTTCGGATCCTTTTCTAACTAGAGAATTAAAGAATCAACCTTTCACTTTGGTTCGGATCCTTTCTCGGCCAGAGAATTAAAGAATCAACCTTTCACTTTGGTTCGGATCCTTTCCCAACCAGAGAATTAAAGAATCAACCTTTCACTTTGGTTCGGATCCTTTCCCGGCCAGAGAATCAAAGAATCAACTCTTCACTTTGGTTCGAGTCCTTTCCCGGCAAGAGAATCAAAGAATCAACCCTTCACCTTGGTTCGGATCCTTTCCCGGCCAGAGAATTAAAGAATCAACCTTTCACTTTGGTTCGGATCCTTCCCCAACCAAAGAATTAAAGAATCAACCTTTCACTTTGGTTCGGATCCTTTCCCGATCAGAGAATTAAAGAATCAACATTTCACTTTGGTTTGGATCCTTTCCCGGCCAGAGAATTAAAGAATCAACATTTCACTTTGGTTCGGATCCTTCTCTGGCCAGAGAATCAAAAAGAGACCTCTCACCTTGGTTCGGATCCTCCCCCGGCCAGAGAACAAAAAGAGACCCTTCTCTTCGGCTCTCTGTAGCCCGCTTCTCAGCTTCAGATTTTATAGCCCGCTTCCCAGCTTCAGCTCTTCACAGCCCGCTTCCCAAGTTTGGCTCTTATAGCCTGCTTTCCAACTTCGGCTCTTTGCAGCCCGCTTCTTAACTTCGACTTGTAGCCCGCTTCCTCGACATTTTGGCTTCTGTGGTCCACTTCCCTTTGGCCTTCGTGTCTTGCTTCCCGATTTTGGCTCTCGTAGCCCGCTTCCCCGATTTTGGCTCCTGTAGCCTGCTTCCCCGATCTTTGGCCCTCATAGCCTGCTTTCCTTAATTTCGACTCTTGCAGTTTGCCTCCTAACTTTGGCTCTTGCTGTTAGTGTTGGTGTGCTACAGGCCAATTTTAGGTCGGGTAGGCCCAATAGTTGTACGATCTTGTTCATTATTAATAAAGTTGTATTTGAGCGTAAATATGCGATTGTGTGTCACTTTACATTATCCCTAGGATATGTGGTTGTAAAGTCAGCTCGAGATGGGATCTCGAACATGAGACTGACTTTACATGTACACATACCTTAAATTGTTCCTGGTTGGACGGTAATCACTCGGGGACTTTGATTACCTATTAAACCAGTACACATGATGTGTCAGTGGCCAGTCTCATGGTCATTGGTGCGGGGCACCAACATATATGTGTAGGTGTATCTCCTTAGAGGATGTACACTGAACTGATCCGCTATTGGATCTTCAGATGGTTGATTATACCTAATGTCAACTGAAGATCCAACTGTCTCAGTAGCATCTTGGTCCTTTGATATGAGACATTGATCGGATCTTATACGAGGACAGGAATGGTTTAATTACTTGGCTAAGTGACTTTAACCATAAGTCATGAGTTACCGAGTCATTAACCACTCCAGGATATGTGTGAAGATCATCAATGGTCAAGAGGGGATCGCTCACTGTCGGGTATATATCAGACAGTTAATGGGTCATGACATTGACGCTCCATTAAATCCCTGGCCAGAGTCGTGTGAGTTCGTTTAGAACTGACGTCATACACTTTAAGGAGGTCATAGTCAAATGGCACGATCATGGGGTTTGACAGAAACCATACCCTCGATCGTACTAGACTCATAGAAGGAGCGAAGGATTATATCGATGTGGTAACTGTAGACTTACAGGTACCAGATATGCTGGTTTAAACCCGGCGTCCTCTAGGATCACGCGGATTTGCTTGACCCAACGTGATCGAAGGTTCAGAATGAATTAAACTATTATTCGGCTGTAGCAGAAGCGAATAATACATTTAATTTACTTCTAATTAGGAATTAAAAGTTAATGGGCCTTAAACTAGAGTGACTATGGACCTAGAGGATCACACACAATGGATTCTTGGGTGACGGATTATTATTATACAAAGGTATGTATTATTTCCATTTAGTTCCTTTTGGAAAGGAGTGTAAATGGAGCTTAATACACATGTATAATAGTAGATATGATATATATATAATTTCGGTCTTTTGGAGCCCTTTCAGAAATGACCAAAATTCTATATATATGGCATCCTACGTGAGCTCATTCGATTTCTTCCCTTAAGCTAATCAAGCATTTAGGGTTAAGGGAGAGGATTAGCTCCTCCCCCCCTCCTTCCTCTTGCTCTCTCTCTCCAGAAGGTGAAAGGGTCGGGGAAGATACGTGCCGGGGGGTACCGTCGCTGCGCAAGGGTCCGTGTGGATCTGCTCTAGAGGTCGTGCAGTTGTGTGGCTCGGTATTTTGCATCGAGCATAGCGGACAGCGTCGTTCCGCGCAAGGTATAAACACTCAACCCGTAATTAGGCGGTTGGGGTGATTAAAACACCGATTAGAACATAGATCTAGGATTCCATAGCACTAGGATCGGGCAAAATAAATTTTTGTTATCCGCTGCATTGCCCGTAGGTGCTGTGCGAAACCTTACAGTGGTATCAGAGCCAGGTTGACGCTCTAATCGGTGTTTTAGCGTCGTATAGAACCATGTTTTAGGGGTAATTACAATCTTTAATTGTTATTGATAGAAGGGGATGCTTGGCATCTCCGTTCTTCCAGGATGCTGGGTATCGCTGGAGTAAATTTTTTTTTAAAAAAAAAAAATTTGGCGTGGCCCGGTTTGGGAACATTACGCGCTGGGCGCAGTGCGCCCGCCGCGTGCGCCGCGTGGGCGGCGCATGCGGCGCCCGTGGGTCAGCGTGCATAGTAAATTTACATTTTAATTATTTTTAATTTATATTGTGCTTAGATATATATATATATATATATGATATATATATATATATATATATATGTAAATGCACAGTAAATTAAATAGAATTTTATCTCGTAAGTTAATTGTGTTATCTCAATAGTAAATGTTAAATTTTATTTAACTCTTTTTGAATTTACTAAGGTGAGATAATTACTATTTACTCTGAGATAAAATGGTAATAATTGAAGTTACTTCAGTAAAATTTAATTTTTAAAATTTTAATTATTAGATAATTAGTGAATTCAAATTTAAATTTCATTGAAGGTAAATGTTGTAAAATTCAAATAATTGAATTTTAATTATTAGATAATTATTAAATTCAAAATTTGAATTTTAGAATATTAAAAATTGAGGATAATTGCATTAATTTAAATTTATTTTCAAATAAAATTATTAGATAATTAGTTTGAATTTAAATTTAAATTATTGACATATTTAAATTTTGAATTTAAATTTGATTATTAGATAATTAAATTTAAATTTAAATTTAATTAATTATCTCAATTATATGTCTGGTGAAAAATGATGGTTCTTTACGTGATTTACTTTATTTACCTTGTATTGGCTTACTTGTGTGTTTAATTTTAGTTAATCCTGCTTCTATTTTTAAAATTAAACAAAGCTAGCATGTTTTTGTTTGCACATCCCATTTGTAAATTCAAAAGGATTATTTTCAGAAAATAACCCTTGATTGATTTTATTTGAATGGGTTGGCAAGTGATCATGGACTTGGATTAATGTAATTAATTGGGGTCTGCGAATCTCATTTCTCTCTCTGTTAAAATTCTAATGTACTTCTATCTTCCTCCATTGTTGTATTCGCCCTAAGGACTTCTGGAATTTTATTGATATGTAATTTACATTTTTCCGGCCTGCGTGCTGTGTAAAAGTTATAATTACTGCGGTGTCGGAGTTTGAAAGCGCGGAGCACACCCGACGAGGACGATCCAGCTACTTCAGAAGCGGGCCGGATGCCTTAGTTACATTAGGGTTAAAGTCCATGATCACTTGCATTTTAATTTTGCGTTGGATGCATTTATTTTGTGCAAACTACCAGGTACGGTAAATATATTGGATATATTTATATTACCACCTAGGGTGAGATCAAGATAAAATTAAATCCCCTCGCGATTAAATTTTAGATCTGGTAAGCGTGGCTCTAGGAGTCGTCGTGGCCCTCCATCATTATGGAGTGAATGAACGTCTTCATTTTATGGATTTGTTGTGCTTTCCACAAGGTCCATGAGTTTAGGGGCGGGATTAAACTCCAAGGCTCGGCCTCAATAGGGTGAGGAATTGAACTCGGCCTTGTTGTACTTTCCACAATGGTCGGGTCATGAACTCATTGCTATATAGTAATGATGGTTAGATCTAACCGAGAATATCTTTTGTTGTGCTTTCCACAAGGGGATGATTTCTCGGGGGCCGAATATCAGATATTGCATTAGATGCAAGTGCCTGTTGACTGCCCTTGAGATGGTGTATGGTTTGTTGTGCTTTCTACAAGGTCGTACATCAGTCTCGTTGGGATTCCGACCCACTAGGTTGATCTCGCTGATCTCCCATTCTATATACTGAGGGTTATATAGTTCGATCGAAAAATAGTGGGACTAACTAAGATAGAAAATCACATCTAAGTTAGAATTTGAACACATGCTAAGTTATCTTTTATTTCTTATCCAGATTACAATGTCGTCGTCCAACCCCCTCCGCGGCATCTTGGATGCAAATAGATTAACTGGACCGAACTACTCGGATTGGCTGCGTAATCTACGCATAGTCCTTACCGCCGAAAAGATTACGTTCGTGTTGGACACGGTTCATTCTGAGCCAGCTCCTGATGCCGACGAGGGCGAGTTACTGGCTTATGCCAAATGGTCTGAGGACTTCTCCCTTGCCCAATGTTACATGTTGGCCTCTATGGCTCCCGAGCTGCAGAGGTAATTTGAAAAGACTGATTGTAGAAGCATACTTCTCAATCTACGCCAGCTCTTCGGGGAGCAGGGTAGGATTGAGAGATATGATATCTCAAAAAGGCTTTTCAGGACACGGATGTCTGAGGGTTCATCAGTACATGCCCATGTACTGAAAATGATGGAGTGGATTGAAAGACTCAATGCATTGGAGTTCAAGTTGGATCTTGAACTATGCATTGATCTTATACTCCAGTCATTGCCCGATTCCTTTTCTTCCTTCACCATGAACTTTAACATGAACAGGATTGAAGCAACTCTCCCAGAGCTGCTCAACATGTTAAAGAGTGCTGAAGGAACCATGCAGAAAGATAAATCATCTTCGTCTGTAATGATTGTTGGCCGGGCCAATAAGAAAAGGAAAGCCACCCAAATATCCACCACAAGTAATAAAGGGAAGGGAAAGAAAAAGGCCATGGGTAAGCAACTCGCCAAGGTTGACAAAGGGAAGGGCAAGAAGAATGAAAAAGAAGACAAATGTTTTTGATGCGGGGAAACATGGCATTGGAAAAGGAATTGCAAGGTAATTCTAAATGAAGGTATTTTTGTCATAGACCTTAATTTGTCATATATGGAATCCACATCATGGGTATTGGATACTGGATGTGCATCTCATATCTGCAACTCTATGCAGGTGCTGGCAAATAGAAGGCGACTGGGCAAAAAAGAGATTGAACTGAGGATGGGCAATGGAGCTTTAGTTTCTGCTAAAGTAGTTGGGACTGCACGCCTCAGTTTACCTTCAGGAGTCATGCTGGAGCTGAATGACTGTTATTATGTTCCTAATATTATTAAGAACATTATTTTAATCTCTGATTTGTATAACGTTGGATATACATTGGCTTTTAATAGCACTGGGTGCTCTATAATGAATAATAGTTTGAATATAGCCTATGGTTCATTAGTCAATGGTCTTTATGTATTGGATACATGTTCTAATGTTATGTAAGTTTTCAATGTTGATGAAGTGAATTCTGTATATCTATGGCATTGCAGACTTGGTCATGTATGTGAGAATAAAGTCTCTCACTTACACTCAAATGGGTATTTGAATTCGTTCGAATACAAGCCATTTGATACCTGTGAGTCGTGTCTCATGGAGAAAATGACCAAAGCTCCCTTTAGTGGACATGGTGAGAGGGTTGTTGACCTTCTCGAGCTCATACGTTCGGATGTATGTGGACCCATGTCCATAGAAGCAAAAGGGGGTTACCTCTATTTCATTTCTTTTATTGATGACTTCTCTAGATATGGCCATGTGTATTTAATTAGACATAAGTCACAAGTCTTTGAGAAATTTAAGGAATATAAGAATGAAGTAGAGAAACAGCCAGGCAAAAGTATTAAGGTTCTTCGATCGGATCGAGGAGGTGAATACTTAAGCCATGAATTCACTTCTTATCTTAAAGACCATGGAATAGTTTCTCAGTGGACTCCACCGTATACACCACAACACAATGGTGTATCCGAAAGGAGAAACATGACCTTGTTAGACATGGTCCGATCCATGATATCTATGTTAGGACTACCCTTGTCTCTCTGGGGCTATGCATTAGAGACTGCGGCTTATTTATTGAATATGATCTCAAGTAAATCAGTTCCTTCTATACCATATGAGATATAGAAGGGCAGGAAACTAAATTTTAATCACATTAAAATTTGGGGGTGTCCTGCTCATGTAAAGAAGAACGATAGTGACAAGCTTGAGTCGAGAACCGATAAGTGTAGATTCGTGGGATATCAAAAGGAGACGTTTGGATATTATTTCTATCACCCTTCTGAGCAAAGGGTCTTAGTGGCCATGAGAGCTGTATTTCTGGAAAGAGAATATCTACTCCAGAAAAATAGTGGGAGCCAGATAGAATTGGACAAGGTCCAAGAACCACAACCCATAGACACAAGCTCATTAGATGAGATTGTATCAGTTGATTCTATTTAGAGTGAAACACTGACACTACGAAGATCTGGTAGACTACCGAGAGAACCTGAGAGATATGTTGGACATGTCTCAGAGGGGTCCTCTAAGGGATGTATCGATGAGGATGATGGTCCTCAATCGTACCAGGATGCACTCCGTAGTGCGGACTCCGAGAAATGACAAGAGGCGATGGATTCAGAGATCCAGTCTATGTACACCAACAAAGTTTGGAACTTAGTTGATGTACCCGAAGGGAAGGTCCATATCGGCTGTAAATGGATTTTTAAAAGGAAAATTGGTGCAGATGGACAGGTTGACACATACAAGGCTAGACTAGTGGCGAAAGGATATCGTCAAAGGCAAGGCATTGACTATGACGAGCCTTTTTCGCCGGTAGCCATGGTTAAGTCAATCAGAATCTTCCTTGCCATTGCGGCATACCTGGATTATGAGATATGGCAAATGGATGTGAAGACAACTTTTCTTAATGAAAATCTGTCGGAAGAGGTGTACATGGTACAGCTTGAAGGATTCACCTCCAAGCTACATCCTAATAAGGTATGCAAACTTCAAAGGTCCATTTATGGATTGAAGCAGGCATCTCGAAGCTGGAACTTAAGATTTGACGAGGTTGTCAAATCTTTCAACTTCATTCGGAATGAAGATGAACCCTGTGTATACAAGAAGGTCAGTGGGAGCTCAGTGACATTCTTGGTCCTTTATGTTGATGACATCTTACTCATTGGGAATGATGTAGAGATGTTGACATCAACTAAGTCTTGGTTATCCAAGACCTTCTCCATGAAGGATTTGGGAGAAGCATCCTATGTGCTGGGCATAAGGATCTATCGAGATAGATCTAAAAGGATGCTAGGGTTATCCCAATCCATGTACATAAACACTATCCTCAAAAGGTTTAGGTTGGAAAATTCCAAGAGAGGTCTCATTCCCATGAGACATGGAATTTCCCTATCCAAGGGGATGAGTCCTAAAATATCTGAGGAGCTGGCACACATGAATAAGGTACCCTATGCTTCGGCGATAGGGTCAATCATGTATGCAATGCTATGTACACGGCCTGATGTTACCAATACTTTGAGCATTGTCAGTAGATATCAGGCAAATCCAGGCGAAGAGCACTGGAAGGCAGTAAAGGGGATCCCTAAGTACTTGCGAAGGGCTAAGGATCTTTTTTCTACTTTATGGAGGAGAGGACCTACAGTTTAGAGCTTACACAAACTCTAGTTTCCAGTCAGATCCAGATGACTGTAAATCTATATCTGGGTTTGTATTCATGTTGAATGGAGGGGCAGTAAGTGGGAGATTGTTGATCGAGGAGATGTGGCGGTAGAGCGTGTACCGTCAGAAGATAGCATAGCAGATCCACTAACTAAGCCTTTGACACAGACTGTATTTGAGCGTCATCGGGATAAGATGGGCCTCAAAGTTGTGGGCAATTGGCTGTAGTTCAAGTGGGAGATTGTTAGTGTTGGTGTACTACATGTCAATTTTGGGTCGAGTAGGCCCAATAGTTGTACGATCTTGTTCATTATTAATAAAGTGGTATTTGAGCGTAAATATACGATTGTGTGTCACTTTACGTTGTCCCTAGGATATGTGGTTGTAAAGTCAGCTCGAGATGGGATCTCGAACATGAGACTAACTTTACATGTACACATACCTTAAACTGTTCCTGGTTGAAGGGTAATCACTCGGGGACTTTGATTACCTATTAAACCAGTACACATGATGTGTCAGTGACCAGTCTCATGGTGATTGGTGCGGGGCACCAACACATATGTGTAGGTGTATGTCCTTGGAGGATGTACACTGAACTGATCCGCTATTGGATCTTCAGATGGTTGATTATACCTAATATCAACTGAAGATCCAACTATCTCAGTAGCATCGTTGGTCCTTTGACCTGAGACATTAATCAGATCTTATACGAGGACTGGAATGGTTTAATTACTTGACTAAGTGACTTTAACCATAAGTCATGAGTTACCGAGTCATTAACCACTCCAGGATACGTTTGAAGATCATCAATGGTCAAGAGGGGATCGCTCACTGTCGGGTATATATCAGACAGTTAATGGGTCATGACATTGACGCTCCATTAAATCCTTGGCCAGGGTCGTGTGAGTTCGTTTAGAACGGACGTCATACACTTTAAGGAGGTCATAGTCAAATGGCACGATCATGGGGTTTGACAGAAACCATACCATCGATCATACCAGACTCATAGAAGGAGCGAGAGATTATATCGATGCGGTAACTGTGGACTTACATGTACCAGATAGGCTGGTATAAACCCGGCGTCCTCTAAGGTCACGCGGATTTGCTTGACCCAACGTGATCGAAGGTTCAGAATGAATTAAACTATTATTCGGCTCTAGTAGAAGCGAATAATACGTTTAATTTACTTCTAATTGGGAATTAGAAGTTAATGGGCCTTAAACTAGAGTGACTATGGGCCTAGAGGATCACACACAATAGATTCTTGGGTGACAGATTATTATTATACAAATGTATGTATTATTTCCATTTAGTTCCTTTTGGAAAGGAGTGTAAATGGAGCTTAATACATATGTATAATAGTAGATAGGATATATATATAATTTCGGTCTTTTGGAGCCCTTTCAGAAATGACCAAAATTCTATATATATGGCATCCTACGTGAGCTCATTCGATTTCTTCCCTCAGACTAATCAAGCATTTAGGGTTAAGGGAGAGGATTAGCTCCTCCCCCCCTTCCTTCCTCTTGCTCTCTCTCTCCAGAAGGTGAAAGGGTCGGGGAAGGTCCGTGCCGGGGGGTACCGTCACTGCGCAAGGGTCCGTGTGGATCTGCTCTAGAGGCCGTGCAGCTGTGCGGCTCGGTATTCTGCATCGAGCATAGCGGACAGCGTCGTTCCGCGTAAGGTATAAACACTCAACCTGTAATTAGGGGGTTGGGGTGATTAAAACACCGATTAGAACATAGATCTAGGATTCCATAGCACTGGGATCGGGCAAAATAAATTTTTGTTATCCGCTGCGTTGCCCGTAAGTGCTGTGCGAAACCTTACACTTGCAGCATGCTTCCTTTTGGCCTTCGTGGCCTGCTTCCCAATTTTGACTCTCGATGCCTGCTCCCCCAACCTTTGGCCTTTGTAGCCCGCTTCCCAGCATCTCCCGGCTTTTACGGCCTGCTTCCCTAATACCCCCCGACTTTTCTGGCCTACTTCCGGGAATCTTTTGGTCCTTATGTCCCGCTCCCCTAATGTCCCTTGACTTCTATAGCCCGCTTCCCTAATATCCTTTCGACCCTTTGTGATCTGCTTCCCTAATACCTTTACTATCACTACGCTTATACGTAACAACTATATGTTCTTATGCAAAAAAAAAGAAAGAAAAAAAAAGAGAGAAGAAAGCAAAACAAAAGAGACAAAAAATGCTTGACTGCCCTGCTTGCATACTTGCTTATAATATAGAATAATACACCTCCTTGGAATTTTCTAGGATCATGTTTCCTTGCTAAATAATGTCGCCCTGATTCCGGATGCACATGCGTCACGACACACGCTCGAAGGGAACTCAATTATGGCGGGTGCACACGTCAAGGGGAAGAGTCATGGCTAAATTGTTAAGCCCAACTCATAAAATAAACCTGAGGCAACACTCCACGCTTAATGTGTTCAATGGTATTAAATCATAAGGAGTGCCCGACTTTCTTCTTAGCACTTTATGGATGCTTGAATTCCTGCACTCGCGTGAAAGATAATCGTGAGGAAAAAACTGCCTATCCCCACTAAAAAGAGAGAGAGAGAGAAAAAATGATGTAAAAAAAAGAGAGAGAAGAGAAACGTGAATTTGAGTAGCTGAAAATCTCTATTGAGATATATGAGGAGACTCGCGTGAAATGGTGAAGCGAATTTCAATAAGGATGAAGCCTAGTAGTCGAGAATCCCCGTTGAGACACATAAGGAAGCTCACGTCAAATGGTGGAATCCGTAATAGAATTATGATAAGGATGAAGTCTAGTAGCTGGGAATCTCCATTGAGATACATGAGGAGACTCGCGCCGAACGGTGAAATCCGCTACCAAAATAAACAGATGGGGGCTGTGCGAAGCTACCGAAATTGAAAGCCTTAAACCCATGTGTAGGCACTAGAGTAATCCTCGAGTGTTACTTAGAAAATCTGCATATCCCTATGTTTAGGGCTCTTTGTTCACATGTTTGCTCCTCCACGCCACAAAGAGTTATCTTGGGTGAAATGCGTGAATTTAAGCTATGTATGCAAGACATGTGATATCCTCTTGACGGGTGCACCACCCCTTGGCTGTGCCTTCTGGCCCGCACCGTGTTTGTGAATTATGGGCGATGTCCCTATCCCATCCCCTATAGAGGGAGCTGCCTTATGTATACTTATGTTATGCCTATTGACGAATGCCAACATGCTTGAATAAATAATAATAATAATAATAAATAAACTCAATTTTGACTATCGCAGCCTGCTTTCCCAGTTTTGGCTCGTACATCCCAATCTTGGCCCTCATGGCCTACTTCCTGCCCTTGCGGCTTGCTAATCTCCCAACTTCGGCTTCTATAATCCGCTTCCCCAATTTGGGCTCTCATAGCATGCTCCCCAATTTCGGCTTTCATAGCCAGCTTCTCAATTGCGGCTTCTATAGTCCGCTTCCTCGATTTGGACTCTCATAGCATGCTCCCCAACTTTGGCTTTTGTAGCCTGCTTCCCCGATTTCAGCCTTCACGGCCTACTTCCGCAACACCGACTCTGGCCCTTGTGGTCAACTTTCCCGAGTTCGGATTTCACAGCTGGTACTCCTGGCGCATTAGAGAACATCAAATCTTTTCACTTTGGTTCGGACCTTCCGTCTGGCTAAAGAACAAAAAGATCCTTTCACTTTAGATCGGACCCTCCGTCCGGCTGGAGAACTAAAAGATTCTTTCCACTCTAGATCGGACCTTCCATCCGGCTAGAGAACAAAAAGATCATTTCACTCTAGATCAGACCTCCCGTCCGGCTAGAGATAAAAAGATTTCTTTCACTTTGGTTTGGGCCTGTCGCCCAGCCAGAGAACTAAAAGACCCTCTCCACTCTAGATCAGACCTTTTGTCCGGTTAGAGAACAAAAGATCCATTTCACTTTAGCTCGGACCTTCCATCTGGTTAGAGAATAAAAAGACTCTTTCCACTCTAGATCAGACCTTCCATCCAGATTAGAGAACAAAAGATCCCTTTCACTTTAGCTCGGACCTTCTATCCGACTAGAGAACAAAAAGACTCTTTCCACTCTAGATCAGACCTTCCGTCCGGCTAGAGAACAAAAAAAAAGATTCTCCCCACTCTAGATCTGATCTTCTGTCCGGCTAGAGAACTAAAAGATTCTCTCCACTCTGGGTCGGACCTTCCTTCGAGCCAAAGAATTAAAAGACCCTCCATACAGCCGGCACCCCTGGCGTTTTAAAGAACAAAACACCCTTTCACCCTCACCCGAACCTTCCGTTTGGGATTGGGGAATCAACCTCCTTCCTTGCGTTGGCACCAGCCCCATACCAACGAAAACATTAAGAGACAAACAGATCAAGTCAGCTCCCGACACTCCGTTGGCATTGACGAACAACCCATTTTTGGTCGAGACCTTCCGTCTAGGTCATTACATGAATAAACTCTTCTCTCCGTCCCTTCGGGTGACGAATAGACCATTTGATCTAAACCACCTGTTTAGATCATTGAATCAACACACTCTTCTCTTCGCCCCTTTGGGTGATAAATGTCACTTTTGTTTCGGACCTTTTGTCTGGAGCACTCAAGGAACAAACTCCTTTCTCTATCCCCTTTTTGCGACGAATATCTCTTTTGATTCAGACCTTTCATCTAGATCACGCAGGGAACGAACTCTTCTCCCCGTCCCCTTCGGCGACGAATACCCATCTGATTTGGACCTTCCATCCAGATCATTGAAGGAACAAGCCTTTCTCTCCGTCCCTCCGAGTGACGAACAAACCTTTTGATTTGGACCTTCTGCCCAGATCATTCAAGGAACAAACTCTTCTCTCTGACCCTTCGGGCGACGAATATCCCTCGTTGAACCAATAAACTCTTCTCTTTGTCCCCTCGGGTGACGAATACCCCTTTTCATTTGGACCTTCCGTCTAGATCATTGAATCAACAAACTCTTCTCTCTGTCCCCTCGGGTGACGAATACCCCTTTTGATTTGGACCTTTCGTCCAAGTCATTGAATCAACAAACTCTTCTCTCCGTCCCCTCGGGTGACGAATACCCCTTTTGATTTGGACCTTCCGTCTAGGTCGAATACCCCTTTTGAATCAACAAACGCTTCTCTCTGTCCCTTCGGGCGACGAATATCCCTTTTAAAGGAATAAACCCGTCTCTCCGCCCTCGTGGCTCGCCTTACACAACCTCAGCTTTCATAGCCCGCTTTCCAATAACTTCGGCTTTCATAGCCTACTTCTCGGGTTTTGGCCCACGTGGCATGGTTTCTCGACCTTAACTTCGGTCCACGGACCCGCTCTTCTCATCATGTTGATGAATCCCTCAGTCGGTCTAAACCCGCAGGCCCCGCTCTCTTTCCCTCTCTCACGTCGTCAGGGGCTGGGGGGCATTTGTGGACACTCAAAAATTCTCACCCCGGGTTTACGTGCCGGTAAATAAAAAGGAGGAGAAAAGAGAAGAGAAGATGAGAAGTAGATAAGAAGAAAAGGAAGCACCCTTCGTGCCCTCCAACGGCACACCAGCCAAACGCCTCCAACGGCACGCCTTTGATGCCTCCAGCGGCATACTCCAAATGCCCTTCCAGCGGCACACCCTATGCCCTTCAGCGGCACACGCTCTAGTGCCTCCAGCGGCACACTCCTTCCTCAAGCCCTCCAGTGGCACACCTTCCTTGTGCCGCCAGCGGCACACTTCCAGTTGCTCCAAGCGACACACTGTGAAGTGGCTCCAACAGCACGCCCTGCCAAGCCCTCCAGCGACACACACCAAGTGCCTTCAACGGCACAACACCATCAATGCCCTTTCAATGGCACACCCCCAGTGTCCCCCAGTGGCACACCCCCAGTGCCCCTCCCGCGGCACACCCCCAGTGTCCCCCAGTGGCACACTCACTCTGTGCAATCCACCGGCACACCCCTTGGTGCCATCCAACGGCAAAATCTTCATGCCCTCCAACGGCGCACCCTTCAGCCCTCCAACAGCGCACCCTTCAGCCCTCCACCCGGCACACCTTGGGCTTAGCCTGGCCGGTACACTTCTGACCACCCCTTACATGGCACACCCACAGGGTGCTCCACCCGGCACACTTGCCCCCCCTTTGTTTTGCTCCACCGGTCAACCCCAGCTACCCGGCACACTCGTGCCAGCGCCCACCCAACACACCCCGTGCCACCTTACCCGGCACACTCGTGCCCGCAGTCACCCGATACACTTCTGACCACCCCTTACCCCGGCACACCAGTAGGGTGCTCCACCCAGCACACTCCCAACGGCCTTTGGCCGGTGCATTCCCTTAGCCACCTGCTAGCACCCTTTACCCAGCACACATGCCAGCTCCCTTTACCCGACACACCTACCAGCCTGCTTAGCCCAGCACACCTTAGCCCCCTTTGGCCCGACACACCTTGGCCATGACCACCGGCACACCCTTGGCCATGTCCTATCCAGCACACCCCTGGCAAGTCCAGCCCGGTACACCAAAGTTGTGGCTTGCCCGGCGCACCAGTAGCGCATGTCAGTCTAATGTTTCTCGTTCGTTGTTTTCTCCGAGTTTTCTGAAGTTTTCTCAAAGGTGTTGTTGCCTTGGCACACACCTCAGATTGTTGGGTCATGCCACTCCTTGTGGGCGTGTTCCCCTTTTACTCCCCTACCATCCGAGTCAAGGGGGGATGCTGCCAAATTTTTGTCAGAAATAACAACATGTTAAAAGATAAAAGGAAGCAACAAAGAAATGAAACAAATAATCATAAAACATTCCAACCAAGACAGGGGAGCCATGCAAGACCCAAAGAACTGGACTGCTGAATATGACCGTGGACTTAATCACAAAACAGCAAAATAGAAACTGGTTGTTTGAAGCCTGTTGGCACGCAAAATATGATCAGCGGTGATCAAGCCGCAGAAATAAACGATACGGCCCACTGAAGCCCAGAAGCCGATGAAGATCAACATATTAAAGACTTCTCAAGTTGCCAGAGCCTCGAG
This sequence comes from Amorphophallus konjac, assembly GCA_022559845.1. Classification (NCBI taxonomy): domain Eukaryota; kingdom Viridiplantae; phylum Streptophyta; class Magnoliopsida; order Alismatales; family Araceae; genus Amorphophallus; species Amorphophallus konjac. The sequence continues at coordinate 62,155,147 of CM040121.1, read as the reverse complement.
TCACCTGGAATGAACACTTGGGACTTCGCCTCAGGAGAGTCGAGATGAGTCCACAACCAACCGGCAGCGCGACCAAGCCTGCCTAATGATCCGGCTTCGACTCCGTCATGCCGCTACACGTCGCCCGACCAAGGACGACGGTCTACCCGGTGGCTTGCCACCTCAATGAAGACTCTCCTGAGGAGGAAGAACGCCCTCGACCCCTCAAAGTAAAGGATCGAAGGTTCTGTCAGCAGAAGACCCCGATTACCCGACACGGGTACGGCTTCTCAGCACATGGGGCCCATCGGCGGCCATATGATCGCCCGGTCAAGGTGAAAACACCCCGAGCGACATATCACTACCCGTGGGAGCTACCAATGCAATTCGAGACGAGTCGGCAATACAAGCCGTGATGCCGAGAGCCGTGTCAGCAGAAAACCCGTGTGTTCGAGCTTAAGGCACACGAGTTCTAAAAGCAACCATTTGGTGGCCCAGAATTCTCGTCTATGGCCTCTACTATGCCCCGGCAAGACTACGGAGAAATGAAAGGTCGCAACAACCCTCGAGGTCAGTTCGAAGCCTGTTATCGGACCCGTACCGGGTTAAGGCGATCAAATGGCTCGAATCTGGCGCGCTCCTACTAAACCGGCGCGCCCCTCAAATTCGGCGCGCCCCCCTTAACCTTGGGCAGCCTTCTAAACCTGCATGCCCCGTTCAACCTTAATCCGGCGTGCGTGAATGGCCTTAAACCGGCGCGCTAAACCCCGCGCCGGATTAAACTCGTTCGAGGGTCACCTATATAAAGGGGCTGACGTTCGAAAACAAAAAAGGGAGAAGAACGAGAGGAGGCAGATAGCCAGATATAAGCAAGGGAGAGAGGAAAGCTTGGGGAGGAAGAAGGGGAGCAGAGTTCCCTTCTCGTTTCGATACTCTGTTCTTCCTCACGTTATCTACAGCGAAGTTTCAAGGTTGGTTGGCGAGTCCGACGGCATCCGCCTCTGCTACTTCTTTTTCCTTTCTCTGTTAATGTAGCTCCCCAGAGCATCATCCTGAAGGGCAATGATATGAGCCAGGGATGTCCCTCGATCTCCCCCTCTCTCTGGTCGTCTCTATTTTATGTTCGTTCTTTTTTTGGGAATGAAATTGGTTTCAGGCGACAATGCCGAGCAGAATATATTGTAGTGTTTCACTATACGATTGAATAAATGAAAGGGCATGTTGCTACTGTCTTGTGGTCTATCCCCGCTATCTATTGTGTGCTATTCATCTAGTTTTCTTTTTACCCCCGAGTACGCCTCAGATCTTTGAGGCAATATCAATAATTCCCCTCTCCGGGGTTTCTCTCGTGTCGTGTAGGTGATATGAGTGAGCCAATGTGCTCAGATGTTCCCCCTGGGCCGGAGGGATGCTTGCCACTGCATCATCCTTCACCCCGGAGGTGGCTCCGCAGTCCGTCCCTATTCATGATTCAGAGTGAGGAGAATGAACATCTCCGCTGTTCCTGTCGTATGGTTTCACGTACTGGAGATGTTGTCGAGCTGTTCGACCCCGTGCCTCTTCTAGGAGCTCAGTCTGCTGGCCGACCCCTGGGTCTTAAGTCCGGTCTGTTGGTTCCCATTTTAGTTTGCCCCTTCAACGAATGGGTACATACATGGTCATCTGATGTTCGTTCCCCAAGTAAACATATTCCAGTCACAATGTTCCTTAGTGATTTAGCCTCTCGAGGAATTCACTGCCCGGGGAGGGGGACATCCCCATCATTGCCAATCGTTGTCGAGGCACGGAGTCATATCTCGTGATGATATGCACTATGTGTTTCATCCAATGAATATCAACCAATAGGGTTAACCCTAACCCAACATCAAATCCACCTTCTTCTTGAGAGAGGGGTGGTGGCTGTTAGAAGATCACCCCTCGTAGGCTGGCCGTCGAGGTGATGTCTCATCTTGGCCGTCCCTTAAGTGTTTTGATTCGTGGAGTTGGATACCCCTAGCATGCTAGCCCTCAGGGTCCTTCCTCACCGATGAAGTCCGCCGGTCACCGCTTGGCATTCCCGACCTTGAAGGAGCGTACCCCTAACTAGTGGGACTGTCTCCGCTTCGCCCCTACAAACCCCCCAATCATGGGGAGGTGCTGCCAAAATTTGGACTGGTAACTTAGTCAAATTCGCATCTTTATGACACACTTATCAAAGACTATGCTTGAGTAGGAACCTCGCATAAGTCTATGACTGCCTCGATTACAGTGCTTCTGTGGCCAAATAAATCTACTAATCTTCTAAAAACATCAACAAGGTCTCAATAAATATGCATAAGTTTCAATCAGACTTGAATAAACCTAAAGCCCCCTAATCCGGCGCGGCCCGAATCCAGCGCACCAATTTCCGGCGCGCCCCCCCCTCGCGCCGTTTTAACATTAGACTCATAAGTTCTTTGAACTTAATGAACCCCTATCCAGCGCGCCCAGGGCACGCCGTGTTCACCTCCCCTTTGGCTATCGCGACGTATTAAGTCCTAATTTACCATCACGCCGTATTAGCCTCAGCTAACCGTCGCGTCGGTTTAACCTGTTTGGCCACCGCACCGTTTTAATATTCAGATAAGTGCCACGCCGTTTTAACCCATCCCTTATACCTACGTTCCAACGGCGCCGTTTTAGCCTTTTACCTACGCTTCCCGAGCCGTTTCAAGTTCCACATCTACGCGTACCGCGCTGGTTTCGCTCCGAATCACGTCGTTGTGCCGTTTCGATACTCTCCTCGTCTCCGGGGTGACTTCTGATGCTATTAACAGAATTAAATGAACCATGTAATTAATAAGCCAAATAAATTAGTTTGTCTAAACCTAAATTAATTAGCTTCATAGCTTCATCATCATGATTGAGTTTAAGCATTCGCATTGCATCAATGTATGCTTGAGTGCGCGAGCCCTTGGTATATCAAATGGCATTAGCGGAAAGTCGGGCAACGCCTAACAGGAAGCTCTAGTCATGCGTGATGATGGTCTCCGGGCCTAAGTCCTCCGCCAAGTATTGAGGGTTTTGCCCTAATGAACTGTGCATGATAGACTAGAATATCTTGCATGATCATCTGCATCATTTGCATTCTTTATTTCAACCTCGACAGCCCACTATCTCGACAATTAATCAAAGGTTTTCCCTCCTCGCGGGAGATGTAATTAATGCCATAGCCTTTATGGTATGGCGGACTGCTGGTCCCGACCGAATCTCACTCTCGTCCGACACGGGTCAGAATGAGCGCACAATAAACTCGTCACTTACGTGACTGGCACGTCTATACAGTCAATCAGTCTGTTAATTACCGGTTAATTAATTGGTTGATCGACGCATAAATAAATCAAATAAACTCGATAAAAAAATAATTTTTTAATAATAAAAAAAGAAAATAAAATCAATAAATCCCATCGAAACAGTCTGGCGCGCCCGGTGGGACCAGTGTCACCTTTCATCTCTTTGTTGAGATACTTGGGCTTCAAGGCCCTCCCAAAGGTTACTAATCATCGGCTTGTTGGTCTTTTCAGGCAAACAATGACGACAACAACCGGATTGACTGGCGTCGGCTTCGGCCCTGCGGTTGTGGCCGGTCATGCGCAAGGGTACCTCGCGGTGCCCATGGTGTTCGGAAAATTCCCTGCCGATGTTGGCTTCCCCAACTTCTTGGGGCTAGCCTTCGCAGATATGATAGAGATAGAACCCTCAGAGCCCGTCGAGGGAGCTGTAAAGAAGATGGAGCCCCCGAAGGCTCGATGCTGCAATGACTCGTCCCGGAGTCCAACCATGGTCGCGAACTGCCTGGTGCACCATGCCATTCATGGGGTCCGCCCCGATGCTGTCAACAGGAACTCTAGAGGTCGCCAGCGCAAGCAACTCCAGAGGGGTACTGTTGTGGTTACCGGATCTCTTTCGTAGTCCGATAAATCCATGATGGTTGGTGGCATGCACGTCTTCCTCAACGGACGCGATGCACGGATAGTCCCGGACCGGGTCGTCCCTGCCATCCTCGTCCGCAACTCATATCAAGCCCTCGCTAGAAGGAGGGCGGAAAGATAAGAAGTCGGCCACTACGGCCAAGAGAAGTTGGCCCCCAGGCCAAAGAAGTTCAAACAGGTGTGGGTCCTCAAGAGGGTCGAACCTTCCCACCGAGCTGCACCTGTCCGCCGTCACCCTGCTCGCGACGGAGCGGAAGGCAGGAAGGAAAGGGGCCTACCCCCGAAAGAAGAAGAAGTGGTTGCGGACTCTCCGTGCCGTGAAAGCTTCCGGGCTTGCGCCCGCCAAGCCAACGTCCCTGCTATGGGACGAAGATTTCAGCAACCAGCCGACAAAGCTCGGCTGGCTTACATCCCTCCTGCGGGAGGTCGACAATTGTCTCATGTGCTGCATCAAGAACGGGTTCGAGAAGAGATGAGCAATTTGGTCAAGAACTATTTCCGAGGGCTAGGCCACCCCTCGCTTGGGCAGCAGCGGTTGATGCAAGTAGCCGCAGCCGATGAAGACTACTGCCCATCAATGGCAGTTGAATAAGATGTACGAGAAAGAATGATGGTGTCGTCAGTCGGCGACAATGGCTATGATGACGGCTTTGAGATCGAAGCCGATGAAGCCGCCCCTAGGCAGGAAGAAACAAGGACTTCTGTGTTCGAAAGGCTGACCTTCCCGAGGCAGGCTAAGAGGAAGGTCCATCGATGGGGAAGAAGGATGCAGGTTTTCACCTGCAATATGGCTGGCATATTCGGCCGATATGGGGGACTTCCCGAAGACCCCCGCGAGTTGGCTCAACTGGCCGCGAGGTCGGGGCCGAATACTTGAAGGATAGAATCTGCAAGGGAGCTCTTGGCGGCAGCTAAAGGAAAACAACCCCTGGGCTGTCACCAGTGGGATGATGAAGTTGCTATCCTGACCGCCAATGTAGTGACGGCGGAAGAAGAAGATGACGTCCTCCTCGACATCCTGCCCGAGGGTACGTCCGGGGAAGCAACAGAGGCCATCCCCAGCACATTAACTATGGACCCGTCGGTCTTGATGCTACTTCAAAGATATTGGCAAGATATAGACTTGCTGAAGGAACAGCTGATGGAGAAGACTGAACAGTCATCAGATTCCAAGCCACCCGAAGTCCAGGGCGAATCATCCCGGGGAGCGGTCCGTCATACCGACCCTTTGCCGCTCTACACCTTGCCTCAATCGTCAGCGAGCATGGCAACGACTCAGCAGCGGCCACCATAGTGGCAGCCGCTGATGCCGCCGGTGCTCCCTCAAGTGCACCAGACACCCCCACTGCTGCGTCCTCCACAGGCGACCACTTTGGTCACCCCGTACCTGCAGCCAGCACACTTCTATCCGGAGCCAGCACCTGCAGCCAGCACACTTCTATCCGGAGCCAGTTGACCCCATGGTCATGACCCGGATGATGGTGGAAAGGATGATCGAGCTGAAGCCTGCAGAAAGGAGTGAAGGCGACTATGTCGCATTTGATGCCTATCGGGTGCCTTACCCGCAACACCATGCTGCCAAGCGGCTTCCCCCAGGGATCAACAAGCCGCCCAAGTTTGACAAGTTCAACGGGAAGGGATCCCCGAAAGAACACGTCGTGTATTATATGACTGTCATGGGTGATTTGGCCACCGATGAGTCATACTTGCTGAAGTTTTTCGGGTCCTCACTGACGGGGCTCGCATTTGAATGGTACTCCAGCCTCCCGGCCTGGTCGATCAGCGACTGACTGGATATGCAAAGGAAGTTTAGAGAAAGATTTCATGTCACAAAGAGGGAGGTCACAGTGGTCAAACTCTATTCAACAAAACAGAGGGCGGATGAGATGGCCCTCGACTATATTAAGCGGTAGAGAAACCTCGGAATGAGGTGCAAGCTGCCCCCGCATCAGGAGGACGCTGTACAAATATGCAAGCAGAACCTCATGAGGGAGGTTTTGGAAAGGATGATTGGAATGGAAATATGGTCATTTGACCGATTAAATAATGTCATGGCCGAAGTAGAAGCATTTCTGGCCAGACCTGCCCCTACATCAACTGCCAGCACAACCCAGAAGGGCAAGGCAGTGGAGCGGCGCCAGGCGCCTAAAGAAGGGAACGCTCTTGACATCAATGCGTTCGAACAACAGAAAGACAAAGGCAAGAAGGCGGTCGTCCCACAGCCTGCAAAAGCCCCAGACGGCAAAGAAGGTCCCTCGTTGAGGGATAAGATGAAGAAAGCCTACTCCTTTCCGAAGGATAAGACTAGGATTCTGTTCGACTGGGTAACGGAGTATGGCATGGTCGCCCTGTTGACACCCGTTTTATGACCAATAAGTCGGGTCATCTCTTTATTCATTATATATGATGCTCCGAGTTGTTCACTCTTCATCGAGTCTCTTTGTTTAGTTGAAGATCATTTCTTGGGTCTTGACTCCTTGATCGGATGTGGCTCTTTATGGCATTTCATTTTTGACTAAAGCTTAGCAAAACCTTCATTCCTTCTTTTTTGAACTCCATTGATAATAACGGTCTGTCCCAGGCGCGTTTCTTCCTTCTAACGGATGGGTCTTGGGCCGTTACTCCTTGAAGAGTCCTGAAGCTTGAGGTCTTGTTCCAAAGCTTATCCTTTGGCCTACGTGTTGAATATAACGGTCTGTCGTACAGCCGTTGTTTCATTATGACGCCCCATGCCTTGGCCGTTGCTTTCTTTGCAGAGTCCTATTGTTTTGATCTTCTTCCTGTTGATCTTATCTCTTTGGGATAAGGTTGAAAGTAACGGATGTTCCTTGATGCGTTATTTCATTGTGGCGGTCTGTCGTGCAGCCGTTACTTCCTTCAGAGAGTCCTGGCAGTTCAGGCCTTTTCTCTGCTACTCTGTGGTCGAGATAAGAACTTGGATTGACGATATCTCTTCCAAATCTGATCCTCAGGACCTTCTGTTTGATCCTATGGACTCTTGGTGATATTATCTTCAAGGATTTGCTAAGAGTTATCCCTTTATCTTGCTGGATTTTCCTCTGCTCGACCTGAGAGTTTGAGGGTCTATAAATAGAACCCTTGACTTCATGCTCAAAAGGGAGGAAATTCTGGAGTTGCGTCGAAGTGCTGTCGCATTTTAAAGTCACGTTTGATCAAGGAGAAGTGCTTCTCACGTTCGTTTGCTACCTGGTGAAGGGAGTATTTGTTCCTCTTGGTTCCAAAGTCCATATTTGCATATTGAATTCCTTTTCCATCTCTCTTTCATCATAAGCATTATTTCTCTCCTTTCTCCACGTTTTTCACTAGTTTTCATCATCTAAACATCCTCCCAATCTTTTAAAATGCCCAGAGGGGTTAAAAAACTAAAACCTCCCGGTATTTCCCTTTCCTTTTGATGATATTGTGTTTATTGAAGAATTGATGCTATATTGTCTAAAGGGCTAATTTGGGTTTGTCTGTTCTTGCTTTCCACGTCTTTGGCATGTTTACAAGTCCACCAGCACGAGGCCCAAGTCTTCTAGCCGGCTGGAAGAGTTGGAGTTAAAAGGATTTACGCTTTGCTACTGCAGGTTATCTGGCGGTCTGGTGTAGGCGCGTCATATTCTTCCAGCGGTCTATCGAGCGACCGTCACTTCCAAGTGACGCACAGGGTTCTGACCGTTACTTTCAGCTGACCTGCTGGTTTCTTTGATCTTTTCTCTCCCGTGGGCGGGTGCTTCATCCACCTATTTCCAAGGTATTTTCAGGTCTTTGGCTTGTTTTTACTTTGGTGGCGATCACATCTTTCTTAAGTATTGGGCATTAGCTTTCTCTTTCGCATCTCACATCTTTTATTTCCTTGCTTGTTCCACCCCTTGCGGTGTGTTTTTATTTACTCCTTGCTCCACGTCTCGACGTGTGCTTTTCCTTTATTCCTTAGCTTAGTTTGATTGAGATAGCATGCCCATGCTACAGCTTGCTTTGGTTGCCTAGGTTCATGATCACATGTTCATAGGTTAAGTGCAGATCTTTGATTTTTTGCTTGTCATCTTGCTACATATTATCATTAAGACCCCGAGAAAAAGGAAGAAAGAGAAGCAAAATAAAATCAACACGCCCTGCCAGAGCCGAAGAGGCCGGAGGACCTGAAGAGAAAAGATAGTCCAAGATTTTGCCCCTACCACCAGATGCTGGGCTACCCAATCGACGACTGCTACGTTTTCAAGGACGTCATCGAAGGGATGGTGAAGAAAAATGAAATAGAGTTGGGAGAGTACAAAGTGGACTCTCCTCAACCACATGAAGCCCCTCTGAGGAGAGCAGGAGTCAACATGATCTCCCTATACCAGGCATTGCCCGAGGAGATCTCTGAAGTAAGTACGCGAAGCACCTATGAAATTCATTTCTTGGAGCCCGTGAAAGAACAACATGGATGGCAGCAGGTCCCTGCGAAGCATAAAAAGAAGAGGGCACCCCGTCCGAAAGTGGGGGCACATATCCATGGCGTCACACCACGACCTGCTCCGTCGATGGCAGCACCTGTGTGGACCACTCCACCTGCAATCATCAGTATACATACACGCAATCGGAGGAGATAGACTCCGTTGCCAGTGGTCAAGGAAACTAGTCCTGGGATCCGCCGACTACAAGACCTTATTGAAGGGCTAGATGAGTACGTGCAACCCGAATTGAAACCCTTGCTGATACGGGACCACGTCCTATGGCAGGAACTGGAGCAGCTCTCACGTGAGTAAGGGGAAGAAGCTGATGCAACATCCGATAAAGAGGGTAGTCTGTTCTGGGGGCAGGCGCCCGCTGAAGTAAAAAAGAAGAAGAAGCAAAAGAAGAAGAAGAGAAAGGCCGCTAAGGCCGATAAAGTGTAGGTTGTCTCCTGCAATACTCTATCAGCGCTCTTCAACCTGCCCGGAGAGGAGGAAGAAGAGGACATTTGCTTCATGCCCCCTATCGGGGGAGGCAGGGCCAAGGCCGCAACTGCTACACATGCAACCCGGTCAGGCCGGAAATGGGGGCGCCAGCCGCCACCCAACCACAACATCATGTTCAGGGGAGAGTAGCCCTACAAGACACCTCTGTCGGAGATCAAGGGAGTCCAGATCCCTCCTCCGCCAGGCCTATATAACAAGAGTGGGGGTAAGGCAGTCCCTTCATTTCTTGAGTTCATGAAGATGTCTAAGGGGAAGCAGCCTTGCCAGGAGGCTAACCCTGCACCCGAGGGTGTTCATCCGCAGCCAGCACAACCTGCCGAAGCTCCGAATGTAGATGGAGTTTGCCCTGCAGTAGCTAATGAAGAGCACCAAGGATCCGGTGCTAGCCAGAAAGGTGCCGAGTCTGAGGTAGATGAAGCAGGTCCGTCAGGGGCCGCAACTCAAGACTCTCCCAGGCCCAGGTGGGTCGAAGAGACGAAGCTTTCCAATGTCTGAGCTGGGAGTCGCATAATGAAGCTACTCAAGAAGCTCCCTGCTTGATTTACAATCTGGGAGATCCTCTCTTTGAGTGAAGAGAATCGACAGGCGATCATCACTGCTCTGCAGATGCCTGCTCATTTTGAGACCTGCTTGGCTGAAGCAATGCCAGAAGCTAGTATGACCTTCACTCTAGAGGATATGCTGCTACCTACCATCAGCCACAACAAGCCGTTGTACATGAAGGGGCACCTGAACGGAAGGGAGCTGAACAGAATTCTAGTCGATCCCGGTGCAACTGTCAATATTTTACCCTACAGAATCTACGAGAGGCACCACTTCAATGTGCATCTCGAGAAGGTCGGGGATATGCGTATCGTCGGCTTTAATCAAAAATGTGAAGTGTCGATGGGGGTGGCAGAGTTCACACTTACCCTGGCAGATTTCACTACGACGGTGTAGTTCCATGTCATCGACTCCCGCACCCCGTACAAGGCGCTTCTCGGCCGCCCATGGCTGCATGAAAATATGGTGGTGCCCTCTACGCTCCACCAATGTATCAAATACATCTTCCAAGGGAAAGAGGAGATGATATTTGCTGACCTCCACCCGTTCGAGGTATTTGAATGTCACTTGGCGTACGCCAACCTATATGCGGGGCCTTCTTAGAATACTTCTGAAGCTAAGACCCCTACAGGGGCATCCAAAGGCACATCCGGCGACAATTGGTACCCACCGCCGCCGCGTGGATATGTCAAGCCCAAGGCGGTCTCTCATATCACAGCATCTGGGGACGTGGGCAGAACGGCACCCCCAGCATTATACCCCGAAGCTAATGAAGTTCAGGTCAGTCGGCAGCACGACCACATTGGAGTCCCGGACGGCCTCACCAAGCCAATTCCCGGCCTCGATGACCCCACTGTCGAGCCTTTTAAAACTTGGGAGGTGACACAGATAGATGGACCCAGCAGCTTGTTCTACACGGCTGAAGAGCACCATACTCTGGAAGATACAGACTGCTGCCTCCCCGAAGATATAAGCAATCAGTCAGTCCCCGTCAAGGGTCTGGCATTCACAACCAGCCGGACGGCCAGGATGTTCCAAAAGCAACACATCCCCTCCGATCAATCTCATAAAAACAAAGAAGCTTTCCAGAAAATGTGGTATCCCGCAAGTCTGGATAAGGAAATGAGACGCGTCTCTCAGCACCCGGGGTTGGGCTTCACCCTGGAAGAATACTACTACAGTGGGAGATACGAGGTGGACACCATCTCCGCCTTCTACCCTGCTAAAGATAGCCCACTGGGGGAAACCTTTGATGAATACCCAGCGGAAGCTGAATAAGCTGAGCCGGCTCAAACCGGAGATCAAGAAGCAGAGACCGTGATTCCTTGTCGATGCTGGGAGCAGGTCTGTCCCGGAGAGACGACCCTTCAAGCCAAATTTGATACGGCTAGCAATAGCAAAGCCGAAGATGATGAAGAAGCAGGGACCTCGCCCTTCGGTAGAGTCCTACTGATAATGACCTCGGCACCTCTCACGCCAATCGGGGGAGCCTCAACCGACTCCGACCAAGAGGTATATGCTGCCAAGAAGAGGAATGCCACTTCTATTGAAGATACAACTACCCCAGAAAGCGAGACCTCCTCACCCTCTGCTACAAGACTGGGTTGCTGTTCCAACCCAACAACAAGCAGTCACCAGTCTGTCACGACTGCAACCCCAACTACAAGAGCTGAAGCTGCTCTCTCGCCCTTGGAAACTGTAACGGTGGTGGATATGCCGAGAGAACAAAATGCTAGGCCGCTATTAAATGAAGCATAAGACCTTCGAGAGGCTCTGATGATGTCAAATGAGGAAATCGAGGTCCTTGACCCCAAAGATGGTATTCCAGATTTCGTTGACCTCCAGTCGGCACCTCCGGAGATAGAAGACGGAAGCCAAGCCACAGTCGATGAGCTGATAGAAGTTAATCTGGGAGATGAGATAGACCCCAGGCCTACCTTTATCAGTGCCCAATTATTTCCGGAAGAATGAGAGCTATACACCCAGCTGTTGCAAGAGTACCGGGATTGCTTTGCCTGGACTTACAAAGAAATGCCAGGTCTGAGCCCTGCAATCTCGCAACATGAGCTGACGATCAGTCCTGAAGCCGAGCCGGTGAAGCAACCACCGCGGTGTATGAGGCCAGAGCTCATCACTCAAATCTGTACAGAAGTCGACAAGCTCATCGACATGGGATTTGTCGAAGAAAATCAGTACACCACATGGCTGGCGAATATCGTCCCTGTGAAGAAGAAGAATGGATAGATCCGAATATGTGTTGACTTCCGAGATCTGAATAAAGCCTGCCCCAAGGATGACTTTTCGGTGCCAATAATTGAAGTTATGATTGATGCTACAATCGGCCATGAGGTCTTATCATTCATGGATGGGTCGTCCGGCTACAACCAGATATGGATCACGGAGCATGACCGGGTCCACACCGCCTTCCGAACCCCTAAATGCATCTATCACTACAAGAGGATGCCGTTCGGACTGAAGAATGCTGGCGCAACTTATCAGCATGCAATGACCAGAATATTTGATGAATTGCTCTACCACAAGGTCGAGTGCTACATAGATGATCTGGTGGTCAAGACCAAAAGAAAAGAAGACCATATGCAGGACCTCCGGATCATTTTTCAGAGGCTGAGGCAGCATGAATTGAAGATGAACCCTATGAAATGCGCGTTCGGAGTGTCGAGCAGAAAATTCTTGGATTTCATTGTCAGATACCGGGGAATCGAGATAGACCCCGCAAAAATCAAAGCAATTCAGGAGCTACCTGCATCAAGGAACCTCTCCGAGCTGAGATCACTGCAGGGCCGCTTGGCTTATATCCGGCGGTTCATTTCCAATTTGTCAGGGCGATGTCTGCCTTTCCATAAATTGATGATGAAGGATGTCCCCTTTTACTGGGACGAAGATTGCCAGACAGCCTTTGACAAGCTGAAAGACTATCTGAAAACTCCTCCAGTGTTGGGCGCACCGGTGAAAGGACGGCCGTTGATATTATACATAGCAGCCACATACAACTCTCTGGGGCAATGCTGGCCCAGAATAATGAAGAAGGGAAAGAGCAAGCCCTCTACTACCTCAGTCGGAGACTGGTCAGGACTGAGGAGAAATATACTTATATCGAGAAGATCTGTCTAGCACTGGTCTTCGCAGTCAAGAAGCTTCGACACTATCTGTTGTCGCATGAGATCAGCCTGGTATCCAAAGAGGACCCCCTGAAATATATTATGTCCCAGCCGGCACTCAAAGGTTGCTTGGGCAAATGGGCGGTCATCCTTATGGAGTTTGATATCTCCTACGTGCTGCGAAAGGCCGTCAAAGGCCAAGCTATTGCAGACTTCTTCGCTGAGCACTTGGTACCAGAAGAGTGTCCATTGGAACCGAAACTTCCTGAAGACGAAACCCTAGAAGCCGCTCAAGTGCAGCCCTCCTTGTGGCAGCTATATTTTGACGGCGCTTCCAGAATCGACACCTCGGCCACTAGGTCAGCCATGGTCAGAGCAGGGGCAGGCATAGTCTTGAAATATCTAGAAGGAGAAGTTGTGCACACATCTTGCTCGATAAACAAACCTTGCACAAACAATGAAGCAGAATATGAAGCCCTAATAGTCGGGTTGCAGATGACACTATCCATGGGAATTCATATGCTCGAAGCATTCGGAGACTCAATGCTAGTCATAAAACAGATGGAAGGAGAGTTCGATGTACGGAAGCAAGAGCTCATCCCCTACCATCAGCTGGCAACCCGCCTGATGTCAAGATTCTACTTCATCAGCATCACGCATGTCAACCGACGCCAGAACGCTCAGGTGGACGCCCTCGCTAAATTGGTTAGTTCTTTGGCAATCCCGCCTGACACAAGCCTGAACATAACAGTGATCAACTGCCGGCAGGTCCCCAGTGTGACAGAGGTCTTGGCCGACGAACAAGAGAATGAGGTGGAAGCCGTCGAAGAGGCTCAACAGCTCGATTGGCGAGAACATCTCCTACAGTGGTTTCAGCACCAGCAGCTCCCAAGAGAGAAAGAACAGAGAATGAAACTCCTGAGGGTCAAAGACTCCTACGAGATGAGAAGTGGAACCTTGTTCCGAATAATGGCGGATGCCCGAAGAAAAGTTCTACTTCGTTGCTTGTCTTCAGCAGAAGCTAGGCAGGTGATGCAAGAAGTCCATGCAGGTTCAGCGGGAGCGCATCAGGCCGGCCCGAAGATGAAAATTGAGATAAAGAAATTGGGTTACTATTGGCCCACTATATTTGATGACTACTGCAAGTTTGCCAAGGCTTGTCAGAAATGTCAAGAGCACGCCAATGTGTCAAGAAGACCTCCAGTGCCACTACATCCTACCTTACCAAGCTGGCCATTTACTCAGTGGGGCACAGACGTGGTAGGGCCACTGCCAGCATCTTCATCGGGGTGCAAATACATCTTAGCAGCTAAAGATTACTTCTCCAGATGGGCAGAGGCAGCAGCACTGAGAGAAGTGACAGGAGAATTGGTTGTAAGGTTCTTCTAGCAGAACATAATATTCCGGTTCGGGATTCCTAGCCGGATCATCTCTGACAACGGCAGCCATTTCAAAAACCAGAAGGTCTATCGGCTAGCTGACAAATACCAGATTGACTGGAGAACATCGTCCCCCTACAACCCTCAAGCCAATGGACTTGCAGAAGCCTTCAACAAAATACTATGCACGTTGCTGGCAAAGACTGTCAAGTCTAATAAAAAGGACTGGGAAGAAAAGATGTACGAGGCACTCTGGGCCTATCGTACCTTCTATAAAACCCCAACCGGCTGTTCGCCATTCTCCCTCATGTATGGGTCGGAGGCTATGGTGCCGATTGAATTAGAAGTCCCCTCGCTGAGAGTTACCATCCAGCATGGACTAGTCAGCGGTGAACGAACTAATGCAGAAAGAAGATTGGAACAGCTCACTGAGCTCGAAGGGAAGCGCCTCCGTGCGCAACAAAATATTCAACTATACCAAGCTCGCATGGCCCGTGCTTTTGATAAGCTGGTCAAAGGTCGAGAATTCAAGAAAGGAGACCTGGTAATGGTCAAAAAGAGAGAAGTGATGGCCTCCAACCCCAAGGGAAAGTTGGTCGAAAACTGGGTCGGACCATATATCGTCCACCGAGTATATGAAGGGGGGTGCCTACATCCTGATAGACCACAAATGAGTCATCCAGTTCTCTCCCCTCAATGGAAAGCATATAAAGATGTATCACACGACACAACCGGTGTTCCTTGAGTAGTCGGGATACCCTTACCTTGGTCTAGTGGCACTCCGCCCTGATCGAGCCACCCTTACCTTGGTCCAGTGGCACTCTGCCCTGATCGAGCTACCCTTACCTTGGTCCAGTGGCACTGCGCCCTGATCGAGCTACACTTACCTTGGTCTAGTGGCACTCCGCCCTGATCGAGCTACCCTTACCTTGGTCCAGGGGCACTTAGCCCTGATCGAGCTACCCTTACCTTGGTCTAGTGACACTCCGCCTTGATCGAGCCACCCTTACCTTGGTCTAGTGGCACTCCGCCCTAATCGAGCTACCTTCACCTTGGTCTAGTGGCATTCCACCCTGACCAAACTACCCTTACCTCGGTCTAGTGGCACTCTGCCCTAACCGAACCCGCGTAATATCAACAACATTGCCATTGCGGAACTTACGCCCGAATCGGCATAGATCCCTCCTTTGCGTTAGCATTGTTTTCTTGCTGACGAATAAACCCTTCTCCTCGGCGCAAGACTTCGTGTCCTAGCCGGTCCTTATACAACATTGCCATTGCGGGCCCTACCCCCGAATCGGCACATATCTCTCCCTTGCGTCAGCATTGTCTCCTTGCTATCGAATAAACCCCTTTTCCTTGGCACAAGACTTCATGTCCCAGCCGACCCTTTATACAACGTTGCCATCGCAGGCCTTACGCCCGAATCGGCATAGATCTCTCCTTTGCATCAGCATTATTTCCTTGCTGACGAATAAACCCTTTCTCCTCGGCGCAATACTTCATGTCCTAGTCGGTCCTTATACAACATTGCCATTGCCGGCCACATATCTCTCCCTTGCGTCAGCATTGTCTCATTGCTATTGAATAAACCCCTTTTCCTTGGCACAAGACTTCGTGTCCTAGTCGACTCTCTCAACGTCCTTCTGTTATATGAGTCCAAAAAAAAAGAGAAAGAAAGAAACAAAATGGGGTTGAAAATAGAGATACCCCGCCGGACTTGTTCCTGTATTTGGAACAAGGGCAAAAAGGGCTCTAACCCGACTGTGGCGAAAACTTGAAAGGGCGCTGCGGGTAAAATCGAGTACCCCGCCACGTGAAAACTTGAAAGGGCGCGTGGACAAAAGCAAGAGGGAGCTGACTCCAGCAAAAACCTGAAAGGGCGCTTGAGTCAGTAAAGTGGTAATCTAAAAAGTTCCTTTTTATTCTCCTCCTAATGAAACTCCCAAGGGACAACCATCAAAAGTCCCACCGGAGATCCCCTACTAAACCCGTGCTCGACCCTCGTCATCATTGGCGAGATCGATCGATCTCTACCTTTAACTCGGACCTTTTTTCCATATTAATGAACATACCCTTGCTTCGACATGTAACCCATGTCGATGAATAAACCCGTACTCGACCCTCGTCATCGTCGGCGAGATCGATCGATCTCTACCTTTAACTCGGACCTTTCATCCCTATTAATGAACATGCTCCTTGCTTCAACATGTAACCCATGTCGATGAATAAACCCATGCTCGACCCTCGTCATCATCAGAGAGATCGATTGATCTCTACCTTTAACTCGGACCTTTCATCCCTGTTAATGAACATACCCTTGCTTCGACATGTAACCCATGTTGATGAATAAACCTGTGCTCGACCCTCGTCATCATCGGCGAGATCGGTCGATCTCTACCTTTAACACGGACCTTTCGTCCCTGTTAATGAAAATGCTCCTTGCTTCGACATGTAACCCATGTCGATGAATAAACCCATGCTCGACCCGCGTCATCATCGACGGGATCGGTCGATCTCTACCTTTAACTCGGACCTTTCGTCCCTGTTAATGAACATACTCCTTGCTTCAACATGTAACCCATGTCGATGAATAAACCCGTGCTCGACCCTCGTCATCATCGGCGAGATCGATCGATCTCTACCTTTAACTCGGACCTTTCATCCCTGTTAATGAACATGCTCCTTGCTTCGACATGTAACCCAGCCGATGAACAAACTCGTGTTCGACTCTCGTCATTATCGGCGAGACCGATCGACCCCTATCCCTTAACTGGGGCCTTTCATCCTTGTTAAGAACTATATAGCCTTTGCTCCGGCATTCAACCAATGTCGACGAACCAAACAAGGGTCCGACCCTTATCATCATCGACAAGGTCTGCCGGCATCCTAAGCAGACAAGTTCTCCCATGTTCCGGATTCTCCGTGGAATAAAAAAAAGGGAAAGAAAGAAACAAAATGGGGTTGAAAATAGAGATACCCCACCGGACTTGTTCCTGTATTCGGAACAAGGGAAAAAATAGCTATAACCCGGCTGTGGCGAAAATCTGAAAGGGCGTTGCAGGTAAAATCGGGTACCCCGCCACGTGAAAACCCAGAAGGGCGCGTGGGCAAAAGCAAGAGGGGGCCGACTTCGGCGAAAATCCGAAAGGGCGCTTGAGTCGGTAATGTGATAAAAAATGAAAGGATAAAAATTGAAATGAGATGATGATGTAGTAACGAGGTTACCCTCGTTTGTCATTCCACTTCCATCTACCCTTTCGGTCCTTGTCACCATCAGCAGGACCGTCTACCCTTTCGATCCTTGTCACCATCGACAAGACCGTCTACCTTTTCGATCCTTGTCACCATCGACAAGACTGGCTACCCTTTCAACCCTTGTCACCATCGGCAAGATCGGTCGCTACCTTTTCGACCCTTGTCACCATCGGTAAGATCGGTCGCTACCCTTTCGACCCTTGTCACCATCGGCAAGATCAGTCGCTACCCTTTTCGGTCCTAGTCACCATCGGCAAGACCGTCTACCTTTTTGACCCTTGTCACCATCGGCAAGATCGGTCGCTACCCTTTCGACCCTTGTCACCATCGGCAAGATCGGTAGCTACCCTTTCGGCCCTTGTCACCATCGGCAAGACCGGCTACTCTTTTGACCCTTGTCACCATCGGCAAGATCGATCGCTACCTTTTTGGTCCTTGTCACCATCGGTAAGACCGTATACCCTTTTGGGTCCCTGTCACCATCAACAGACCTGTCTACCCTTTTGGTCCTCCCCTGTCACCATCTGTGATGTCCCGGACCTTTCAGATCCTTCTTCGTGGGTCCCGGATCTGGTTTCTCAGAGTGTGCAACTCCATTGTGTTCAAAATTTCATTTCGGACATCTTTTGTGTTCGGATCGGCGCGATCTGGAGTTGTTCGGAGGCCCGGAACGTGTTCCGTGGCTTTTTCTGCGTGTTTTCCGATTCCCGCGTGTGTGTCTCGGAAACACCTACGGAACCCTGTAGCGGGTGAACCGGGTCGTTCACCTACCCGCGAGTGGTACCGTTGCGATCAGCGTGTTGAGAGGATCGAGGAGGTGTATTTTTCTATTTTTTGGGATTTTTTGATTTTCTGGATTTTCTATAAATACCATATCTTTTCCTTTTCTTTTCCTTCTTCTTCTTCCTCCTTTCCAACCGTTGGAGAGCGCCATCTCCACCGCGCACCGTGCTTCTTCCCCGGGCAACTGAGACGCGGCCTCCTTCACTCCGGCAACGGCGTGGCGACGGCGGCGGCGGCGGCGAGGCGGTCCCGGTGGTGTTCTTTTCGCGGCGGGAGGCGGGGTGTTCGTGGGTCTAAAAGCTTCTTCCTTGATTTCGGCATCGATTCGGCGGGGCATTCGCTCCATTGAGGTAGGGGGACGAATCCTTATGCTCATCCCGTCGTTCCCCGCGATTTGTAGGCAGAATGGGAGCCGAGAGGGGCGTGTTTGAGCGGGTTAGGGCAAAACCATGCTTTGGGGAGAGCTCGCCCGATCTATGGATTTGAGCCGCAATTCAGCATTTTGATGGCCTAGAATCATGCTAGGGGTCCCCTCGGGTCTTCCCCTTTGATTTCCTCCTCTCCTTTGGAGGCATGGGGGCGTGGTTTGCATTTTCGGCTGTTTCACGCCGTTCCACCGACGGGTGTGTGTGACGGTCCTTCTAGGGACCGTCACACGGTGTAACGCACCCAGGTAGGTGCGTTACAGCCCCTTTATATAGCCGTTGGGGGTCTGTGGCTGTGACGGTCCCGCGACAGACCGCCAGGGCGCTGTGACGCGCCAGGGCTAGACCGTTGGCTTTTGACCGTTGGGGGGGGGGCTCAGGGCCTGTGACGCACAAGGCATGGCGCATCACAGCCCTATAACGCCCCGGTGGGGGTGCGTCAGAGCGGCGGACCCAACCACCCTGACACGCCCAGGTCAGGCCGTCAAGTGCTGTAATGACCCGGGCGGGGCGCGTCACAGTCTATTTTTCACCGTTGCTCGTGACGGCCCAGGGCTGGACCGTCAGAGCCCTGTGACGGCCCAGTGTGGGTGCGTCACAGCCGTGTGACGCGCTAGGGCAGGCACGTCACAGCCTGTGATTGCCCAGGAGGGGTGCGTCACAGTCTATCTTCTCATCTGGCTCGTGACGGCCCAGGGCTGGACCGTTAGAGCCGTGTGACGCGTTGGTGTAGACGTGTCATAGCCCGTGACGGCCCAGAGGTGGACCGTCAGGCTCTGAGCTGCACAGTGTGTGTGCGGCCCCATTTCTTTGGCGGTGGTTTCCGTGAGTTAGTCCTTACTGTCGGTGACCTGTCCATTAGTCGTAGCTTCCTGCGCACGCGGGTGCAGACCCACCTGGGAGTGGTGGAGAGCGAGACCCAGTGAGAGGCGGTTTTTAGGCTGGTTACCGTAGGGCCTCTTGCCTTTGCCACCAGAGTCCGGTGGGGGGGAAAACCAGCTAGATGACCCGACCTAGAGCAGATGGTCTGTGTCTGCACACGTAGTTGGGGGCTTAGGACACGCGCTGACGAGCGTGACCCCAGCTAGTCCTTGTTGTGGTACTTGTTGCGTGTCTGAGTCACATGCCCGGGGCGTCGTAGCTAGACACTTGTGACACGGTGTAAGATGTCAGGGGACGCATCCGGTCGTTCTTCTTGTGGGTAGTGCTCCTGTTTACTGACAGGTGTGGACTCGAGTTTCGTCAGACCGAGGTTTAGTAGTACGTGCTGTTAGAATAGATGGCTTTTCCGTTTATTTATTTTAGCATGTTGGTTCTACCGTACTCCTTTTAGGTAGGGTTGCCTTCTGCTTTCTCATTTTCCGTGCGAGGTGGGGATTCACGAGATCCCTACTTGGCCAATGAAATGAGGCTCACCCCTGCTTTTCAGGTGAGGCGGGGTCTTCGAGAGGTGCGGCCGAGTTTCAGCGTGATTCTTCTAGCTAGGGTTAGCCGCTAGTCTGCCAGAGCCGGGGGATGCCCCGTATAGTTGTACGCCGGGGGATGCCCCGTGTTGTTGCACTTTTCTTTCTGTTGACTGTACTTTTATTTTGGACATGAGGCTCTGTGGGCCTTGTAGCAGTTTATTTATTTATATTATTCTGTGCACTTTATTTTTGATTATTGTGCTATCTCTGCGGTCGTTTCAGCTTCTCTTGTACTCCCACACCATCCCTTTCTACCCTTCCGAGTCTTCGGACTCGTGGGTTGGCGGGCCGAGATTCGAGATGCGCCGGTTCCTTTTCGGTACTCAGATCTCGGGTCGTCACAGCTTGTATCAGAGCGTAGGTTGTGGAGGTATATCGGAACCTGAAACGAATTGCCGTGGCCCAGAAAGTCCATGAATGTCCTGTACAGTCGGCGACTGGCTTAGGGCCGCGTGTGTTTTATTGATTTGTGATTTTTTTATTGATGCCAGGTGTGTTATGGTGCCACGGAGGAGGGCTCGTCCTCAGCAGGGAGAGTGTAGTGGTGTTCCGGTGGAGCAGAGCAGGGCTTCAGTTTTCGAGGGTGTAGCTGGAGATGCGAGAGCTCCGGGGATGGACGATTTCTTCCGAGGCATGTTTGAGTATGCGTTTCAGCGGTAGCAGGGCGGTGATGCTGGTGAGGGCCAGGCTCGTGGTGGTCATGGTCGTGTGCTGAAGGAGTTCTTAATGTTCCAGCCTCCTTCTTTCAGTGGGCAGCCAGATCTTGAGGTGGCCAGAGAGTGGCTGGATGATGTGCGGCGGATTTTCAGTGCGATGGAGTGTCTCGAGGAGGAGCAGGTAGCGTTGGCTACTCATCGTCTTCAGGGAGTAGCCCGTACGTGGTGGACGTCAGAGTGGAGTTCAGTTGATGGGAATCGACACCGAGTATGTACATCTTATTTTGTATTTATGTCCTTTAGTTTATTTTTATATCCATGGGAAAGTATATGCACAATTGTAAGGCTTTGTAAGCCAATGCGTCATTCCCTTGGATTGTGAGGGTTTTTGTGCAAATGTGTAGTAGGTCCAGCTAGGGGCCCCCCTCCCCTTCCCCTTTGGTCCACCTCATCAATGTGGGGCTGGTCAACCATCCTAGGTGGCCATCTAGAAGGTTTGAATGCTAATTGACCACATGGGAGACAAAGGGGTTAAATTTTCAAAGGTTGGCCACCTACCTTACCTACCTAGTCAAAGTAGTGCCCCCTGCATATGTAATTTATTTATTTGAGTTTTGACCACATGGGGGAAGAAAATGGCCTATTTCTCACGAAATTATCAGTCCCCCACCCCTTGCCATTTTCTATATAAGCCTATGTATAGTGTCATTAGAAATTAATGAAGAAATGAAGAGAAAATTGTTGGAAAATCAAGAGTATTCTTGAGCCCCTCCTCTCTCCCTCTGGTTTCTCTCCTCCAACCTCCAGTTCTAGAGTGATTTCTATCTTCTATCATCCCCTCTTCACCTCCGGTGATCATCTGTGCCGCCACCGCCGCCGTTCGTGCCTCCTTCGAGCCGCCGCGAAACCGTTCTCGGTGTTCTGTCCTGCTGGACAGAGGTCTCTTCCCGAAATTGCTGCTATCAGCCACGTCCTCTTCGTGGTCTGAAATGTTTATGGTGTGTTCTTCCCTTATATCCCAAGCTCCACCTAAATTTTCACGCCCAAATTCCATTGTTTAGTATTTTCCCATTTTCGTGCATCTTTCATTCCTAGTTCTGTTTTATTTCTATCTACAGTGATAGAACCTCTGAGTTCTCCCCCTCCGACCATCTTTTTGATTTGTCCAAACCCTCCCAATTTTACTGGGAGTTATATCCATCACTACCTACCTCCACAAATTTTCTTAATTTTTTATCAGCCTTCTATCTATTTTTAGAAATTCGTGTTCTTTCTCTGCTACAGTATTTTGTCAGATCCCAGATCCGACCACCATCCACTTACAAAATCCGAACAAATCATCACCACCTCCAAATCTAGATACAAAAATAGTCCTGGTTTTGTAGCTTGATTTCCCACAACTTCTCTGAAGAACACAACCCCAGATTCGGACGTCTACCTTGCGGTCAAAGGCAATCCACAGGAAAGTTCTCTACTGACCTGAGATTTCAGGAACTATACAACATGAACTTAGAAATTCCATAAGTCCTGATCCGTGCAGATCCAGGCCAGATCTCCAGGCCTAGATTTAAGAATTTGAAGTTAGCTTTCCAACGGCACCAGTCTCGTGTCGATCCAACATCGGGGCTGATCGCAGCGCCCGTTCTCGCCGAGACGCGCGCTAAAAACCAGAAGTTGCAGCCCGTGGCCGGTTATTCCGACCGGTGCCGATCGGAGCCGCCCGGCCTCCGGCCGGCGAACCAGCGCGCCCCCACTCTAGGGAGCGCCCTTCCAGGCATCCTCCACTACAGCGGTGCCACCGGGTCCCACACGGCCCCTCCGGACAGCACGTGGGCCCCACCGTCACGTGTTCGGGTGCTGCCGAATCAACGCGAGAAGCCGCCCGTCAACCCGAATTCGGTCCTCCCGGACCCCATTGTGTAGCGCTTTACCTCCCTGCGTGGAGTGGGCAGTAATTTGTATTGCTGTAATCTTGTGTATTATTGTTCCGGGAGTACGAGTTTCGGCCGGGTCCGTCTTCCCCACGCCGAGCGCGTGGAGGTATCGCATTCGCTCCCTTACTTGGCATTCTGCTTAATTTCATATATGCTTGTTTATGCCGCTGCTAGAGAGCATGTGTAGGGATATCTAGCTCGCTTTATCTATTCATTACCGCTGCTGCGAGAGAGTGCGAGACCGTCCCGTGACCCGATCCGGGCACACGAGAGAGCCGATCACCCTAGCTCATTGTCAGTTTCTCAACCGCGCACGTCCGACGCTTCCCTCGTTAAGGGACAGTCACGAGCTTGTCGTGTCCGTGGTCTCGTCCCGCATCAATTTGGTATCAGAGCGAGTTTGAATCTAGGGTGTCAAAAAAAAGTGTCATTCATTAGTCATTTACGTCTAAGTCGTGTTTAGGGTCATCATTATTTTAAAACAAAAAAAAGTGTGTCTTTTCCATTGCATCCCAATAACCCGGTATCTGAAAAGGTGTTGTCCGAACGTTAGGCTACGCTTATCGGGAAGGCCGCACACTTGCGCGAGTGATCTTCGGATCGGTTATCTCCGCCACGTACCGAGTCTTGGTTTACGTCTAGGGTTCTTAGTGTGCATGCATTCCAACTTTGCATTACTTAGCGTCGTGTCTAGTGTCTTGTCCAAATGGCCTTGCATATTCATTCCTATGGATCCATTCCCGTATTTTGGCAACTATGGCCAACCCATGTCGACCCGTCCAAGGTGATAGGTCCGTGTCCGAGTACATTCGGGCATATCATAAGTATTGGTCGGAACATGGCTTGGGAGAGGAGAGCAACACGGCCGCATTTCAGTTCCGGAGAGATTTGCGCCTTCACTTCCAGTTGGAATGTCTTATCCGCAATGCATTCTCTCTAGCGAAATCCTATACGGTCGCTCTAGTGGTCGAACCATTTGAGTCACACTTTTCTCGGTATGGTGGCTTTCGACAAGCATCCACCTCCCAGCCGCCTACACCATGGCCTTCACCACTTGAGAGAGTTCCAATGTCATCCCCCTCTATTTCCGAATTTGATTCGGAATCCTCTCATTTGGAATCACCAAAGCCCGAGCCACCCGTATTTCTAACGGGTACACTTTTCATAGCCGAGCCGCTTCTTCGTTGGCTCAAGGATGGATTGGTCCCACCTCCCTTCTCATCCATGGACCCCATCCTACCTCTAGTGCCGGTCAACTCCTTCCATACCACGTTTCGATCTAGGCACCATGTTGACACGTTGGACGATCTTGTTATGGGACTAGACACGCAATGGAAGTTGACACATATGTTGGCCCGAGACTTCGACCAGCCCACGAGTCGTAGCTTCACTCATCCGGCCTTCGGGTCCATTACCTCCGAGTGCACCGTGGGTTGTATCACCACGGAGGTTCTTCAACTTCTTCCGCTACCGGATGAGCCCGACTTCATGACTTTACTTCCAAGGGAGGAGTCATATTTCCTATACATGGTCCCATCTACCATGACGGAAGAAGGTGACCACCCGCACCTTCAAGAATTTCACGATTGGGACCATGTCATGTTGGAACCCACCATAAGGGGTCATACCTTCTTTGATCCCTTTGACCCCTTCCCTAGTGGATCTCTAGACCCTTCATATTCCCTTCACTTCTTCGGGGAAGTCCACCTTCATACCCCTTTCCTACGGGTCGGGTCCTCCATACCCACCAAGCCCATCCACGATACACCTACACCCGGCTCTTCTACACCCGGCTTTCCTAGCCCACTCAAGTCTCCTAAATCTAAAGGGCCGTCCATGCATGACTGGGTCATACTTGGACATTTAGGTGTACCCCATGCCACCCATCTCCGGTTATGTCAAATGCATGTATGGCACATATTCGGGTGTCCTGGTCCACGTCATTCATGTACGGGTCTGACTAACACTAGTTTTGTCTAGAGTCATGCATGAGTCCGTTTCTTATTTGTGTTGTTTGCATATGTGTGTTACTGTTTGATGAGTCTGCATGTGTCTTGTGCAAGCTCGTTGTCATTCTCTTATGCATAAGAGGCGAGTGAACTCATTCGATGAGTATGGGATCGGTTCCACATCTATACCCGGATCAGTCACCTATAGGGACTCAGCGGTGATTCCTAGTGAGTCTTCGAGCCTGCTCCCTTCCCTTTTACGAGTGCCCCACCCGGAGTGTCCACCTCTAGCCCATAGCAGTTCGCGCATATCGAGTATATATGAAATGAGCAGATGACGATCACTTGGAGTGGAGCGTACCCGCGTTACTTGGCACGGTGACGGATCCGCCGGAATACTCGAGCATCCCTACCCCTACTCGACGGGGTCGAGTTCCTCCCACCCGGGGAGAGTTGATGGGAATCGACACCGAGTATGTACATCTTATTTTGTATTTATGTCCTTTAGTTTATTTTTATATCCATGGGAAAGTATATGCGCAATTGTAAGGCTTTGTAAGCCAATGCGTCATTCCCTTGGATTGTGAGGGTTTTTGTGCAAATGTGTAGTAGGTCCAGCTAGGGGCCCCCCTCCCCTTCCCCTTTGGTCCACCTCATCAATGTGGGGCTGGTCAACCATCCTAGGTGGCCATCTAGAAGGTTTGAATGCTAATTGACCACATGGGAGACAAAGGGGTTAAATTTTCAAAGGTTGGCCACCTACCTTACCTACCTAGTCAAAGTAGTGCCCCCTGCATATGTAATTTATTTATTTGAGTTTTGACCACATGGGGGAAGAAAATGGCCTATTTCCCACGAAATTATCAGTCCCCCACTCCTTGCCATTTTCTATATAAGCCTATGTATAGTGTCATTAGAAATTAATGAAGAAATGAAGAGAAAATTGTTGGAAAATCAAGAGTATTCTTGAGCCCCTCCTCTCCCCCTCTGGTTTCTCTCCTCCAACCTCCAGTTCTAGAGTGATTTCTATCTTCTATCATCCCCTCTTCACCTCCGGTGATCATCTGTGCCGCCACCGCCGCCGTTCGTGCCGCCTTCGAGCCGCCGCGAAACCATTCTCGGTGTTCTGTCCTGCTGGACAGAGGTCTCTTCCCGAAATTACTGCTATCAGCCACGTCCTCTTCGTGATCTTAAATGTTTATGGTGTGTTCTTCCCTTATATCCCAAGCTCCACCTAAATTTTCACGCCCAAATTCCATTGTTTAGTATTTTCCTATTTTCGTGCATCTTTCATTCCTAGTTCTGTTTTATTTCTATCTACAGTGATAGAACCTCTGAGTTCTCCCCCTCCGACCATCTTTTTGATTTGTCCAAACCCTCCCAATTTTACTGGGAGTTATATCCATCACTACCTACCTCTACAAATTTTCTTAAATTTTTATCAGCCTTCTATCTATTTTTAGAAATTCGTGTTCTTCCTCTACTACAGTATTTTCTTTAAGATCCCAGATCCGACCACCATCCACTTACAAAATCCGAACAAATCATCACCACCTCCAAATCCAGATACAAAAATAGTCCTGGTTTTGTAGCTTGATTTCCCACAACTTCTCTGAAGAACACAACCCCATATTCGGACGTCTACCTCGCGGTCAAAGACAATCCACAGGAAAGTTCTCTACTGACCTGAGATTTCAGGAACTGTACAACATGAACTTAGAAATTCCATAAGTCCTGATCCGTGCAGATCCAGGCCAGATCTCCAGGCCTAGATTGAAGAATTTGAAGTTAGCTTTCCAACGGCACCAGTCTTGTGTCGATCCAACATCGGGGCTGATCGCAGCGCCCGTTCTCGCCGAGACGCGCGTTGAAAACCAGAAGTTGCAGCCCGTGGCCGGTTATTCCGACCGATGTCGATCGGAGCCGCCCGTCCTCCGGCCGGCGAACCAGTGCGCCCCCACTCTAGGGAGCGCCCTTCCAGGCATCCTCCACTACAGCGGTGCCACCAGGTCCCACAGGGCCCCTCCGGACAGCACGTGGGCCCCACCGTCACGTGTTCGGGTGCTGCCGAATCAACGCGAGAAGCCGCCCGTCAACCCGAATTCGGTCCTCCCAGACCCCATTGTGTAGCCCTTTACCTCCCTGCGTGGAGTGGGCAGCGATTTGTATTGCTGTAATCTTGTGTATTATTGTTCCGGGAGTACGAGTTTCGACCGGGTCCGTCTTCCCCACGCCGAGCGCGTGGAGGTATCGCATTCGCTCCCTTACTTGGCATTCTGCTTAATTTCATATATGCTTGTTTATGCCGCTGCTAGAGAGCATGTGTAGGGATATCTAGCTCGCTTTATCTATTCATTACCGCTGCTGCGAGAGAGTGCGAGACCGTCCCGTGACCCGATCCGGACACACGAGAGAGCCGATCACCCTAGCTCATTGTCGGTTTCTCAACCGCGCACGTTCGACGCTTCCCTCGTTAAGGGACAGTCACGAGCTTGTCGTGTCCGTGGTCTCGTCCCGCATCATCAGTGTTCCAGTCCCGTCCTCTTCGGTAAATTGCATGGCAGGAGTTCGTCACGGCTTTCGAGCGTGCTTTTTGTCCGTCCTTTGTCAGGTCGCAGAGGTTGCGTGAGTTTATGGAGCTGACCCAGGGTGACATGATGGTGATGCAGTACCGTGCCAGGTTTATTGAGTTGGGCCATTATGCTCCTCATATTGTGGCAGATGAGGAGGTGAAGACTGATCAGTTCGTGGGTGGTCTGAGGCTAGAGTTGAGGCATCATCTTCTTGCGTCAGGTTTGACCACTTTGGATGCGGCATGTAAGGCAGAAGCGGCGCTGGAGAGAGATTTGCAGAAGGTTCGAGGGCAGGGCAGTGCTAGTCAGGTGCATGCAGATTTCAGCCAGCCGACGGGGATGCAGTAGCAGAGTATCGTCTAGCTCTCAGCAGGTGGATCAGTGGCGACGCAGTCTGTGGCTCCTGCGCCAGGATCGTCATCCTTTAAATCGAAGCTTAATAAGTTGCTTAAGGAAGCTGGTTTTGGCAAGAGGCGTCAGGATCGTAAGGAGTTGAAGCAGGAGTCGATGGACAGTGTTCAGCAGTCGGTGACTTTTCAGCGTCAGGGTTCGACGACTGGTTCGCGGGGCGGTTGTCCTAGGTGCGGTGGTTCTCATCCGGGTAGACCGTGTTCAGTGCCCGTGATTTGCTTTAGGTGCGACCAGCCAGGGCACATGGCACGTGACTGTCCGCAGAGACCAAGCCAGTCGCACGAGTTTCGGCAGCAGCAGCAGTTTCAGCCCCAGCAGTTGTCATCACAGCCGCAGCAGTGCCCGCAGCAGGAACATTTTCCTCAGTTGTCACGGTCAGCTACTGTGGGGAGGCAGAGATCCCGAGGCAGGGTGACTCACATGACCAGGGCAGAGGCTGAGGCGTCGCATTTGGTTGAAGGTACTCTCTCGATTTTGGGTTGTGCGGCTCGTGTTTTGTTTGATTCAGGTGCTTCTCATTCGTTCATTTCGGAGGATTTTGCTCAGAGTGTGGAGGACCCAGTGACCGAGGTGTCCTATGACTTGGCGGTGGAGTTACCTACCGGTGACTTCATGACCACCCCCTACTGCTTTGAGAAGGTACCTGTGTGGGTGGAAGGGCGGAACTTGCCGGTTAGGCTCTACGCGTTACCGCTTCGGGACTTCGATGTGATTTTGGGCATGGATTGGCTCGAGGCTCATCATGCCTTGGTGGATTGCGACTCTAAGAAGGTCTACTTACGACAGCCTCGTGGACCCACCTTCTATTTCCAAGGTATTCGGTCTTCCTCTTCCCGCTTGCTTATTTCGGCTATCCGTGCACGTCGCTTGCTTGATGCGGGTTGTCAGGGCTTTCTCGCATCCGTGGTTTTGAGTGATCGACAGTGTCCCGAGGTGGAGGACATTCCTGTCGTGTGCGAGTTTCCCGATGTCTTTCCTGAGGAGCTACCAGGGTTGCCACCGCAGCGAGAGATTGATTTCATGATTGAGGTGGTGCCGGGTACGGCGCCTATGTCGAAGGCCCCTTATCGGATGGCGCCTGCGGAGTTGCGAGAACTGAAGGCGCAGTTGCAGGAGTTGTTGGCCAAGGGGAATATCCATCCTAGTTATTCCCCGTGGGGTGCGCCGGTGTTGTTTGTGAAGAAGAAGGATGGTAGTTTGAGGCTGTGCATCGACTACCGTCAGTTGAACCAAGCGACTGTTAAGAACAAGTATCTGTTGTCTCGAATTGATGACTTGTTTGACCAGCTTCAGTCGGCTCGGGTGTTTTCGAGGATCGATTTGAGATCAGGCTATTACCAACTGCAGATTCGAGAGTCGGACGTGGAGAAGACGGCGTTTTGATCGAGGTATGGGCATTATGAGTTCTTGGTGATGCCGTTCGGACTCACCAATGCTCCCGCAGCGTTCATGGATTTGATGCATAGGGTGTTTCATCCGTACTTGGACCAGTTCATGGTCGTGTTTATGGACGACATCCTTGTGTATTCGCGGTCTGCTGAGGAACATGTGCACCATTTGGGTGTGGTGCTGCAGACGTTGCGCGATCACCAGTTGTATGCGAAGCTCAGTAAGTGCGAGTTCTGGCTTCGTGAGGTGCACTTTTTGGGGCACGTGATTTCTGGTGATGGTGTTTCCGTGGACCCGGCTAAGGTCGAGGCTATGGTGCAATGGCCGAGGCCGAGTTCTATCACGGAGATCCAGAGTTTCTTAGGGCTCGCAGGTTATTATCGGCGGTTTATTCAGGATTTTTCTCGTATTGCAGCCCCGATGACCAGGCTTACGTGGAAGGAGGTGTCGTTCGTCTGGACAGAGGAGTGTGAGCGGAGCTTCGTGGAGCTAAAGAGATTGCTTACCACTGCTCCGATTTTGGTGTTGCCATCGAGCTCGGGAGGCTTTATGGTGTGTACAGATGCTTCTGGGGTAGGTCTCGATGCTATGTTGATGCAGCATGGGAGAGTTGTGGCGTATGCATCGCGACAGTTGAAGGCACATGAGGCAAACTACCCTACTTATGATCTTGAGTTGGCGGCAGTGATTTTCGCTCTGAAGATCTGGAGGCATTATTTGTACGGCGAGAGGTTCGAGCTTTTCACTGACCATCAGGGTTTGAGGTATGTGTTCACCCAGAGGGATCTTAACCTTAGGCAGAGGAGGTGGATGGAGTAGATGAAGGATTATGATTTCACTCTATCTTATCAGCCTGGCAGGATGAACGTCGTGGCTGATGCTCTGAGTAGGAGAGTAATGGTCAGTCGGATGTTGTTGAGAAAGTGGAGGCTTTGGGAGCAGCTTCCGGCCATGACTTTTAGGCTCAAGGTCCCTCGGGACCAGGGTTCGACTGTCCTTACGAGTCTGACTGTCACGTCCGTGGTACGTCGACAGGTGACTGAGGCTCAGCGAGCGGACCCCGAGCTACCTCGTATACTGTCGATGGCCGAGGTGGAGTTTGGAGAGGATGTAGCCGTGAGGTTCAGAGGTAGGTTGTACGTGCCAGCCGAGGATCAGGTGCGGCGTACGGTATTGCGTGAGGCTCATGGGAGTCGGTATGCCGTGCACCCCAGATCGGCTAAGATGTACCAGAACCTGAAGAGGCAGTTTTGGTGGCCTGGCATGAAGAGAGATGTGGCGGAATTTGTGGCCAGGTGTTTGACCTGTTAGCAGGTGAAGGCTGAGCACCAGCGACCAGGAGGCACACTTCAGCCCTTGGATGTTCCTGTGTGGAAGTGGGACCACGTGACCACTGATTTCGTGGTTGGGTTACCGAGGACGTCCAGCGGGGAGGATAGTATCTGGTTGCTAGTGGATAGACTGACGAAGACGGCGCGATTGATGCCGGTCAAGGTCAGTTGGAGCGTGCAGCGCTTGGCTCATTTGTATGTAGAGCGGATCGTTCTGTTGCATGGAATCCCCATCTCCATTGTGTCCGATCGTGATCCCCGTTTCACTTCTGGATTCTGGAGGAGCTTCCAGAAGGCTCTAGGCACCGAGTTGGCATTTAGCTCGGCCTATCATCCTCAGTCGGACGGTCAGTCTGAGCGGACCATCCAGACATTGGAGGACATGCTGCGAGCGTGTTGCTTAGAATGGCAAGGGAGTTGGACCCACCATCTGCCATTGGTGGAGTTTGCCTATAACAACAGCTATCATTCGAGCATTGGTATGGCTCCCTATGAGGCGTTGTACGGGCGACCCTGTCGGACTCCGCTTGATTGGTTCGAGGTGGGCAAGCGTGCCCTGACCGGACCAGATTTGGTGCAACAGTGTGTTGAGGTGGTGCATCTCGTTCGGCAGAGGATGTTGGCAGCTCAAAGCCGACAGAAGAGTTATGCCGATCGGAGAAGGCGACCTCTCAGCTTTGCTGTGGGAGACCGAGTTTTCTTGAGAGTTTCTCCCATGAAGGGTGTGATGCGTTTCGGTAGGCGTGGGAAGCTGAGTCCCCGCTACATTGGTCCCTTTCCCATCGTCGAGCGTGTTGGGGAAGTTGCTTATCGGTTGCAGCTACCTCCGGAGCTTTCTACCGTGCATGATGTGTTCCACGTGTCGATGCTTCGGAAGTACATGCCCGATGATTCCCATGTTCTCGAGGATGTCGTTTGGCCTGAGGTGACCCCAGATATGTCCCTTACAGAGTTTCCTGTCCGCATTGAGGATCGACGAGAGCAGCGCCTGCGGAACAAGGTTATTCCTCTGGTCAAAGTGGTCTGGCAGCGTCATTCTGGCGGCGAGGCGTCTTGGGAGCGCAAGGATGAGATGCGGGAGCTGTATCCTTATTTGTTTGCGTGAGTCTTTCCCCCGTTCTTGCGCTTTGTTCTTGAATTTCGAGGATGAAAATTGTTTAAGGGGGGAGGGCTGTGATGTCCCGAACCTTTCGGATCCTTCTTCGTGGGTCCCGGATCTAGTTTCTCAGAGTGTCCGACTCCGTTGTGTCCAAAATTTCATTTTGGACATCTTTCATGTTTGGATCGGCGTGATCCGGAGTTGTTCGGAGGCCCGGAACGTGTTCCGCGGCTTTTTCTGCGTGTTTTTCGATTCCCGCGTGTGTGTCTCGGAAACACCTACTGAACCCTGTAGCGGGTGAACCGGGTCGTTCACCTACCCGCGAGTGGTACCGTTGCGATCAGCGTGTCGAGAGGATCGAGGAGGTGTATTTTTCTATTTTTTGAGATTTTTTTGATTTTACAAATTTTCTATAAATACCATTTTTTTCCTTTTCTTTTCCACCTTTTTCTTTTTCTTCTTCCTCCTTTCCAACCGTTGGAGAGCACCCTCTCCACCGCGCACCGTGCTTCTTCCCCGGGCGACCGAGACGCGGCCTCCTTCACTACGGCAACGGCGTGGCGGCGACGGCGGCGAGGCGGTCCCGGTGGTGTTCTTTTCGCGGCGGGAGGCGGGGCGTTCGTGGGTCTAAAAGCTTCTTACTTGATTTCGGCGTCGATTCGGCAGGGCATTCGCTCCATTGAGGTAGGGGGACGAATCCTTATGCTCATCCCGTCGTTCCCCGCGATTTGTAGGCCGAATGGGAGCCGAGAGGGGCGTGTTTGAGCGGGTTAGGGCAAAACCATGCTTTGGGGAGAGATCGCCCGATCTATGGATTTGAGCCGCGATTCGGCGTTTTGATGGCCTAGAATCATGCTAGGTGTCCCCTGGGGTCTTCCCCTTTGATTTCCCCCTCTCCTTTGGAGGCATGAGGGCGTGGTTTGCATTTTTGGTTGTTTCACGCCGTTCCGCCGTCGGGTGTGTGTGATGGTCCTTCCAGGGACCATCACACGGTGTAACGCACCCAGGTAGGTGCGTTACAGCCCCTTTATATAGCCGTTGGGGTCTGTGGCTGTGACGGTCCCGCGACAGACCGCCAGGGCCTGTGACGCGCCCGGGCTAGGCCGTCAGAGCCTTCTGACCGTTGGCTTTTGACCGTTGATTTGTGACCGTTGGGGGTTCAGGGCCTGTGACGCACCGGGCTTGGCGCGTCACAGCCCTGCAACGCCCAGGTGTGGGCGCGTTAGAGCGGGCGACCCAACCACCCTGACGCGCCCAGGTCGGGCCGTCAGGTGCTGTGACGGCCCGGGCGGGGCGTGTCACGGTCTATTTTCACCGTCGCTGTGGCGGCTCAGCGCTGGACCGTCAGAGCCGTGTGACGCGCTAGGGCAGGCGCGTCACAGCCTGTGACGGCCCAGGAGGGGTGCGTCACAGTCTGTCTTCTCATCTGGCTCGTGACGGCCCAGGTCTGGACCGTCAGAGCCGTGTGACGCGCTGGTGTAGACGCGTCACAGCCCGTGACGACCCAGAGGTGGACCGTCAGGCTCTGAGCTACACAGTTTGTGTGCGGCCCCGTTTCTTCGACGGTGGTTTCCGTGAGTTAGTCCTTACATTTGGTGACCTGTCCACTAGTCGTAGCTTCCTGCGCACGCGGGTGCGGACCCACCTGAGAGTGGTGGAGAGCGAGACCCAGTGAGAGGCAGTTTTTAGGCTGGTTACTGTAGGGCCCCTTGCCTTTGCCACCAGAGTCCGGTGGGGGGGAAAACCAGCTAGAGGACCCGACCTAGAGCAGATGGTCTGTGTGTGCACACGTAGTTGGGGGCTTAGGACACGCGCTGACGAGCGTGACCCCAGCTAGTCCTTGTTGTGGTACTTGTTGCGTGTCTGAGTCTCACCCCCGGGGCATCGTAGCTAGACACTTGTGACGCGGTGTAAGACGTCAGGGGACACAACCGGTCGTTCTTCTTGTGGGTAGTGCTCCTGTTTGCTGGCAGGTGTGGACTCGAGTTTCGTCGGACCGAGGTTTAGTAGTACGTGCTATTAGAATAGATGGCTTTTCCGTTTATTTATTTTAGCATGTTGGTTCTACCGTACTCCTGTTAGGTAGGGTTGCCTTCTACTTTCTCATTTTCCGTGCGAGGTGGGGATTCACGGGATCCCTACTGGGCCAATGAAATGAGGATCACCCCTGCTTTTCAGGTGAGACGGGATCTTCGAGAGGTGCGGCCGAGTTTCAGCGTGGTTCTTCTAGCCAGGGTTAGCCGCCAGTCTGCCAGAGCCGGGGGATGCCCCGTGTAGTTGTACGCCGGGGGATGCCCCGTGTTGTTGTACTTTTCTTTCTGTTGACTGTACTTTTATTTTGGACATGGGACTCTGTGGGCCTTGTAGCAGTTTATTTATTTATATTATTTTGTGCACTTTATTTTTGATTATTGTGCTATCTCTGTGGTCGTTTCAGCTTCTCTTGTACTCCCACACCATCCCTTTCTACCCTTCCGAGTCTTCGGGCTCATGGGTTGGCGGGTCGAGATTCGAGACGCGCCGGTTCATTTCCGGTACTCGGATCCCGGGTCGTCACACCATTGGCAGGACCGGTTGATGTCCCCTTAACCCGGGGTTTGCCTACTTTGCATTGATGTCTATCCAATGTAGATGGATGAGTCACTGCTGACCCTCGTCATCATCGATGAGGTCGGTCGATATTTCCTTCCAATCCGGACCTTTTGTCCGTATTTATAAGAAAACTCCCCTCTACCATGAACATTTGCCCCCTTCGGCAAAAGCTACAAATAAACCCTTATTCTTATCTTTCGGCCCTTTGCGGCCCCTCAACCTTCCCTCCTTATTCTCCGAAGCTTGGCTTGGACGGATCAATAGTCCCGAGGAAAGGTTGCGTCGTGGTGGAGCAAACCCCTCGACCCTTCTCTGAAGGTGCGAGCGCTCTCCCACTCTAGCGACTGATATCCTCCAGACTAGATGAATCCATTCTGCATGCCGATATGCAAAGTAAAGGAACCAAAGTTTCCATTCAAAATAGCGAAAAAGGGGGATACATGTTACCAGAGGCATAAATCCCCCGGAATATGTGAAAGTTTACAGAAAAGGGGAGAGGGGGATAAAATGACACGGCTATTGCAGCGAATGGCGGAAGATATCCTCGAATTCCGGAAACCCTAGAGACGGGAAGCGGGCCAGCTCCTGTAGACGGTCTTCGGCATCCCGCAGTCGCGCCAACTTCTCCTCGAGGGACGCGGCTTGCCCTTCTGCCAGCTCGGCTGCCTCTGTGTGCTGGACCCACAGTTGATCGTACGACACTAGCTCCGCCGCAGTTCGGTCAAGTTCGGCGTGAAGTTCAATTATCTGATTCTTCAAGAAAGTCCGACGTTGGCCAGAATCATCAGTGGCATCTGGCATCTGCTGGGCAGTTCCTCTCAATGATTGGAGGGTGGCCTGACACTCCATCCTTTCAAGCTTTGCGGCCGCCATTTGATCTAGCAAGCTGCGGCCCATAAATTCCCTCCTGTTCACATGCCTCAGGAGAAAGAATACCCGCTGCACCCAGTCCTCCATGGGGCAACCGAAAGCTAGCAGGGTGTGGGAGAGATGCTCGGCAAGGTCCCTCAGCTGTGCATATGTTAGCTCCGGGCGAGCTGTCACAGTTTCCCTCAATGTCTCCAGATACTGCCACACTAGGTCGCTTGAGGATTACAGACCAACTGACGGCGTATCCAGAAGCTGAAATTCGACCTGGTTGTCGACAGCGGCCCAAATATCGTCACTCAGAGCAGAAGACGAGGATGACATGTCTTGCAAAGCGCCAGCACCTAGACTGGCCTCCGTGGATAATGCAATAGCAGAATTGTCAATGACTGCCACTTCTCTCCCAACCTCGGGCGAGAGCGTCGCGTCTGAGCTTTGGATGGCAGGGAGCGGTTGGTCACCAATTCCACCCCCCCAGCTACCGCCAGTGATGACTCGGTGGCAGGGGTAAGGGTCGGCGAGCTCCCGATCACTGCTTCCACAATTTCTCCTTCCTCTGCCCCAGGAAGACCCTCGTCCAGTTGAAATGGCTTGTCAACCATGACAAGCTACTGCTGCTCCGGAGCCACAGCTGACCGCTCGGATCCGACAACCATCTCCAGTACCTCCGAGTCCGCTACCATCATATAGTCCTTTGGATACCTCAGGGCTATATGCCTCAGGACCGGTGGGAACAGGGGCGGATCTGCAATGAGAGGCGACAGAGGTACCCTCGCGGTTATCACCGGTGGGGCAACCTCGCCCTGTCCAACAGGAGCCTGCAAAAGGAAAAGGAGCATAAGAATCTCAGAAGACCAGCACAATGGTCGGACGAGAATGAACACAAGACCGGGAAAGTGCAGTTATTGCCTTAGCCGGCACTAAGCTCAGGTCCGCAACATCGGGAGCCACTATCTCCATCCC
Source organism: Amorphophallus konjac (assembly GCA_022559845.1). Taxonomy (NCBI): domain Eukaryota; kingdom Viridiplantae; phylum Streptophyta; class Magnoliopsida; order Alismatales; family Araceae; genus Amorphophallus; species Amorphophallus konjac. The sequence continues at coordinate 62,119,535 of CM040121.1, read as the reverse complement.
TTCTGACCCTTCCCCTACTAAAGGACCCGATAGTCTGAAACTAATCGGCGTCAACCTTGGAGGACTAAAGGTCGCGAAGTCGCTTTCATAAGCAGAAGACACCGCGGCATCCCCCGCCTCGGTGCCCGTAAAAAGGAAATCTTCGTCACTCGAGTCGCTGCCGTAGTCTAGCGGCTCCGACGAGGATGAACTTTGAACCACCAACAGTTCTTTCTCTCTCAACGCCGGTGGTCCTCCACCTAGAGGGCTTCCTGCCGGAGCTTCTGGCTCGATGGGGACCTGCTCAACCGACTCGGCGGCAGGGATGACGGGCGAACTGGCTTCGGGGATAGATTGGCTCCATGGAATCATCCATGGTGCTGTGGAGATTCCCTCAGTCGACTCCACGATAGGGGGAGAGGGTGGTCAAATCTCGACAGAAGCTGAAGAAAATGAAGCGCCCATGTAAGCACAAGAGACAATGGACTATAAAGTCTGCAACTTGATGGGCCATCAATTACCCTCTATTTCATGACTGGGCGTCGGAGAAGGAAGGTATGTCTGCACCACATCTTCTCTCTCTCCGCCTCCAGCTGAGGCGGCGGCCGCTTGCGCGGCAATTGCAGATGAAGCAGCTGCATTTGTAAGAATGAGAACTGATCTATGTGGCCAAGGCGACGACTGGACGCAGGATAAGAGGCATACCTCGGGTCACGTGAGCTGAAGGACGAGAGGCCTCGAATTCCATAAACGAGACCACTTTTGGAAGAGCGACCATAGGTGCTGCCTCCGCAGTCTTCTTCCGACGAGCCCGCTTTGCTCGGGTAACAACCTCCCGTACCTGGGACCTCGTCCGCTTCGGGAATCACCTGGAGGAAGTGGTGTTGTGGTCGGGGGAGCTTCTGGGACTTCAAAATGTGCCAGCTTCTGTGCCTTTATCAGCAGCTCCCTAAAATGCTTGGTCTCCTCCGAAGAAAGCCACACTGCACACAGGCAAGGAGAGATGACGTACACGGCAGCAGAAGGGAAAAGCCTAAGGCTGAAGAAAAGGGAAGGGAGAAATATACCTGTCGGTCCCGTATAAAAGGGAGAAAGTGCCAATAGAATAGTGAATGCTCTTTGTCCCTGGAAGTAGCCTCGCAGACCAGCCAACATATGTCTCCTATCGCTTCACACTGTTCGGCCATCAACCCAAGGTCCTCATGGCCGCGTGAAGATAGATGGTAGTATAAGCTGAGGTGGTCCTGCCCCCACCCATCTGCATACTTGAAAGACAAAAGAATAGGTTGGCCCAATATGCCCTCACTAGAGCCACCCACTGAAATCCCGTGGGAACGCAGCAGCGCGAACAACCAAGGGGTGCCATCATAAAGCTCCGGCCTTCGGTCTTCTTTCCTGATAAAAGTTCTGTATGGATAAAGCCGGTCGCTCTCAGGATGCCAAGAAGCTGTAGAAGGCGTCGGCTCCTCCACTGGCAAAGGGATTTGTTGGAGGACCAGTCGTTCGCTGCTCACACGGCACAGGTCTTGGAGCGTCTTCAAAAAGCCATATTTGCTGATCTCCGGTAGCTTTGGCTCAAGCTTGGACGTACCTTGTTTGGCAGCCTTCCTCGCCTCCAGGTAGTTCGATACTGAAGCGTTCGTCCGGGATTTCTGCCGCTTCAAATAAGCCGGGTCGATGTCCAAAGCCGGCACTGGCTGGGAGTCCAGAAATTTACATTCTGCAACAGCCCAACACTCTCTCCTCGAGTTCCTGTAGAAGCATGTATGCGCATTCCACCACTTGATTTACTCCGGAGTCACCCGGGGAAATCGCGCAGGGACAGGAACTCTGAACGAAACCGCCTCTCGACGGTGAAAGTAATCCTACCAAATGCGGGCCTCATCATTCGATACTTGGCCGACTCGAGCCCTATTTGGCAACGCAAATTGAGTGGAAGTAGCTGGGATATGTTGGTCATAGCCAAAATTCTGACTGAATCGGAAAGGATAATAAGGCTCCAGCCACAAGAGTCCGCTCTTGCGAAAAATCAAGACGCTTGGTCTTATAGACATCGCCCAATCGATCAACTCTAACTCCAAGATCAGCCTTGTACACTTGGCGTCAGAAATAGGGTGGACATACTCTTCCACCTCGTGCATGCAGCACCCCCTCATCCTGTTCACTAGGGGGCTAGAATGAGCCGCCAAACTCCAAAAGTGCAGGACTCCAGGGGAATCCAGTGGAACCTTTGTAAGCTTTCCACATATGGCAAAAAGCTGGTCCGCTACTCGTGTCGGCTCAACACTGGCGAACTCTATCATCTTGGGGACCAGCTGTGTTGACTAAAGCGACCGAGGAGCAGCCTCCGGAAATAGGGTACAGACCCAGGCGTTGAAGAAATGTAGCGGGCAGACCCTCCGAAGACTCCTGGGAAGACGTGAGCGGTGCAGGTCTCCCAGCAACTTGTATATCAGGCACAGTGCGATAGGGCAAAGCGAGAGCTTCATGCCCCAAGCCATCAAGCAGGTGGGATAGATAGCCTCCGCCCTGATCACGCTCTCGTCGCCTTGCGGCAGAGCGAAGGAACAAATCCAATAAGTAAGAAAAGCATCACAATGAGTGACTGCGTCTACACCCCTGGGGTTGGGGCCTCCGGGTTGACTTCCCTCCGAAGTCGAGGGGTAAGCAGTCTGCCGCCGGACCCTTTTCTTCCGCTGAACCAGAGCCGGCACCACAGAGGGGAAATCTGTATATTTCTGCTCTCCCCTGAAGAAATACTGAAGCCATGTGCCCATCCGCACATGCCCTTTCTCTCCGGGCTTCCTCGCCCCTTTCGCCTCATGAGAGGAACGGCAGAGGTTGCGGTATGCCTTCATCAAGTAGTGATAGGCGAAACCCATCAAGTATCGCCCTTCTCTGTCTGTCTGGTCCTTCAACCAGTCTGGCCAGCAGACTTCTTCATACGGCTCGCCATCTATCGGGAGGCCGCTCAGTTGCGAGAGACTCCAGAGGTCTAAGGACGTCTCTCCTTCCGAAGTATAGAAGGTGTTGTACTCCGGGCAAAACACCTCGATCATGCCACAACAAAGACCCTTCGAGATGGGGTAGCGGTATCTGGATGCGTATACACTGTGATATACACCCGCCCAGATCAGAATGGGTGCATACTGCTGCAAGACAAAGTCAGTGAACTCAACTACTCCCGGCCTAAAAGCGTGGGCATCGGTGGCCTTCAGATCAGCAAACCACCCCATGGAGATCTGGTGCTTAAACCGGACCGCCAGGCAGTCCAACAAGAAAGGCTCATCTCTATATCCCCACTTGAGCGGAGCCAGGAATAAACCAAAAGATGGCTTCTCCCGGTCTACCCGACCTGCAGTCTCGTTCCACCTAGCCGGAACGAATTCAGGGGCTCTGGTCAGCAGCCCATCCTGTGGAGACAGCTCCTGAAGCTCGAGCACAGGGCCCCACTTCCTCAGTTCGCCGGGTAGATAAATGGGTCTTCCCCTTACGACGCAGTCATTGAGACTGTCCCGTCCCTCGAGCAGTGCTAGCTCGGCTGTGCGAACAAGGATTAGGTCCCACTTCCCTTGAAGGTTGAACCATTTCAGAAAGGACACCAGATGCTTGTTGATGCAGGACGGACACGGGGACCGACTCTAAGAGATGCGGACCAGGGACTCTAAATGCGGATGCGACCAGCAACACACAAATTGGAGAGACTTCGGCCGGACACTAGGAGTTCCTATAGGCCATACGTCGCTAACAGAAACGCAAGCTCACTCGTCGTCCCAAGCGAGGGAAACGGGGATCGTGCGCGGTTGAAGAACTGGCAGAGTTAAGGGTAGTCCGACTCAACTTCCGTGCTCGGATCGAGCCACGGGACGGGTCACTCTCACACTCACAGCAGTGACATGGACTCACGGGCTAGTTCCTATCGCACTCGGCAGCGGCCTAAGATCATATACTAAACTAGCAAATGAATGCCAAGAAGTTACGATCGTTACTTCCACGCTCCCGGCGTGGGGAAGACAACCCCGGCCAATCACGAACTCCCAGTTAAACACTTTTACACCAGTGCAATAAATTTGACCCACTCCACGCAGGGAGGTAACAGGTCACATGTGGGGCCCGGGAGTCGCGACAATCGGGTTGACGGACAGCATCTTGATGTCATCCCGGCGGTGCCGAACCCGCGTTTTAGTGATGTCCGGACGGCGCGATCTACGAGTCCGTGGGGCCCACGGACCGCTCCAACCTCCGGCTCTGGTGGGGTGGGTCCCGCTGTGATGGAGACCCTGGTGACGCGTCTCCCGGGATGGCGGTCGGCCGAAAACACCGGTCGGAGGTCGGTAGGCTCCGATCTCCAAGCTTTGGAGTTGCTGCTCACGGACTTTTACTTCTATTTTTTCGACGCGCGATCCGGCGAGATCAGCTTCTGCGATCAATCCTGATATCGGATCGAAGCTCAGAAGGTACCGTTGGAAAGTTCTTTCAAAGTAGTTCAATCTAGCTCCAGAGAGATCAACTGGATCTACACGGATCTGGCCTTAAACGATTTTTGAAGTTGCTGTTGGACAGTACCCAAAATCTCATAACAGCAGGGAAGTTTTCTGATAACTGCCTTTGACCGCGGGGTAAAACACTTATTCAAACTTCTAGCTCTTCATAAACTTTGTAGAGGGGAGAGAGAGGAAAACGGAAATATTTTTTGTGAAGGGTTTTGTTGAGGTTTGGATGGGGAAAGATATTTTAGACTGGCGGGTGGTCGGATCTGAATTGAGGCAGATAGAACTGTAAATGGATCTGAAAGTGATTTTTAAAAAAATAGATGGAGGCCTGTGGAAATTCCACAAAAATTCTTGGGTGGAGGGGATAGTGGATGGAACCTCCAGTAAATTTTGGGGTTCCAGAAAAAAAATCAAAAAGTGGTTCGGAGATGGGAAACTCAGGGTGGCTGTGGATCTGGACTGAAAACAGGCAGATCTGGATGGAAAAGATGGACGAAAATAAAAAATATGAAATGGAAGCTAGAAGGCCAACCAATTTTTTTGGAGCGTGGGAGACACCTCTGGAACACACTCTGAAGATTTGAGCTCAAGAAGATCTCGGGATGGAGAGCAGAAATTCATGGATGGAGGCTCTGTTCTGGATGGACAGAATACCGGCGACGATGGTGGCGCTGCGATGGCGGCACGATGGCGACGGCGGCGATCACCGGAACTGATATGTGAGACTTACCACCTCAGAAGGTAACCTTCCTAGCTGCAAGAAGAAGAGAGGGGAGAGGGAGAGGGGGGCGCACCAGCCTTGCTCCAAGAAAATTCACCAAATTGTATGCATTAATTCCTCAAAAATGGGAAATACAAGGCATTTATATGAAATGCTAAAAGACTCAAATTAACCCTAGATCAAGATTTGGGAGGGGCAAACTTGGGATTCAAAAAAATTATTTCTCCCATGTGTATTAGACCAAAATACAAAATTAACTAATTTGTTCTAATGGAGGGAGGCGCCCCCTTGACTTTGTAGTTAAGGTTGGTGGCCAACCTTGACATTTAAGCCCACTTGTCCCCCACTTGGCCCACCCTTCTAGAAGCCCACTATTGACATGTTGACTGACCCCACATAGGCCCTAGGGATGAGGTGGATCAATGGGAGGAGGGTTGGGGGGCCCGTGGGACCCAAAGGGTCCAAATTACAAATAAACCCCTCTTACAATCCAAATTACAAACCGAATAAAGATAAATAAAAAATGCATTACACACAAATAAAGTCCCAGTAAATGTGATAAATGCCGAGACTCAAGGGGGAGTCTCCAGACTATCTCCGAGCCAGAAGGACGCCGAAGTGGCTCGGGTGGTGCTCCACGTACGGTACCGGTGGCTCGGCGTATCATGCTTCTCAATCGCGCGGGTGTCCGCACCACTTGTGACGCGGCGGCGACGTGGAAATGGATCGACGGCAACTCCTGACGGCACGGACGGGAACAGATAGGTTGCTACCTCGCGCAGATCGGCCTCACGCCGGACGGTCTCACACCGGGTGACACACTCACACTCACAAAGAGGATGAGGGAAGGGAAGCACAAGAAGGGGCAAAATGCACCAACAGGATGTTCTTTCATATAAACTTTCATATCTCGTAACACACCATTAGCCTCCTAGGAGGGGGCTATAATAATTACACCCATAAACTTTACAAATAGCATATATGTCCTTAGCCTAATAAACCAAACTCACCTACTTAACTTTTGACTTGGGGGGTTTTAACCAAATAAAATACACAAAACACACATGTTTATTGACTATGACTTAGCCTAATAAGACGAAAGTAAAAATACATGTACTAATACATGTATTTTACACACAATACACAAATACGTACAATACAAATACACAAAAATAAATATTATGCTCAGAACGCCGAGTCTTCAAACGAGTCGCCGAGCCATAAGCTCGGTGCAGTGGCGGTGCGGCGTCGGCTCCGAGCATTGGGCCTAGTAGTGGGCTCGGTGTCCCCACCAACCCTCCCGGGGCGACTGGAACTCGACTCCGTCGAGTAAGGGGGGACACTGCTGTGGTAGTGCTCCAGCAGATCTAGATCGAGGCGCTGGAGATCTTCCCGGTTGATCGAGGAATCATCAGAAGGTGGACGGTCCCGCCAGCGGACAAGGTAGCGCTGGTACACCCTGCTCCGTGTAGTGGTCACCTGCTCATCCAGTATCTCAATGTGCTCGCGCGGTACTCTCGAGGCTGTGGGACGCACAGAGGTGGGCTCACTCTCAATGGGAGGAGAAGGCTCGAAAGGGTCACTAGGAATCGCTGTGGGTTCCTTGTAGGCCACTAGGTCTGCCACATTAAAAGTCGAGCTAATCCCATATTCGGGAGGTAAGTCCACAACATAAGTATTGGAGCCAATCTTCCGCAGAATTGGGAAGGGTCCATCACTACGGGCTTGCAACTTTTTAACGGCTCCCGAGGGGAGTCGTTCGGGTCGAACCCGTACCATAACCATGTCACCTTCTTGGAATTCATGGTGACGCCTATGCGAATCAGCCAAGCGTTTGTAAGTTTCATTACTGAGGTTTATTTGCTTGCTAATTGACTCATGCAGACTTGTGACATGCTGTGCAAATTCCTCAGCTGACTTGGATGTTCTAGACTCGAGGGGAAGGGGAATGAGATCCACAGGTTTCCTAAGTTTATAGCCATGCACGACCTCAAATGGACTCAGACCTATGGACCTATCAATGGAGCTGTTGTATGCAAATTTGGCTATGGGCAAAAGAAGATCCCAAGTGATGGAATGTTCCCCTACAAGATATCTCAACAGATTTTCTAAACTCCTATTGACGACCTCGGTTTGCCCATCAGTTTGGGGGTGATATGCAGTGGAAAATTTTAGTTTGGTGCCAACTAGGTGCCAAAGTGTCTTCCAAAAATAGCTAGTGAACCGGACATCTCGGTCAGGCACGATAGTTTGGGGGAGACCATGCAGACGCACGACTTCATCAAAGAATAAATGGGCTACTCTAGATGCAACAGATATTTTGGGACATGCAATGAAGTGGGCCATCTTAGAGAACTTATCAACGACAATAAAGATGGAATCATGCTTGTGAGTAGTGCGAGGTAAACCAAGGATAAAATCCATACTCACATCAACCCATGGTCGATCAGGAATGGGGAGAGGAGTGTAGAGACCAGTGTTCTGTTTGACCTGTTTGGCCATCGTGCATGTCCTACACTGGCTACAATCTTGGCCACATCTCTCTTCAGGCCAGGCCAATAGAAGTGCTCCTCCACAGAATGGATGGTCTTGTTGCGGCCAAAGTGACCAGCAAGACCTCCAGCATGCATTTCCCAAATCAGGAAGTCCCGAACAGAAGTCCTCGGGACACAGAGTTGCTGCCCTCGAAATAGAAAACCATCTTGGAGTAGATAGTCAGAAAAGGCTGTCGAGGGTCCAGCGGACAGAGCAGAGTAGGCAGGGCCAAAATCAGGACACTCTCCATAGAGTTCCTTCATGCGGTCAAATCCCGTGACCTCTACCCGAACAGTGGAAAGAAGGGAGACCCTTCGACTCAAGGCGTCGGCCACCTTATTTTCCTTTCCAGCCTTATGCTTTAGGACAAATGTGAAAGACTGGAGGAATTCTACCCACCGACCATGCCTAGGGTTTAAGCCCTTCTGAGAGCTAAGGAATTTCAGAGCCTCGTGGTCCGAATATAAGACAAACTCTTGAGGTAAGAGATAGTGTCTCCAGTGTTTGAGGGCTTGGACCACGGCATAAAACTCCTTATCATAGGTGGAGTAACGAAGCTTTGCATCAGAAAGCTTCTCACTGAAATAAGCCACGGGGTGGCTTTCCTGGCTGAGCACTCCTCTTATTCCTACGCCAGATGCATCACAGGATATCTCGAAGACTTTGGAAAAGTCTGGCAGGCGGAGGACAGGGGCTTTAGTCATGAGCTCCTTTATGGCACGAAAAGCCTGGGAGGCGGCTTTGGTCCACTCAAAATTCCCCTTACAGATACAATCCGTAATGGGTGCCATAATGGTGCTAAATCCCTGAATGAAGCGTCTGTAGAAAGTGGCTAGCCCATGGAAACTTCGAACGTCATGGACATTCTGGGGCTCTGGCCAGTCTACTATGGCTCGGACCTTGGATTGGTCTACAGATACTCCATGACTTGAAACCACAAATCTGAGAAAAGTGACCCGGTCTGTCATGAATTCACATTTAGCAAGGTTGACAAACAGGGTTTCTCTCCTCAAAGTCTCGCAAACTTCTCTCAAATGGTGGATGTGATCCTGAGGGTTGTGGCTATAGATGAGAATGTCGTCAAAGTAGACGATAACAAAGCGACCAATGAGAGGACGAAGGGCTTCTGTCATAAGTCTCATGAAAGTGCTGGGGGCGTTGGATAGCCCAAACGGCATGACAAGCCACTCATATAGACCTTCTTTTGTTTTGAAGGTTGTCTTCCACTCATCCCCTGGTCGAATCCGGACCTGGTGGTAGCCGCTTTTCAAGTCAATCTTAGAAAAGATGGTGGCTCCACTCATCATGTCAAGCATGTCATCAAGACGGGGAATGTGAAATCTGTACTTGACAGTGATTTTGTTGATGACGCGACTGTCAACACACATCCGCCAGGTGCCATCTTTCTTTGGTGTGAGCAAGGCAGGGACATCACATGGGCTCTTACTCACCCTGAGGAAGCCCTTTTGAATAAGGTCCTCAACAATTCGTTGGAGCTCAGCATGCTCTCTGGGGTTTAATCTGTAGTGGGGAAGGTTGGGTAGGGTGGACCCAGGGACAAGATCAATGGCGTGTTGAACATCACGCATGGGAGGGAGTGTTGAAGGTAAGTCTTCTGGGAAGATGTCTTGGAAGTCCTGCAGATTGCCTGGACTTCAGGTGGGACGGAGACTTGGGACTCCTCAGGAGTAATGGTGACGACAACAGCCCAAACAGGGGCACCCTCGGCAACCTCTCTAGTCATCTCACGAACACCTATGAAGTTAAGGCGCCTAGTCGGGTCATGGTCAACCTTAGGGGCCTTAGGGATGGATATGACAGGTGTAGGAGAGGAGGGAATGAGAAGCTTCCCTTTGGTGGGGGTTGGGGCATTCTCCTGAATTTTGGGGGATGCAGCGGGTGTGGAGGTAGGACTCTTTCCCACCTTTGGGGGTGTCGGGCACAACTGAATCCTCTTTCCCTTGTGGGAGAAGGAACACTGATTGGACCGACCGAATGTAGTAAGGTCTACATCGTAGATCCATGGCCATCCTAGGATGATGCTCCTGACCTTCATAGGTACTACATCGCATAGGATTTATCCTTGGTAGGACTGGAACTGGATGGGAATGACACATGTAGTGGTGACTGGGATAGACGTGTCGTCAACCCAAGCCACGTTGTACGGCCTCGGATGAGGATGGGTAGGTAGACCTAGACGGGAGACAAAGTCTGAAGAGACTGCATTGATACAGCTCCCGTTGTCAAAAATTACCTTGTAGGGTTGGGATTTTACCATAATGTATGTTTGGAAGATGGAGGTTCGACGCCAGTCGTCCTCCTGGGGGTGGGTTAGGATGCAACGAACTACACTCAGTCTTCCCTGGTTCAAACTCTCGGTAATATCTCCCATTTACATGTACTCGATATGCGTACTATCAAACCTTGCATCTAGCTCCTCAAACTGGGCAATGAGATCAGGGTCCGGCTCATATCTCTCAAGGGGTTCTTCTTCTTGAGGTGGAAGCTCCACAGGCTGGGGGTCGGTGATGACCAAGGCTCGGGTGGGGCAATTGGTGGCAATATGCCCTAGGTTATGACACCTAAAGTAGCGGACTCCCGAGATAGGGGCTAGTTGGGAGGTGCTAGGGACCACTCCCTTTCCCTTGTCATCTCTCCTCTCAGCTGGTGGAGTATACTCTAGCCTAGGCACAGCAGCGGGTGAAGGTAAAGGGTTCCTTGGGAAAGGAGCAGTAGGGGCAATGACCCTAAGTGGGATAGCAGTAGGGACGTAGGAGATGGAGGGGCCAGCTCTCTCAGTATAGCGGACTATGGGGTTTCGGGGTTCGGGTTGGCGGTAGATGTGAACCCGAGGTGGGACCACCCTTTGAAACCTCTCGACATCCCGAGCAACCTGATAGGCATGCTCGAGAGTGTTAACCTCCCGCAAGAATAGCTCCCGCTGTATACTCTCGTGTAAGCCAGCCCTAAACCGTGAGAGGGTGACGGAGGCATCCTCCATGACTCGACTCCGAAGGAAGAAGTCATCAAATTTGGTGATGTACTCGTCCACGGACTTTCCATCTTGGGTGAGTTTCTGCCATTGGTCTAAAAGACGCTGATGGTAGGAAGGTGGTAGATACTTCTCCCTTAATTTCTCCTTCATTTCTTCCCACGTGCTAATAGGCTCCTCTCGTCTCCTTGCTAGGAGATTCTCAACGTTACACCAGTAGGTTTTGGCTTGACCTAGGAGTTTCATTTTGGCAAACCTCACCCTTGTAGCAGGGGTCATGCGGCGATGCCAATCAAAATATTGGTCCATCCCGGTCTCCCAATCAAGGTTTGTAGCGGGGTTGAGGGACCCATCAAAACTTGGAGCGTCAATCTTGACGTTCCGTAGGATGATATCTTCATCGTCGTGGTCTCTCTCTCGAGGCGCACGGGCCTCTTGCTCTCTACCTTGGCGGGCTTGCTCTCTTTCCTCCCTAGGATTGGCTACGGGATTGCCGTGGCCATTCACTCTTCCTTCCTCTCCCTTCAGTCGATCCTCTAAGGCTCGGATCCTCTTATCGAGTTCCGTCCGTAGTTGGCCTATGGATTCTTCAAAGTGGGCCACGAGATTGTGCTCGAGCTGGACTAGCATAGCAGTCACGCTCTCTTGATCCATGGGTAGCGTTGAGGGGCGCTCTAGACGGCCAGATGAATTCCTAGACCAACGTGGCATGCACGACCTCGGACCTAAATGATGCAGTCCTGGGACCGATAATTAGCAAGCTATAGACCCGAATTTTGTTGGCTAATTGGCAAAGGGCCAATTTGAAGGGACCAGTCAGGGAGAGTTGCTTGCCCGTAGGCGAAGTAGTTGTGGAACTACCTCGTGACAATTAGGGTGCCTTAATGCGACAGTCTAGGGCCTAAGGATGGGTACATACAAGCTCTTGCTTTCCGTCCACAGCGATGCACTCAAGAGACTGGTTGTATAGATCGGGCTCTCTCTCACTTCGTCGCGCGGCAATTTGAAAAGATACTAAATGAGCAAGTTTGGAGCGCGTACCTAGCTGACTGAGAAGTCAAGCTCCGACCGGAGACGAAGGCGAGCGGGGACGTGCGTGTCCGCACGGCGTCGACGAACCTTCGCGGTTACAATGAATTCACTCCACGCAGGAAAGGATTTAATTTATTACAAAACCACTCAATTTGAAAGTTTTCCCACGCAGGGGAACAAATTAATCCAATCTTCTCCGCGTAGGGAGACTTAGTGGTACGTACGTTCCGTAGTTTACGGATCTTATATTGACTTATCGGGTGACCCTGGCACCGATCAGGCCGTTGTTGTTGACTTGTAATGCCACAATTCCCAATTAATATAGATATAGATATATAACTATTAAAGTATATATATATATATCCCTTGATATTATATATATATATAATAGTTATATATATATTTAAACAAATGTTATCCTCCTTTTTTTTCAACACATCTTTTTTTTTCAACTTTTTTTTCAAATCTTTTTTTTTTTCAAACTCTACCTACTCCTTTTTTTGACTTTTCAAACTTTTTTTCCAAACTTTTTTTGTTCTTTCAAACTGTTCAGCTAGAGCTTCACGCGATTTGATGCTGGGTCAACAAACTCGGCGGTCAACCTTGGCAGCGCGACCAGACATGCAGCGATTTCTCGGGGTTGGTGCAGGGGTGTCCGGGGTGCCGAAGGGCACGGGCGCACTGGTCATGGTGGTGGAGCCGGAGGTGGGGTAGATGGCGATGAGGGAGGTGATCGCGGCGTGGGGCGACCGGAGCTTGCTGGCAGGGCACGGTCGGGCGCAGCAGTCGCACGTTGGGTGCAAGCGAGCGGGCGAGCCTCGCAGGCGGGCTTAGCGCGGCGGCTACTGGTGGTGGGAGCGCTGAGTGGTGCACAGGATGGACGCATGGCGGGCGGATGGCCGGGCGCGCAGGGCGCCGGGCAGGATAGCTGAGCGCGCAAGGCGCGGGGCCGGACGGTCGAGCGTGCAGGGGTGCGGGCCCGGGCGCAGAGAGGCAGGCTCGAGCGGGCGCGGCAGGCGACGGGGCCTCGTGCGCGGGCGCGGGCATAGGCGCGCAACGGTAGGGCGGGCGCCTGGCGACCTGGCGAGCGCGGGTGGGGCGAGCTCAGGCGGGCCCTGGCTGGGCGCGGCGGCACCGACGCGGCGGCGGGCGGTGGTGTTCGAGGGGGGGGGAAGGCCGTTGCGGCCGCTGTGCTTTGAAGGGGGGGCACGGGCGATGAGGCCGGCCCCCCGCGAATGTGCTTTCTCTTTTTTTTTCCTTTTCGTTTCTTCTTTTTTTTCTGATAACCGAGAGACCCGAGAGAGAGAGAACAGAGAGATTACAGAGAGAGAGAAAGAGAAACAGGGAGAGAAGGAAAGAAAGAACATAATAGGAAAAAAAATTATAATATTTTTTTTCTTTTCTCTCGACCAACAGAGAACTCAACTATTCTTTTTTTTTCACTTCTAACGACTCAGAGAGAGAAAGAGAGATGACGTCGGAGACGTCGGGATCGTCGGAGGCGCCGTGTTAGGCTCTGATACCAAATTTGACGCGGTGGCGACGTGAAAATGGATCGACGGTAACTCCTGGTGGCACGGACGGGAACGGATAGGTTGCTACCTCGCGCAGCTCGGCCTCACGCCGGGCGGTCTCACACCGGGCGACACACTCACACTCACAAAGAGGATGAGGGAAGGGAAGCACAAGAAGGGACAAAATGCACCAACAAGATGTTCTTTCATATAAACTTTCATATCTCGTAACACACCATTAGCCTCCTATTTATAGGAGGAGGCTATAACAATTACACCCATAAACTTTACAAATAGCATATATGTCCTTAGCCTAATAAACCAAACTCACCTACCTAACTTTTGACTTGGGGGGGTTTAACCAAATAAAATATACAAAACACACATGTTTATTGACTATTACTTAGCCTAATAAGACGAAAGTAAAAATACATGTACTAATACATGTATTTTACACACAATACACAAATATGTACAATACAAATACACACAAATAAATATTATGCTCAGGATGTCGAGTCTTTAAACGAGTCGCCGAGCCATAAGCTCGGTGCAGTGGTGGTGCGGCGTCGGCTCCGAGCATTGGGCCTAGTAGTGGGCCCGGTGTCCCCACCAACTTGTCCTTAGGATGGTCCACCCGGGAGCCGTCGGGGCGTTCATATTTGAAGGAATCGCTTCCGATGATTAACATGCGGTCGGTATCCACTGTCTCAGTCTCGGAGTCAGAGGATTCAGCTACGACGGCCAGCTTGCCGTGGCCCCTGTCCAAAGAGTAAACATCCCTCCACGTCACTATAGCATGGGAGGAGGAAGAAGGTCCAGATGCCATGATATCTGCATAAAAGACAACCACAAAGAAAGCAAGCAAAGTCAGAAGGCCTGTTCAAGATAAAGTCTTTTCTGACAAAAATTCGACAGAGTCTCCCCAGCTCGGGAGATTGCCGGGGTAAAGCGGGAGCTTGTCCACTAGTGACGATCCCTACAAAAGCCCGTAGGCGTCACGCGAGGGCCAAACAGGACACCCAGGGGAATAACTCCGAGGACAAGCCTACAAGGAGCCTCCCGGTGGCCGGGAAAATAAGGGGTTGTACCCCAAAATATCTCTACTCACCCCTCTACTCTCGCCGCTGCGCTCTGGAGAAGGAGGAGAAAGATCGAGAAAGTGAAACTGCAAATGAGATGAGAATGAAGGAAAAAGAAAAAGAATGGGAAGATATAGAGTAGGGCTCAACGGCCCTAATCCGACACGGTAAAGGGCGCGCCGAATTAACGTTTCCCCCCTTGCCAGGGATTTCAAACTTTAAAAAATGTAGACTCATCCTAATCCGGCACGCAAAATAGCGTGCCGAATTAGGCCATCTCTCAAACAAACAATGGGAGAGCGCCGAATTAGCCTCCTCTCCAAAGGGCGCGCCGAATTTGGCCCCCCTCTTCACGAAGCGCGCCGGATTAGGCTTATGTGTGCAAACACGCGCCGTTTTAGCACAAACCCCAGGGCCGTGCCGTATTCGAAGGCCATTCCAAGACCGTGTCAAGCCAGACGGGAATCTGCCCAGATGAAGCTCATCCACGGGCCCCGCTCCGCTCATGCCTCGCTCACAGCACCCATGGCTGGGGGGACATTTATTGGCACGCAAAATATGATCAACGGTGATCAAGCCGTAGAAATAAATGATACGGTCCACTGAAGCACAGAAGCCGATGAAGATCAACATATTAAAGACTTCTCAAGCTGCCAGAGCGTCGAGTCACCTCAGGAGAGTCGAGATGAGTCCACAACCAACCGGCAATGCGACCAAGCCTGCCTAATGATCTAGCGTTGACTCCGTCATGCCGCTACCCGTCGCCCGACCAAGGACGACGGTCTGCCCGGTGGCTTGCCACCTCAATGAAGACTCTCCTGAGGAGGAAGAACGCCCTCGACCCCTTAAAGCAAAGGATCGAAGGTTCTGTCAGCAGAAGATCCCGATTACCCGGCACGGGTACGGCTTCTCAGCACATGGGGCCCATCGGCGGCCAGATGATCGCCCGGTCGAGGTGAAAACACCCCGAACGGCATATCACTACCCGTGGGAGCTACCAATGCAAGTCGAGACTAGTCGGCAATACAAGCCGTGATGCCGAGAGCCGTGTCAGCAGAAAACCCGTGTGTTCGAGCTTAAGGCACACGAGTTCTAAAAGCAACCATTTGGTGGCCCAGAATTCTCGTCTATGGCCTCTCCTATGCCCCGGCAAGACTACGGAGAAATGAAAGGTCGCAGCAACCCACGAGGTCAGTTCGAAGCCTGTTATCGGGCCTGTACCGGGTTAAGGCGATCAAATCGATCGAATCCAGCGCGCTCCTGCTAAACCGGCTCGCCCCGCAAATCCGGTGCGCCCCCCTTAACCTTGGGCAGCCTTCTAAACCTGCGTGCCCTGTTCAACCTTAATCCGGCGCGCGTGAATGGCCTTAAACCGGCGCGCTAAACCCCGCGCCGGATTAAACTCGTTCGAGGGTCGCCTATATAAAGAGGCTGACGTTCGAAAATAGAAAAGGGAGAAGAACGAGGGGTGGCAGATAGCCAGATACAAGCAAGAGAGAGAGGAAAGCTTGGGGAGGAAGAATGGGAGCAGAGTGCCCTTCTCGTTCCGATACTCTGTTCTTCCTCCCGCTATCTGCTGCGAAGTTTCAAGGTTGGTTGGCGAGTCCGATGGCATCCGCCTCTGCTACTTCTTTTTCCTTTCTTTGTTAATGTAGCTCCCAGAAGCATCATCCCGAAGGGTGATGATATGAGCCCGGGATGTCCCTCAAACTCCCCCTCTCTATGGTTATCTCTATTCTATGTTCGTTCTTTTTTTGGGAATGAAATTGGTTTCAGGCGACAAAGTCGAGCCGAATATAATATTGTAGTGTTTCACTATACGATTGAATAAATGAAAGGGCATGCTGCTGCTGTCTTGTGGTCTATCCCTGCTATCTATTGTGTGCTATTCATCTAGTTTTCTTTTTACCGCCGAGTACGCCTCAGATCTTTGAGGCAATATCAATAATCCCCCTCCCCGGGTTTCTCTCGTGTCGTGTAGGTGATATGAGTGAGCCAATGTGCTCAGATGTTCCCCCCGGGCCGGAGGGATGCTTGCCATTGCATCATCCTTCGCCTCGGAGGTGGCTCCGCAGTCCGTCCCTGTTCATGATTCATGGTGAGGAGAATGAACATCTTCGCTGTTCCTGTCGTATGGTTACGCGTACTGGAGATGCTGTCGAGCTGTTCGACCCCGTGCCTCTTCCAGGAGCTCAGTCTGCTGGCCGACCCCTAGGTCTTAAGTCCGGTCTGTTAGTTCCCCATTTAGTTTGCCCCTTCAACGAATGGGTACGTACATGGTCATCTGTTGTTCGTTCCCCAAGTAAACATATTCCAGTCATAGTGTTCCTTAGTGATTTAGCCTCTCGAGGAATTCGTTGCCCGGGGAGGGGGACATCCCCATCATTGCCAATCGTTGTCGAGGCACAGAGTCTTATCTCGTGATGATATGCACTATGTGTTTCATCCAATGAATATCAACCAATAGGGTTAACCCTAACCCAACATCAAATCCACCTTCTTCTTGAGAGAGGGGTGGTGGCTGTGAGAAGATCACCTCTCGTAAGCTGGCCCTCGAGGTGATGTCTCATTTTGGCCGTCCCTTAAGTGTTTTGACTCGTGGAGTCGGATACCCCTAGCAGGCTAGCCCTCGGGGTCCTTCCTCTCCGATGAAGTCCGCCGATCACCGCTTGGCATTCCCGGCCTTGAAGGAGCGTACCCCTAACTAGTGGGACTGTCTCCGCTTCGCCCCTGCAAACCCCCCAATCATGGGGAGGTGCTACCAAAATTTGGACTGGTAACTTAGTCAAATTCGCATCTGTATGACACATTTATCAAAGACTATGCTTGAGTAGGAACCTCGCATAAGTCTATGACTGCCTCGATTACAATGCTCCTGTGGCCAAATAAATCTGCTAATCTTCTAAAAACATCAACAAGCTCTCAATAAATATGCATAAGTTTCAATCAGACTTGAATAAACCTAAAACCCCCTAATCCGGCGTCGCCCGAATCCGGCGTGCCAATTTCTGGCGCGTGCCCCCTCGCGGCGTTTTAACATTAGACTGTTCTTTGAACTTAATGAGCCCCTACTCGGCGCGCCTAGGGCGCGCCGTGTTCGCCTCCCCTTTGGCTATCGCGTCGTATTAAGTCCTAATTTACCATCGCGCCGTATTAGCCTCAGCTAACCGTCGCGCCGGTTTAACCCGTTTGGCCACCGCGCCGTTTTAATATTCAGATAAGTGCTGCGCCGTTTTAACCCATCCCTTATACCTACGTTCCAACGGCGCCGTTTTAGGCTTTTACTTACGCTTCCCGCGCCGTTTCAAGTTCCACATCTACGCGTACCGCGCTGGTTTCGCTTCGAATCACGTCGTTGTGCCGTTTCGATACTCTCCTCGTCTCCGGGGTGACTTCCGATGCTAATAACAGAATTAAATGAACCCTGTAATTAATAAGTCAAATAAATTAGTTTGTCTAAACCTGAATTAATTAGCTTCATAGCTTCATCGTCATGATTGAGTTTAAGCATTCGCATCGCATCAATGTATGCTTGAGTGCGCGAGCCCTTGGTATATCAAATGGCATTAGCGGAAAGCCGGGCAACGCCCAACAGGAAGCTCTTGTCATGCGTGATGATGGTCTCCGGGCCTAAGTCCTCTGCCAAGTATTGAGGGTTTCGCCCTAATGAACTGTGCATGATAGACTAGAATATCTTGCATGATCATCTGCATCCTTTACATTCTTTATTTCGGCCTCGACAGCCCACTATCTCGACAATTAATCAAAGGTTTTCCATTCTCGCGGGGGATGTAATTAACGCCATAGCCTTTATGGTATGGCGGACTGCTGGTCCCGACCGAATCTCACTCTCGTCTGACACGGGTCAGAATGAGCGCACAATAAACTCGTCACTTACGTGACTGGCACGTCTGCGCAGTCAATCAGTCAGTTAATTATCGGTTAATTAATTAATTGATCGACACATAAATAAATAAAATAAACCCAATAAAAATAATTTTTAATAATAAAAAAGAAAATAAAATCAATAAATCCCATCGAAACAAAGCCCTCCATCAGAAATCTCGTGAACAAAAGGGACCCCCTTCTCGGACCCTACTCTACTCATGTGGGCTTTGCCCAAGCTGCATTGGCCTCTTTGGCCTACCCCTCATCCGGCACGCTTTGCCTTCGTCCTGGCCGGCACACTCCCATCTCCCTACCGGTAGAACCCTGCCAATTTCCCCCGGCACACTCGTGCCCTTCCTCTCTTCCTCTCTCCAGCACACTTCAGTTGCATTGACTTGTAGTCCAACCTGGCATGCCCATGCTCAGACTCTTGCTCAACACATGCCCTGACTTCGGCTCCTCTTGCTCATCCTTTGCCCGATATGCTTAGACCCATACCCCAACTTGCATTGACTTGCATTCCCACTTAGCCTGCACATGCATAGACCTTACTCTTGAGGTGCACCGACCTTGCTCCCCGGTGCATTGACCTCGCTCCCATGTGCACTGACTTTCCTCCTCTCAGACCCTACTCCACTCATGAGGGCTTTGCCCCATCTGCTTTGGCCCCTTTGGCCCGCTCCTCATCCGGCACACTCTGCCTTCACCTTGCCCAGCCTCTCCCGGCACATTGGTGCTTTTCTCTCTCCAGCACACTCTGCCCTCACCTTGCCCAGCCTCTCCCGACACACTGGTGCTTTTCTCTTTCCGGCACACTCTCTATGCCTCCATCCGGTACAGCCTTAGCCTCCTTACCCGGTGCACTCTCACCCTCCCCCAGCGGTACACCCTCCAATTCGCTTTTAACCGGCACACTACGCCTGTGCTTTACCCGGTGCACCTGATAGCACCTCCGTGCGGTACACTCTGCCTTCACCTTGCCCAGCCCCGCCCGATACACACCTGCTCTCCCCAACGACACACCACCTAACCTCTACCCGGCACACTTGCGGCCTAAACCAGCGGTACACCCTCTCCCGTACTCTCACTCGGTACACTCCATCTAAAACGTCAC
This sequence comes from Amorphophallus konjac, assembly GCA_022559845.1. Lineage (NCBI taxonomy): Eukaryota > Viridiplantae > Streptophyta > Magnoliopsida > Alismatales > Araceae > Amorphophallus > Amorphophallus konjac. The sequence continues at coordinate 62,100,185 of CM040121.1, read as the reverse complement.
ATCATAAAAAGGGAGGACATAATAATGATAATAAAAGGGGATATTTATATAATAATAATGATAATAAAAGGGGATATTTATATAATAATAATGATAACAATAAAAGAAATAATAAATAAAAAAAGTAATAATAATAACAAATAAAATAAACAAAATAAATAATAATGATAAAATAAACAGAAGAAGAGTTCACAGCCCACGAGTAAAAAAGGGGATCAATAATAATAATAATAATAATAAACAAATGATGGTGATAATAAATAATGATAATAATAACAATGAACGGAATGAGACAGCTTTCGTCATCCCCGGACCCTTAGCATGGGAATATTAATAAGACCTTCCTGGGTCATGCTTAGACCACGGGTTCGCCCTAATCATGGTCATTGCCTGACCCATACCCTAGGCCTATTGCCCGCTATTCTCGAACATATCTTTGTTTTAGGATCTAATCCTGGGATATTTTCCCGCTGCCCTTTGCCACCGGAAATATTAACGATGCCCACGCAAGTCTCGCTTTGACTGCGGGAAGCTTCTCCAGAAGGGTCCTGGCTTGATCTTGCACCGGGCCAATAAACTCGCTGATTTCCGACCACTCTGACCGGGATTTAACCGAATGTTTCCCGTTCCTTTGAACAATAAGTTTGCCGTACCCCGGCATACATATGCTCCGATTTTCCCGTGACAATGACGCTGCCCTCTAGCCGGACATTCGTCCGAATATCAAATGGTCCCCTGAGTGACAGACATGTTTCGAATGCTTGCTTCCCTAGACATAGGGCTTTTTGACTGATTCAGGATCACTGTCGTCTTATTTCTCTCGATACGATTTCCTGGCCATGAGGCCCCTGATTCCCGACGATTAATCAAGGGTGTTCCCCTCTCCAAGGGGATATAATTAACGCCGTGACCTTTATGGCGCGACGAGTTTTGGTCCCGACACGAACCACACAACCGACTGATTAGTCAAATAGAACGCACCAAAGGATTCCATGAAGTCCGACTAAATCGTCACTTTATGACTGGCACGCCCACGCACTTAATAAACCAATAAATGAATAACAATAACTAATTGATAAAATAAGTGCATCCACAGTGCCCCACCGAGGTGTAGTGGTTCCAGATCCCCAACTCCGAACACTTCTCCCGAAAGACAGTGCTCGCGAACTGTCTACCGTTGTCGGTAGTGAGAACCCTAGGGATCCCAAACTGGCAAATGATGCTTCGTAGCACGAATTTCCAGGCTGCTTCACTTGTTATCTTCCCCAATGGTTCGGCCTCAATCCATTTGGTGAAGTAGTCGATGACGACCATGAGGAATTTCTTCCTTCCTTGTGCTTCAGGGAAGGGTCCCAGTATATCAATCCCCCACCGAGCGAACGGGCGAGGCTCCGTCAAGGCGTGGAGCTGCGTCGCTGGCTGGTGGTGCAGGTGGGAATACTTCTGGCATTGGGGGCACCTTCGAACATAGTTGAGACAGTCTTGCTGCAAGGTGGGTTACCAATACCCTTGTCGGATCAGCGTCCTCGCGAGTGCTCGCCCTCCCACATGGCTTCCGCAGAGTCCTTCATGGACTTCTTGAATGGCCTGGTTTGCCTCAGTGGGGAAGAGGCACTTCAATAAAGGAGCTGAGAGAGACCGGCGATACAGCCGTCCGTCCACAATAGTGAAGTGGGCCGCTCTTGCCCTCGTGCGTCGTGCCTCGGCATGATCGCTCAGGAGCTGCTGCCGAAGGAGTAAATCGAGTAGAGGATCTATCCAGGAAGGTTCTTAGTCGATGGCATTTACCTGGAGAGCTAGATTGTCTATGCTCGGTGCTGACAGTTCCTCTATCAGGACTGATCTCGAACTGGAGACTGTAGTGGCTGACGCTAAGCGGGAGAGGGCGTCTGCTCGAACGTTCTCTTCGCGTGGGATGTGTACCACTTCAAAGTGGGCGAATTCATATGCGCAGCCTTGGCCTTCTCTAAGTATTTCATCATGGAGGGATCGCGGGCCTCGAACTCCCCCCTGACCTGGTTGGCGATGAGCATGGAGTCGTTGTATGCTTGCACACTTGACGCCCCAGGTGTCTTGCCATGCGTAGCCCAGAGAGGAGAGCCTCGTACTCGGTCACATTGTTCGTGGTCGGGAAGTTGAAATGCAGGGCGTACTGTAACTCTACTCCTTCTGGTGAGAGCAAGACCAACCCTGCGCCGCTGCCCACGGCGCATGAAGATCCGTCGACGTATAGCTCCCAGGCGGGCCCCGAGGACTGCTCGGGTGAGTCCTCCGCGGGTAGGGTGCATTCGGCGACGAAGTCTGCGAGAGCTTGGGCTCTGATTGCTGTTCTCGGCCGGAACTTGATGTCAAATTCTCCCAGCTCGATGGCCCACTTGACCAGCCTTCCGGACGCATCAGGGTTCTGAAGGATTTGCCAGAGGAGCTGATCGGTGAGGACGATGATCGGGTGAGCTATTAAGTATGGTTGTAGCTTGCGAGCAGCCGTGATCAGTGCGAGGGCGAACTTTTCAGTCCGCGAGTACTGGAACTCCGGTCCTTGTAGTGCTCGGCTAACATAGTAGACGAACTTCATGACTCCTGTCTCCTCCCAGGAGAGCACAACACTCATGGTGCTGGGTGTTATGGATAGGTACAAGAGCAGCTGTTTCCCCCTTTGGGGTTTGGCAAGGACAGGAGGTGTCGTCAGGTAGCGCTTCAATTCTTTGAACGCCTGCTCGCACTCCTAGTCCCAATCGATCCATCCCTTCTTTTCTGGTGTCAGGTTGGCTTGCTTGATCAATCAAAAGAAGGGAAGACACCGTTCAGTGGCTCGGGATAAAAATCGAGCCAGAGCAGTGACGCGCCCGGTGAGGCACTGTACGTCCCTCACCCGTTTCGGTCGCTCCATCTCCAACACCGCTCTGATCTGATCGGGGTTGGCTTCGATTCCTCGGTGGGTGACGAGGAAACCTAGGAATTTTCCTGACCGTACCCCGAACACACATTTAGCAGGATTGAGTTTCATGTTGTACCTTCTAAGTGTGGCGAAGGTCTCCGCCAAGTCGCGCAAGTGTTCGGCTGCTCGGAGGCTTTTCAGGAGCATGCCGTCGATGTAGACCTCCATGTTGCGACCGATCTGCGAGTCAAACATGTGGTTGACTAGGCGTTGATATGTAGCTCCAGCATTCTTCAGCCCAAACGGCATGCGGGTGTAGCAGTATAGGCCGTGGTCGGTGATGAACGCGATCTTGTCTTGGTCGGGCTGGTGCATGCTGATCTGATGGTATCCGGAATAGGCGTCGAGGAAGCTCAGCATCTCATCCCCGACCGTGGCGTCGACCAGCTGGTCGATCCGTGGCATGGGGAAGCTATCTTTAGGCGTGGCTTTGTTGGGGTCGGTGTAATCCATGCACATCCGCCACTTCCCGTTGCTTTTGGGCACCAGGACTACGTTGGCTACCCAGTCTGGATACTGGGTAGGTCGGAGTAGCCCTGAGCATAATTTTTCTCCCACTTGTTCTCTGATGATGGCTTGTCGCTTGGGGTTGCAGTGCCTTCGGCGTTACTGTACTGGGCGGCAGGTGGGGTCCAACCTTAGTTGGTGCGTGATGACCTAGGGAGGAATTCCGGGGAGCTCGTCCTCGGACCAAGCGAACACGTCTTGGTTGGCCGCGAGGAAACTCGCGTACGCTTGCTTATCGTGATTGGACAGGGTAGCGCCTATCTTCAGTGTTCTACTTGGGTCGTCCCCTACCTGGATGAGGTACAAGTCCTCAGCCGGCGCGCTCGTGCTCGGACTCGGATCTTCGGTCCTCGCCTTCTTCTCTGGAGGTATCTCTTCGGGACGTCGATCGCGGGTGGAGATAAGGTAGCATCTTCTGGACTCCCGTTGATCACCTCGGACTTCCCCTATCCGACCAATTGGTTGCAAAAAATACATATTAGCGACCAAAATAATTCAATGGTCGTTAAAGATTTGACGTGCAGCCACTAACACAACATTAGTCGCTAACATGTTATAATAGCGACTTTTTTTTGATTGGTCGCTATTTGTGGTCGCTAATGCATATCGCGAGCCACCATGTATGCCAATAGCGACAGACAATTGGTCAGTATAAAATTTTCATTAGCGACAATATGTCAATAGGTCGCTAAATCTTAAGAAAAGCCAGCGACCAAGGCATCATTGGTCGCTAAGGACGTAAACACAATTAGCGACCACCGTGTAGTCGCTGAATACTTATTTTTAATGACAAATATTTTATATTGGTCGCTATTTAATTGCAACCTAATAGCGACCAATACTGAGGTTGGTTGCTGATGTTATTTTTTAGATTACAATGCAATTTTTATCTGTAAAAAATATAATTAAATAAATAAATCATATGAAATTATACATGAATTATAATCAATTAATGGTTATTAGTTCATAGTTCACAACATTTAATAAGAGCTAGTGATTAATATATGTTTAGTGACTAAGTAAATTGAAATAGTATATACAGGGAAACAATCTCACTCTAATCATGGGAGTAGGAGGAACATTTTCATTTAATTTAGGGGATAGAGTAAGATGTTTGTCATGCCGCGATCGTATCGGCTAAGATTAGCTATGATTTGGCACGACCGGTAGGTTGCGTGACGTAACTGTTCACAACAGACTCAACGACGGTAGGCGATGGTGATGGTGGCAATAAATTGTCGATGTGTTGTGTGCCATGGATACCGATCGTGTTCATGTACGATTTGACACAATTGATCGCCATTAATATGCAACGGCACGTCAAATGATGTCTAGCTGGGAGTAGGATTAATATAAATAGTATAACTGATAGCCTAATTATTTAAGCAATTACTAACTAATAAGGAGAGCTAACTAACATGCCAAAATCTCTCTCTTGTTAGGTCGATCATTCTTAAGTTATATTTAGGTAGAAATTAGTCATTAAACCAACCATTTGAATATTATTAGATAGAAATATTATAAAAGTAAAAGATACATGAAATAAATTATATTTTTATATTCAATTCTCCGTTGACATTATATATAGTTACTAATTTTATTTAGAAAGCGATAAATATATTTGGTTAAAATAAGTCGTTAAGGCTAATAATAAAGATTCTAAAGTTTGAGATATATTTATATTACAAATTCATTGCGTTATCTTACAAATATAATAGTAACATGTATAATTATATTAAAAGAATTATATTGTTTATTATTAACTTTGTTGATATCTTTTCAAAATAATTTTTAGATAAATACAATTTAATTAATTAATAAAAGTTAGTATAATTAAATAAAAATAAAAATTCATCTATGAATAGTGTGATTGGTCGAGTCTATAAATCATATAATTCTTTGAAACTAAAAATAAATAATTTAATAAGCTTAATAAATATTTCTTATCCTAATAATGTTATTAAATTAGGAGATTTTAACATAAATATTAAAAACATGTTTAAAAAGTAATCTCTCTCTCTCTCTCTCTCTCTCTCCCTTGTCGTTCACCGGGTGGGGGTGATTAGATCAACCAAAGCAGGAGGTTACTATTTTGTGGGACAAGTACCATTAGATGAGGGAGCAACAGTTATATCGTGGTCGCACAAAAAGGTTACTTGACGTCGACATAATGTGCTATATATATATATAGTTTTTGTCAAAATAGGGGAAAAACTCGCCTCCAAAATCATGGTCTTCTCCCGCTGGTATCGTGACATGTATAATGTTTATATATATATATAATTTTTACCTCATTTTTTTTTGAAATTTTATTTTTGAAATTTCATAATAGTCAGATAATGTTTTTATATTTGAAATGATATATACAATTATTAGTCAAAAAAATAAATATTAAAGACATCTATAAATAAAATGAATCTCAATATTTTTTATTAAAGTATAAGTGGAAAATAAGGCCATGTCTTGGCGGGTAAAAGAGGGAAAAAAACACTCAAAAACCCTTCACGTTTAACCTCCCGCCTTTCTACCTCATCTGCTCTCCGCCGTTTTCTTGCAGGTGACGGTTGGCTTCCCTCCGATCCTCCTCCGCGCCCTTGCAGCCGGTGCCTCCTTCCCACCAGTGTTCACCTGGGATCGTCCTCCCCACCGTTGCAGTCGGTGTCTCCTCCTCACCGCTGCTTCCTCCCCGTCGGTGTTCAACTAGGATCCTCCTCCGCGCGTTGCCATCGGTGCCTCCTCCCCGCCGGTGCTTCCTCCCCTCCAGTGTTCGCCTCTGTTCCTCCGGTAAGCCTCTCCCCTTTGTGTCCGCGTGTGTGTGTCCTTTCCCTCGCTGAGGGCATCCCACCGCCAGCCGCGGCTTCTCCATGCTGGTAAAACATCTGGCCGCCCTGCTTCCCCTTCCCCTGCTTCCCGTGTATTACTCTGTGACCTGATTCCCCTTCCTAATGTATTACCTTGTTCTTTAGGTAACTTGTAGAAGAAATGGAGGGAAAGGTGCTAGAGCCTCTCCTTCTTCATGATCATGCATGTCTTTATGATGTATGTATGTACGTACGTTTGTTTTTCTTGTGTCATATGGGTATTAAGGCTATTAGAGCCTTTCCTCCTCCCAACTCTGATATGGTTGTGAAGCATGATACCCATTTCTGCCGTAAGCCACGCACGTGGGCGCCATTGCCAACCGACTCTTCCTCCTTTAATCTCAGGCCTTTGGCACAAATGTGCATGTGTGTTAGTTTGATGGCTGGCCGGAACATTGCTCAAGTCTTATGATTTGTTGTTTGAAGTCTGAGTCCCAGGATCATGAGATGAGGGCTTCATGACAATGATGACTACAGTGATAATTAGGGATGCAAAAGTATCATATTTGGATCCAGATCCAAAGATCACTGAGCAAGAGCAAGAGTTCCATATACATTGATGTACGGCAAAAAGGGGGCCATATATAATGGCCAACCCAATTCCAAGGGGGCTACTGAAATCAAAATGAATAAAAAAAGAAATGAACAAAAAAACGTGGGCTGAACTTCCCAGATCAGAATAGGAGTTCCAATCAAGATGAATTCATGCATATTGAACTCCAAGGGAGGAGGGAGATGATGGTCAACATAACTTCTGAACTTCTGAAATCAGAGTGGGCGAAGGCATGAAATCAAAACTCTCCGATCAACACCGAAATCTCTGCATAAGAGCATCTTTTTCGCATTGGCATGCTATTTGCTACATGAGAATCCACCTCATGATATATATATATATAAACATGTCTGAAATCTTCATTGCATCATGCACGTGTTAGCCAATAGAAATCCCCCCTTTAACATTTGCACAGTTCAAAAGTGCATTTTCTTTCATCTCCTATTGCATGTGCATCTACACATTATGTGTGATCAGTTCATGGCCCCTGGGGGCTGGGTTGCTGGCTAAGCCAGCTTGCCCAATGATAACTGGGAGTGGATCACTAAACAAGCTTCAATGTGCATTGATCGATATACAGCCAAAAAAAAATCATGACAATCACAATTCTAGAAAATTGCTAAAACCAGAATGAACATAACACCCCCCCCCCAAAAAAAAGAACAAAAATGAATGCTGAGCATGAAATTGAAGCTCCCAGATTAAAACTGAAATGCCTGCATAAAAGCATTTGCATGTGCACTTGCTGCTCTAAGGAGACCACCTGAAATTCAAAACCCAAGGAGGCTTCTGCCTGGGCCATTCTGTGCAGCAAGCTACACAGGGTTCGACCCCCTTTTGAAACCTGTCAACCCCTCAGGTAACAGTCATATCCTTGCACGTTATTTGGTGCTTATAGGTGCATCAACAGTCAAACCCAGGATAAGCTTCCATGCATTCATCATTCTTGTATGTCATGCATACACCAAAAATCTATCTAGTGGTAAGAGCCAGCCCAGTGGCTACTAAACATGAAAGATAAGCCTGCACAAAAAGACATTGTCTGTTTGGATTTTCAGAAACCTGCTAAAGTAGGAATAAGTAGGAGTGGGCAATGATGGACAAGATAAAAAGAAAAGGAAAGAAGCCAAAATCAAAGCTCTCAGATCAAGCTCAAATTTCCGAATGGGCAATTATGACTGCATATCTTTTTCTGCATGAGAATTCATGATATATTTTCCGCATTTCAAAACTGAAGTTCCGGTATTTCCATTTGCATATGGGAGTAGTGAAGCCTTTATGTGCCTCAGTGGTAAAGGCTATTGTCAATGTCAATGTTGAGGGAGAAAACAATGCAAGTAATATAACTCCAAACACTCAGGAGAACATAGCACTGTCGACCTACTCTAAGCTGCAAGTCGACCTACCTTCCTACCAGTCAACAAGCCTGCCTTCAAGCACCAACCCAATGAAAATAGGACATGTACTGAATGAAAAAAAGTGTTGTGCCAGAAAAGTAATTAAACCAAAAAATGATGAATGTAAATAAATGAATCGAATGATATCAGTGGCAAAGATCAAAATATATAAATGTATAGAGAGATCCCACTGAAGTTCATCGGACTTGGGCCTGCTGATTCCTAAGAAGATCAGCAGACCTGTCTGCTGATTTCTGAGAAATCAGCAGACCCGTCAGTTGATTTTGGGCCTAAGATTTCAGAACTCCCAAAAAAATCATAAAAATTAATATTGCAATAGTGAAATGATAATAAAAATACTCAATATATGTGCTCAGATTCACCATTATTTGCTCATGTTTCTAATGTTTCTTTTAAAGTGAGATGGGAATTAATTAGTGTTGTGCGGCCTTGTATGAATACCTAGGGTAGAGATTTTGAGATCTGAGTGTTCACATTATAATTTGTGGTGGCGAGAAGAATCTGTCGATGGTTTTTAATGTACAAAGTGTTGTTTTACCTTGTTTGATTCTGGTATATTCTGCCCATAAATGATTTTCCTTGTTTTTTTTATTATCCGTTGTCCATTTTTATCGGTGAAGTGCATGAATTATTCATGAATTAATATATTTATAAGTAGGATACTCAATGTTGAATTGAATTTGCCTCTAATACAAAATAACATTGATTTTTCTCCCTATCATTGTTAACTTTTTCTTTTGCTTCATTCTTTTTATTTGAGTGTAGGAATGGATAGAAGTTGGATACATCTATCAGAAAGACTTTAAAAAAATTATATGGATGTAGTGGATTCATTTATACAATTTGTTCGTGATCATATGGGGAATGTGAGGAAAATTCGTTGTCCATGTCGATTTTGTAGGAACATATTCTTCAACGACCTAGATGTTGTTGAAAAGCACTTACTCAGCAAAGGATTTATGAGTTCATATACTAAATCAATCAATATAACCCCTGCTGTGCTGGAATTTCAGAGAAACCCCTCGGTGGTAAGATGCTTCAACTCTACCTTTCTGGTGTTGATTCCCAAAAAGGAGAATGCTGAATCAATCAATAACTATCAACCAATCAGCTTGCTGAATGGAATTTTCAAGATCATCACCAAGACTTTGACTAACAGGTTGAAGGAAGTCATCAACAGACTAGTGGACAGCAACCAATCAGCCTTGATCAGTGGGAGACTGATTTTGGACAATTACATGGCTGCCTATGAATGTTTGCATGGGCAGAAAGTGAAAAGGAAGGAATGTCTTCTAGTGAAGCTAGATTTTGAGAAAGCCTATGATAGGGTCAGCTGAGATAGTCTTTTTCATGTTCTCTATGACATGGATTTAAAAAGGATTGGATTGAATGGGTTCGATACTGTGTTCAGACTGCAAGGTTTTCAATTCTGGTTGTTAATGGGCCATGTGCCCATTGGGCCCGCCACGGGGGCGCCGCCGCGGTGGCAGGAGACGCCCGCGGGGCGCGTGCCCGCGTGCGCCTTCCCGCGCCTGCGCGCGGCCGTCTGCGGCCTCCCACGAACGCGCACACGCGCCTGCGTGGCGCGTTCGCAGGGCGCCACCGCGCTGCCCCCCCTCCTCTTCCTCCTTATCCGCCTCCCGTCGCCATCTCTCTCTCCTGCGATCTCATCTCCTCCTCTCTCCCTCACTTCCCCTCTATATATACCCCTAAGTCGGTTGAGGAAAGGTGTGGAGAAAAAGGAAAAATATAAAAGAGATAATAGAGGAAAGAGATAAAAGAGAGAGAGAGGTGATACTGTGTGTGCGAGGCTCGTGAGACGACATGTCGGTGGACGACGTCACGATGCCCACGTCGGTCCGTTGAATACAGTAATCCCGAGAGTTGTACCATGGTGGGAGATAGTTTCCATAGGCCAATGTATGTTTGTGAATTGACGGATAAGTGTATAAGAGAGAGGATGTGTGCATGAGAGCATAGCGTCCGTGATGGCGGTGGCAGCTCGTCTCTCGATTCTCTCTGTTCATTCTCTCTCCTCGTCTTCTCATCTATATGTTAGATGGAATAGTGACGAGGGTAGTGCGTTGGTGTGCCGACCGCGTGATATTAGTCGCGGGTTAGTCCCGTGACGAGTATGGTCTGCATCTCTGGGGGAACCATCACCGTAGTCCCTGGATTTGGAATGTGGACCCTTGGAGTCGACTCTAGTAGCCGGCTCTGTGACTCCGCGACGATTTACGGGTAGGGGTCGACTCTGGTAGTCGATCTTGTACCCGGATACTATAGGTACACACGTGTTTCTGTTTCCGCTTCCATTGTTACGTGTGTACGTCTCGTTTCCGCTGCGAGGTACGTCCTCCCACTCTGAACTCGTTTGGTTATATATATTTGTTGTATATATCCCCGAGAGGTTTTTTCCCCAACAGTGGTATCAGAGCCAAGTTTTGTCGCGGTTTAATTTACGATAAATTTGTCAGCGGGTATGGTATCCTCTCTTTTTTGGGCTAACACGAGCATGTGTGTATTGCGACGTTTATCCCTCGGACTGATAGATAAAGGGGATCTGGCATAAAAGTGGCTATTTGTTGCCCTTTCCGGTGGTAGTGACCATGGCAACGGCAAATAGTGCTGTTGAGACGACCCGGCTGACATCCTATAAATCATATCTCGGATGGGTTCCGATAATTCCAGTATATTGTTTTGTACAGCTATACGATGTTTATGGAATAAGTAGTTCCACTATGCATCACTGCCATACCTTATTCTGAAAACCTCCAAGGGAATGAGATTGTGGTTTACTGCTATTTCCGACTTTTCTTGCATTTGTGCAATTTAGACCATGCTCAAGGTGTATTTTTAATATGTTTGAATTTACGCTCTTATAAGCATGGAGTCGGATTTACTTTTCAGTCATGAATATGTTTCATGATAATATGTCATATTTATATATTTATTTATGTGCAAATTCGTTTTGCAGATTATAAATATAAATTTGTTTTACATATTATATGCAAATTTGTTTTGCATATATGATATTATTTTTTTTAAATTGTGCAAATTTGTTTTGCATATATGTGCAAATTTGTTTTGCATTTATATTTACAATAATGCATAGATGAGCATGTTTATTTAGCGCCACGTGGTTGAGTGCTATTGCGATGTGATCGCATTTATTTGCAGCTTATTGATATGAGAATATGTGTTTCTCTCTCAATAGAAAATTTGCTCGAAGTTGTTCTAATTCCATTCAATAATCTTATGTGAGTGGGAGATGATTGTAGGTTGCCTAGCGTCTACTTTCGATGTCACCACATAAGAAAGTTGAATGTGATTGGTTCAGATTTTTGGTAGCAAATTAAGACGATGTGTAACAATGATGTCCACTGCTCCCAATATAGAATGTAGTGATTTAATGTGATGACCACTGGCAATGTGTTTGTCAATCTCACTTTGGGTGACAACTTAATGGTTACAGTATTTGGCACCGTAAAGATCCGACAAAATAAGCATGGGTTGCTTATGCGATATTCGATCGTTATTAACAAGGATCGTCTTCTTTTTCTTCCTTTTCTTATTCGACTTGTGTGTCGAAAATTGAGGACCTAGATTCTGCCATGTGTTATGTGCTAGGATCAATGCCTATGTGTGAATTGGGCTTGACTGATCTAGCATGTTGGAAGCCTTTCGGCAAAGGCTATGAGTCATGGAATCATTATTGTCAAGTTTCTTCCTTCTCTGATGAAGAAATCATGGTCTTCCTGTGGAAGGAAATTTTCTTGTCTTAGCAATAGTGCTAAGAGTCTTAATTCTCATTCATTGGGACCATAGTCTGATATCCTACCATTTTCAGCAGAGGTGAAGGAATGTGTTTCTCACCACGTGCCTGATCACCACGTATCTGCCGAAAGTAGTAGGGATGTTCAGCCTAGTGGGAGTACGCCTACTGGGAAATGCACACTCAGTGGGGAGTGCACACTCAGTGGGAGTGTGTTAGTGAAACCACTAGAAAATTAAGACTCGAATGTAATGGCAAAATTAAGACTCGAATGTAATGGCAAGCGTGGGTATGTCCCTCGTCAATTTTAAAAAATTTGATGGCCATGTGCTCATTTGTGAGCCTCTGAAATGATGAAAAGTCCAGGTTTGTCGAGGAGTTTTTTACATCATTGTCAGATTCCATGACACAACATATGTTTTGGGAGTTTGTAGATCCCTTACAGGTGCGCGAAAAGATTGAAAACTAGTGGGTTTTCAAATACGAGCGCAAGGTAGATGGGTCGATTATACGAAGCACGACTTATGGCGAAAGATTACATCCAAGAGTGGATATAATCTATGATGAGGTACTATCCCCGATGGCGAGATTTTGGTCCGTTCATCGTTAACCAGTAATTAGCTATCTTTAGTTTTTGACTGTATTTTTCTATGGAGAACTAGACGAGAAAATTAATATGGCTCAAGCAGATGGTTTTGAGGCCAACATGGTAAGGGCACAAAACTTGCTGCCCCAAGCATAGAGCTTAAAATGATCGTCTAGACAGTGGAATGAGATGATTATCTCGTTTCGTTTCGAGAAAATCTTCAATGGCCACTGTATGCATGTCAAATGAGTGGGAGGAAAGTGTTTCTTCATTATCATTGTAAGTCAATGATTTCTAAATAGATAATTATAATCATCTGGAGTGTGATTCCCTGTATGGGTAAGACAAGCTATGTGCTTGAAGTGAAAATTGTGTAGCATCACTTGTAAAGGATCCTGTGTTGTCTCAAGAGTCCTATAATGATAGAATGATTGGATCGGCACAATTTACCACCCATTCATACTCTCTTTGCTAAACGGTGCTTGGTATTGAAAATGAAAAGGAAGAAGTGTCAAGGGTGCCTTATACGCCTGGAAGCTAGATACACATGGTGTTATGCTCGCAGTGTATTAGTTACACTGTGAGTCTAGCTAGTTGTCACCTGGACAATATAGGTCCCACGCATCTTTTGTAGATTTGCGAGGGACACTCAGCCATGTCTTGTGAGAAAGATGTGACAAAATTGATTGGTTGTAACAATGCGACGTCGATTTATGATCGAGATAAGTAGAAGTCCATCTCGGGATTCGTGTTCCTGCTGCTTGGTAGAGTTATCTCGTGGTAGAGGTCAGTCGCACATTATTTTTCTTCTCAGTAAAGGCACAGTAAGTGGCTTGTTCCGCTACGTTCTTACGTAGTGTGATTATGAAACGTCCTGCAATATTTGGCGAATACATCTTGAGATAATGGTGTACAACTGTATAGGTTACAGTGGGCATTGGCCTTCGCCAAGGACGTTAGATAGCAGAATATCATTACATCTAGTATGAGAGTTAGTAAAGCTTCGACTGAGTCGAAGTAGTTGATCTGACAGATTTGTTCTAATTAAAGATCATGATGGGACATCATTAAGAATATAGTTAGATCATTCTCCACAGGAGTGTCCTTGGATTGAATGGTTGATTTACACAACGTCAGAGTGTCAACAGGCTAGAATCGACCCTCTCACACGGGTGATTCACCTTGGCGCTATAGATAGCGTGCAAGATGAGGCATTTGATATTACGCCGCCCTGGAGGTCTAGGTGTGAGTGTAATATCCCCCAAACAACATAGATATGCTGCCTTAGCTGAGGCTAAGATGGGATCTAACACAGATCGGCCATGAGGATTTGACTGCAATCCCATGGAGCCTGAAAATCCGGATACGTGAGTCGCAAGAAGGCGCTAAGTGGGAGCGACTGGTTTGCGTGACTCGGGTTAGCTGCGTAAGTCGCAACTAGACTGGTATCCGTGCGGTGTTTAATTAATCATACTAATGACACGCCCATGAAAATGGAAGAACACCGCAGCATGCGTATCATACCGCATGTGTAATATGACCGCATATGAGAATGATGAATGGATCCCCCTTCATCATTGTGTGAGCTCATGAATCACATTAGTGTGATTCCTTATGTTTCCCCAGTGACCTGCAGCGCTGTGTCATGAAAAAGATGCTTGATGTCGCTACTTTAGCATGTTACTTAGGGCGACGATTGATACCGTCCAGCGGGACATGTCTAGGAAAGTGGTCAAGACGAATTGGATTGACATTAGTAGCATAGGGAAGACATTTTATATCTCACCATGCTTAGTAGCCCATATCCGAGGAGACTTTATTGTCTGTGTGATGATAAAGTCATGGGCACTTAGCATTTGGGGGTTTGACACTGCCTATTTTTGAGAGATCCAGAGTGTCAAATCAGGTGAATATTAAATGTCTGAGATACATACCGAGATGTTCTGAGTACTCCGTTAGTTAGGTGATGGCTTAACGGAATGCTCCCAAGTTGTTTGGATAAATCTCGCGGAGGTCACACGCTCCATTTCCTGTTTGATCGAGAACTGCAGACCGATTAAAAATTATATATTGTGAGATGAAGGATATGCACGGCAGGCCCTAATGGGCAAGTGGGAGATGTTAATGGGCCATGTGCCCATTGGGCCCGCCACGGGGGCGCCGCCGCGGTGGCGGGAGACGCCCGCGGGGCACGTGCCCAAGTGCGCCTTCCCGCGCCTGCGCGCGGCCGCCTGCGGCCTCCCACGAACGCGCACACGCGCCTGCGTGGCGTGTTCGCAGGGCGCCACCGCGCTGCCCCCCCTCCTCTTCCTCCTTATCCGCCTCCCGTCGCCATCTCTCTCTCCTGCGATCTCATCTCCTCCTCTCTCCCTCACTTCCCCTCTATATATACCCCTAAGTCAGTTGAGGAAAGGTGTGGAGAAAAAGGAAAAATATAAAAGAGATAATAGAGGAAAGAGATAAAAGAGAGAGAGAGGTGATACTGTGTGTGCGAGGCTCGTGAGACGACATGTCGGTGGACGACGTCACGATGCCCGCGTCGGTCCGTTGAATACAATAATCCCGAGAGTTGTACCATGGTGGGAGATAGTCTCCATAGGCCAATGTATGTTTGTGAATTGACGGATAAGTGTATAAGAGAGAGGATGTGTGCATGAGAGCATAGCGTCCGTGATGGCGGTGGCAGCTCGTCTCTCGATTCTCTCTATTCCTTCTCTCTCCTCGTCTTCTCATCTATATGTTAGATGGAATAGTGACGAGGCTAGTGCGTCGGTGTGCCGACCGCGTGATATTAGTCGCGGGTTAGTCCCGTGACGAGTATGGTCTGCATCTCTGGGGGAACCATCACCGTAGTCCCTGGATTTGGAATGTGGACCCTTGGAGTCGACTCTAGTAGCCGGCTCTGTGACTCCGCGATGATTTACGGGTAAGGGTCGACTCTGGTAGTCGATCTTGTACCCGGATACTGCAGGTACACACGTGTTTCTGTTTCCGCTTCCATTGTTACGTGTGTACGTCTCGTTTCCGCTGCGAGGTACGTCCTCCCACTCTGAACTCGTTTGGTTATATATATTTGTTGTATATATCTCCGAGAGGTTTTTTTCCCAACACTGGTTAATGGCACTCCATGTGGTTTCTTTGGGAGGACTAGAGGACTTGGACAAGGAGACCCTCTTTCCCCTGTGCTATTTGTTATTGTAGTCAGGTGCTGAGTGTTATGTGGAAGAAAGCAAGAGAAGTCATGAAGAGGTTTCTCACCTACAATATGCCGATGATACTATCTTGTCCACCACAAGAGTTCTTTGAATGGCAAGAGTTCTTTCAGTTTTCTCAGCTATTGAACAGCAAGAGCAGAAATCCAGCTATTAGAGATAGAAGAAGATGTAAATAGGAAAATTCAAGTAGCTTCTCTGTTAAATCTGCTACCCATATATTGGCTCAAGGAGGTCGGAAAGTTCCATGGTATAAGCAGGTATGGAATACAAAACTCCCAATCAAAATCAAAATTTCCTATGGAAAATTATGTGGAGAAGAATTTTAATTGCTGACAGAGTGCACACATTTAAAACAGATATTAGAATTCACTGTATTCTGTGGTTATTTTCAAGAGAATATGGAGCACCTCTTTATAAAGCTGCCAGGGTCAATTGGACTAATAAGATTAAGATCGAAGAATGGATGGAAGATTGGATGTTTGTTAACCCACTGCAGGTAGAAAAGGAAATTTGGTGGAGGTGTTTTCCAGCTGTGCTCTGATCTATTTGGAGAGAGGAATAATAGAGGTTTTAGAGTGGATTTTAAGCATCCCTCCACAATTATTCAAAACTGTATCAAGTGCTTGATTGGAATTTCTGGGGAATTTTCTTGTTTGAAGTGGTCCATCATTATGTCTAGATTAGGATTGTGGAAAAATCAAATTTTGTGTCTGGGTTGATCGCTTGGGTGTTGGACACGTAAGGGTCTTGGGAGGCTCTACCTCTTGGTAGATGTCCTTTTTTTGTTTTGTTATGTAAGGGTCTCTTACCTGGTGCTTCTTTTTTGTCTCAATGAATTGTGTCCTTTTGGTCACCTTCCCAAAAAAAGACACTAGCTTCTTCTGCAGAGTGGCCAAGAAAGACAGCTATTAGAATGTTGAAAAGGATGGAGTTCGGCTAGAGTAGGTTTCATCTTTGTATTATGGGATTTTGATCTTGGCTGGGGGGTATTCCCACGTTTTTCCATCTCTCAAGATTTTTCCAAGATCCATTTCCCTCTGAGGTTCTGGGATGAAATCTAGGGAAGAAGAGGGAGAAAGAATAGGAGAGGCAGAGATCAGGTGGATATGAGGACAAGAGGAGAAAGGAGGGAGGAGAAGGGAGGGCTTTAGAAATAATGAAATATCTCTTGATCTCTTCAAGATTTCGAGAATAAGGGACATCTTCTCTCGAACGACAAAAATAGTGCCAAGATTTGAGATGGTGATGGTTGGATATTTCTCTAACTCTTTGTTGTAATCTCTGCCCTGGTAAAGTCATCATAGAATGATAATCCAATGACTTTGGCATACATGTTTGATATTAGGTTTTTATACTTTGTTTCTGAAAACTTATGAATTTTGAAATAAACTCTTGTATCCAGATTCCAGAGTCCTAAACTTAATACATCTTCACAATTAGTCCTTCTGGTTAACAGCGTTTGTGAGAAAAGAATATACACAAAACGGATGCCTAAATAAATGGACATATATAAATTATAAAATGAAATTATTGCCTTGAAGTGTACAAAGTTTTCTTACAATGGATGCCTAAATAAATGGACATATATAAACTGACATTATTGCCTTGAAGTGTACAAATTTTTCTTACAATGGATGCCTAAATAAATGGACATATATAAAATGACATTATTGCCTTGAAGTGTGGGTGAGTGAGAGAGAGAATTAGAATTAGTCTTAGGAGGGAGACTGCTTCCCCAATTCATGGCTTAGGACATAAACACACCATGCACACACAAGAAGGTTTCAAAATTTGGTCTTACGAGGCAGACTGCACCAGGTGGTTCCAGATCCGGTTCCAAGGCCAGTTTTGGCCAAAACTGGCCAGACCTGTGCCAGTTTTAAAACTTTGACACACGCACAAAGACGTAGACATAGGGAGGGAGGGATCCCCCAGTTTTGGGGTGTCAGGATAGCAGAGAGAGAAACCAGTGCCCCTATCAGATACCTGCTATGACGATGACCTGCCCAATGGCAGCGACACCTTCAGCGGATGATGCTGGCTTTGCCACCCCAGCATGTTGGAGATGGCATGCCGATGCTGACAATGTCGCCCTTCCAATTAATCCACACCACTTCCTCCATGCTGCTTGTCAGGCTGTATCCACACATGCAGGGCTTGCTTATTATATATAGTTACACACAAAATGGATATGTGGTTCCCCAAGGACAGGCCCAACACTTGGTCATTGGATGGCAGCACGAAGTGGATGCAGTAGATGTCTTACAGGACCAAGATGGTCATAGATGCAGCTGTGGACAATAATCCAGACAAATATGCAGTCGTAGATGAAACCTTTTGCTTTTTTAGATGAAAAAGCAAAAGGTTTCAGTTTACATGTTCACGATATGTGACCAAATCATAGTTCTTTTTTAATTTATCTTTGAACATTTCACCATCAATAAATTTCTGCAGAATTCCTTGTTGCATTCTTTGCTCCCTTCTTGGTCTCCTAGTTTTCATGTTTATTTGTACAGTTATCTCAAGTCTAAAAACTCTTTGTAATTCATCGACAATAATTTAGGAGCGTATGATACAAATGCAACAACAGTCTACAATGGAGTGTGAGACCACTATAGGTGAAGATGACATATGTGCTGACGTGCTTGGGAGGACGTCTGGATATATACGTGGTCGTGGACATGGATCCAAGCCACCCCAACGAGATAGAGCTATTTTTTCGAGTCAACCCACAGTTAGAGAGAAACAATTGGAGCAGGAGGTGGCGACTCTTCGAGATCAACTTGAGGATCAACAGAGGAAAATAGAATTTTTGATGACTTGGATGAATGGAAATAATATTCTCCAATCGTCTTCACGGTAAAAATATATTCCTTGTTGACTAAAATATCTTAAATATTTAAAATCTAATTTAACTTCTTTTCTTTTTCACTATTTTACAGAATGATTTGCTTCCCACGATGTAGTTTCTACTCCGTCATCAGTGGATTCACGCTATAGATTATAGGATCATGAAAGTTATCTTTGTTAAAGGTCATATTATTTTTTTATTTTCATGCTAAACACAATTAAATTTTTTTGTAAGGTGCAAAGGTATGAAATTAGTTAGCAAGGGAATATTGGTACGACGTTAAACTGCTACTATGACTTTGAATATTGCTACGACAATCTAATTATTTCACTGTTTTCTCATCTCATAATTTCTTGATTTACTATGTGATATTATTTTCATTGGCCTTCTAGGAAGTTAGGTTATTTAATTGCCAAATCTATGTATCCTTTATTGAATCCAGTTGACCAATTCACTGGTTGTCATGGTAAATGATTGTATCTATTGTCTAAAAATCAAATACATGAAATCCAGGTCAGTTAATGCTTTGTAATTCACCCCTTTATGGATTCAGGTTTTTGGTCATGATGGTCTTAGTTATTTGTCCTAAAAAATGCTACCCTATTTGAAAAGTTATTGGTTTTGAGCTAGTTGTGAGAATTAATTCTATCTTTTGGTGGCTTACAGTGGAAGGATTAGATAATATCCATTATTTAATAATTTCAGTTGAGAGTGGACATATGTCGTTAATACAAGTGGAACATATGATGTTAATATCTCTCAATAAATATTCATTTGTGACCAAATTTAATAACCATTAATATTACAAAAATAGTGATAAAATATATTTAGTAGCCACCAAAAATGATAGTAGCTAATATTATAACAATAGCAACCAAACATGATGGTCATTAATATTATAATAATAATGTACATATTTAATTGTGACCAATTGTGATTGTTGCTAATATTATATAACGACAAAAAAATATTTAGTTGCGACCAAATATGATTGTCACTAATATTATAATAATAGCGACAAAAAATATTTAATTATGGCCAACTGTGATTGTCGTTAATATTATAACAATAACGATCAAAAAATATTTAGTTGCGACCAAATTTGATCGTTGCTAATATTATAATAATAGTGACCAAAAAATATTTAGTTGCGACCAAATATGATCATCGCTAATATTATAATAATAGCGACCAAAAAATTTTATTTGTGGCCAAATGTGATTGTTGCTAATATTATAACAATAGCGACCAAAAAATATTTAGTTGCGATCAAATTTGATCGTCGTTAATATTATAATAATAGCGACCAAAAATATTTATTTGTGGCCAAATGTTATTATCGCTTTTATTATAAAAATAACGATAAAAAAATATTTAGTTGCGACAAAAAATGATCGTCGCTAATATTATAATAATAGTGACCAAAAATATTTATTTGTGGCCAAATGTGATTGTTGCTAATATTATAACAATAGCGATCACAGTGTTAGTCGCTAATGTTATCGAAATAGCGACCAATAGGTATCTACGACCAAGTTCATGTTCATCGCTATACAGAAAATTTCAGCGACAAATTACATATAGCGACGAATATTTGTCACTAATTGCGACTAATATTTTTGCCGCGATTGGGGTCATCTTTAGCGACCAACATATATTTCATCGCTAATAGTCCAAGTTTTAGCAACTAGACATAGATATTAGTCGCTACGAGCATCAGCGACGATGATATTGCGACCATGGATCAACAACCAATTTGTGGTCGCCAATTCATGTAGCGACCAATTTTTATAATTTAGCGACCAATTGTTTAGGTCGTTGTAGACCAATTTTCTTGTAGTGTAGGCGGGAGAGGGTGTCTGCTCGAACGTTCTCTTCACGTGGGATGTGTACCACTTCAAAGTGGGCGAATTCATATGCGCAGCCTTGGCCTTCTCTAAGTATTTCATCATGGAGGGATCGCGAGCCTCGAACTCCCCCCTAACGTGGTTGGCGATGAGCATGGAGTCGCTATATGCTCGCACACTTGACGCCCCTAGGTGTCTTGCCATGCGTAGCCCAGAGAGGAGAGCCTCGTACTCGGACATATTGTCCGTGGTCGGGAAGTTGAAATGCAGGGCGTACTGTAGCTCTACTCATTCTGGTGAGAGCAAGACCAACCCTGCGCCGCTGCTCGCGGCGCAGGAAGATCCGTCGACGTATAGCTCCCAGGCGGGCCCCGAGGACTGCTCGGGTGAGTCCTCCGCGGGTAGGGTGCATTCGGCGACGAAGTCTGCGAGAGCTAGGGCTCTGATTGCTGTTCTCGACCAGAACTTGATGTCAAATTCTCCCAGCTCGATGGCCCACTTGACCAGCCTTCCGGACGCATTAGGGTTCTGAAGGATTTGCCAGAGGAGCTGATCGGTGAGGACGACGATCGGGTGAGCCAGCAAGTATGGTCGTAGCTTGCGAGCAGCCGTGATCAGTGTGAGGGTGAACTTTTCAGTCCGCGAGTACCGGAACTCCGGTCCTTGTAGTGCTCGGCTAACATAGTAGACAGACTTCATGACTCCTGTCTCCTCCCAGGCGAGCACAACACTCATGGTGCTGGGTGTTACGGATAGGTACAAGAGCAGCTGTTTTCCCCATTGGGGTTTGGCAAGGACAGAAGGTGTCGTCAGGTAGCGCTTCAATTCTTTGAACGCCTGCTCGCACTCCTGGTCCCAGTCGATCCATCCCTTCTTTTCTGGTGTCAGGTTGGCTTGCTTGATCAATCGAAAGAAGAGAAGACACCGTTCAGCGGCTCGGGATAAAAATCGAGCCAGAGCAGTGACGCGCCCGGTGAGGCACTGTACGTCCCTCACCCGTTTCGGTCGCTCCATCTCCAACACTGCTCTGATCTGATTGGGGTTGGCTTCGATTCCTCAGTGGGTGACGAGGAAACCTAGGAATTTTCCTGACCGTACCCCGAACGCACATTTAGCAGGATTGAGTTTCATGTTGTACCTTCAAAGTGTGGCGAAGGTCTCCGCCAAGTCGCGCAAGTGTTCGGTTGCTCAGAGGCTTTTCAGGAGCATGTCGTCGATGTAGACCTCCATGTTGCGACCGATCTGCGAGTCAAACATGTGGTTGACTAGGCGTTGATATGTAGCTCCAGCATTCTTCATCCCAAACGGCATGCAGGTGTAGCAGTATAGGCCGTGGTCGGTGATGAACGCGATCTTGTCTTGGTCGGGCTGGTGCATGCTGATCTGATGGTATCCGGAATAGGCGTCGAGGAAGCTCAGCATCTCGTGCCCGACCGTGGCGTCAACCAGCTGGTCGATCCGTGGCATGGGGAAGCTATCTTTAGGCGTGGCTTTGTTGGGGTCGGTGTAATCCACGCACATCCGCCACTTCCCGTTGCTTTTGGGCACCAGGACTACGTTGGCTACCCAGTCTGGATACTAGGTAGGTCGGAGTAGCCCTGAGCGTAATTTTTCTCCCACTTGTTCCCTGATGATGGCTTGTCGCTCGGGGTTGCAGCGCCTTCGGCGTTGATGTACTGGGCGGCAGGTAGGGTCCAACCTTAGTTGGTGCGTGATGACCTAGGGAGGAATTCCGGGGAGCTCGTCCTCGGATCAAGCGAACACGTCTTTGTTGGCCGTGAGGAAACTCGCGTACGCTTGCTTATCGTGATTGGACATGGTAGCGCCTATCTTCAGTGTTCTGCTTGGGTCGTCCCCTACCTGGATGAGGTACAAGTCCTCAGTCGGCGCGCTCGTGCTCGGACTCGGATCTTCGGTCCTCGCCTTCTTCTCTGGAGGTATCTCTTCGGGACGTCGATCGCGGGTGGAGATAAGGTAGCATCTTCTGGACTCCCGTTGATCACCTCGGACTTCCCCTATCCCATGGGGGGTGGGGAACTTAAGCTTCTTGTGGTAGGAGGAAGGGACACCTCGAAGCGTGCCGAGGATCCCTCGGCCGATGATGGCATTGTACCATGTCATTGCACGAACCACAATAAAGTCGGCGGGGAAGGTTACCTCTTTTGGTGCCGTCCCGAACGTGATCGGGAGCGAGATACGCCCTTCCGGGCAGACAATCGTGCTGGAGAATCCGTACAGCGGCGTGTGCAATGACGCAAGTTGTGACATATCCACATCCATGAGTACAAGATAGTCGTACGCAATAACATCGGGTCCACTTCCGTTATCCACCGGGATGCGTCGTACAGTACATTGGTTGATGGTGGCGGAAACCACCAAAGCATCAGAATGGGGCGTCGTGACGCCTTCCAGGTCATCCTCGGAGAAGACTATGGGGTCTCTGGGACGACCAGAGGGGGAAAGTTCCCTAGGGGTGCCATCACCTTCGTCCGCCGTGTTGATGGCCGCCGCGTACCGACGTCTTCTGCTCGCGCTATCTCCCCCGGCGGCAGGCCCTCCAGAGATCATCATGATCTCCTTTTCGTTGGACCGGTTGTCGATCGGAGGAGGCGTCTTCTGTCGTCTCTCGACGGCCTTGGTGAGGAACTTGTCTGTGAACGTGTCACGTGGTGGACTGAGAGAGAGATGGGGTTTCTCCCTCTCTGAGTGAAAGGAAAAATAAAAATGATGAAATGAAAACGCGTGCGTAAAGAGGAGGTAAATAAAAAGAAAGTGGAGAGTATGGCCTGTAGACGAAACTGTAGTGGAACGTGGAGGACCTAAACTTACCGAACTCCGGTACGTGACGGAGATAGGGGTCTGAAGACCCTCTCATGCAAACTGGACCCCTTCCTGGTAGGCGTAACCTACCATTCCGAGGGCAGTTTTTCATATACCGAGTTCGTATCCTGGGACTCTACATAGTAAAAATTGGCGGACACAAAGACATACGTAGACTCAGAATTTGGAACGGCATATCACTCCTCACACAGTTGTAATAACAGGAATATAACAGAGAGTAAACAGACCGCCGCAGGATATTGATCCTGCGGAGTTTTAACAGTAATATAACAAAGCGTAAAAGAAAAGTGCTGAAAGTAAATGACCACGGTGAAATGACTCACCACAGCCAATTATAGTGCAAACAGACCCGTGCGGAATTTAGCTATCCGCGGGTATTATAGACATAAAATAAAAATTACTACAAGCACGCGTTCGGTGGTGTGATCGCCAGAGACCGAGGGTCCCGAACTGGTTGATCGCTTTTGCCTTTGACGCGGGAATTACGTGGGTTCCTTCTTCCTCTTCGTTCGACTGGCCGAAGAAGAGGGCTTTTGAGTGGTTACCCTGAAAAATGAACAAACACAGAAATAACATTTAAGTCAAGAAAGTGATATAATATAATAACAATTCATGGGATAAAACACTAATAACTGAAGAATAGACTAAAAATATAATAAAATGATAAAAGTAACAAACGAAGCCGCTGATGGGGATGCAAGCACGGGGGTGAGCGAGCGGTGGGACGAAACGGCTTTCCTCGTGTATAGGAACACGCGGGAGCGCTAACAGGGCCGAGGGTCGCTTTTATTACTGCACGTTCAAAAGGGGTGAAATAAGACTAATATAAATAAAAAAAAACAATATTTACATAGATATATATAACTATCCACATATATATTTAAACATATATATGTATATGAGAGTAATTATGCATGATATATATATATATATTTATTTTACTAATATACACAGGTATATGTATGTACATATATAAACACACACACATATATAATAAATATATATATATGAACACACACACACACACACACACACACACACACACACACACACACACACACACACACACACACACACACACACACACAGATATAAATATATATGTGTATATATTTATATATAGAGACACATATCCATATGAACATACATATATAAATATATATATATAAAAGATATATATATATATATGTATATGATATATACGAGGGGAAAGAATACGTGAGGAAGGAAAAGAGAGCAGAAAGAAAGAGGGGGAAGTCTCTGGCGAGAGAGAGAGAGAAAGAGAAAAGACAAAAGAGAGAGAGGGGAGTGGGAGAGAGATGAAGTGAGAGGGAGAGAGAGGGGGTCACGAGAGAGGTGAGAGGGGGAAAAGAAGAGAGAGAAAGAGGTGAGAGGGGGGACGCGACAGAAAGACATAGGGTGAGAGAGAGAGGGAACAGAGAGAGAATTGGAGAGAAGAAGAGAGGGGAGATGAAGAGAGAGGAGATGAGAGAGGGAAAGAGAAAGGAAATAAAATAAAAAAAGGAAAGAGAAGGAGATCGAGAGAGACAGAAGGGAGATGGAGAGAAGAGACAGAGGGAAAATAAAAAAAGAAGAAAGAAAAAGGGGGGAGAGAGAGAGCGCGAGACTGGGAAAGAGGAGAGATAAGAGAGAGAGAAAGAGAGAGAGAGGGAGAGAGCGGGAGAGTGATGATGAGGGAGTTAACGGCGGGAGAAGGAGGAGAGAGAGAGGAAGCCGCGGCGGGGAGGAAGAGAGAAACGGAGGGGGAAAGAAGATATGGGAGAGACTCGCGGGGAGAGAGAAGCAGAAAGAGAGAGAGGGTGAGTGAGAGATCAGCTGGGGGGATTAAAAAAATAAAAAAAAGGAGAGTAAGAGGGATCGAGAGGGAGTGGAGACGGTGGGAGGAAGAGAGAGACGGAGAGAGAGGCCGCGGGAGGAGGAAGAGGACGGCGGCAACGTCGGTCGGTGGTGCAGGCCGCGGAGGAGATGCAGGTGGGTTGGCAGGCTTCGGCGGCGAGGTCGCCGCAGCTAGGAGAGGTAGCCGACGGCGACGATCTTGCGGACGGCTTCGGTGGCGAAGACGTGGGTGCGGCGGCGATGGTCGACGGTGGCAATGGCGAGCTCGACGGCGTGGTAGGTTCACGGCGTGCTCGTGGAGAGCTCACGGAGATCGGAGACGGTGTCGTGGGGGCGTCCGGCGGTGAAGGCGGCGACGGACAACGACCGTGGGTGCATGCGGAGGGGCGGAGCTCGCTGGCGGTGAAGACGACGACGGCGCGGACGGCGCTGCGATGGTCGCATGGTGTGGACGCCAAAAATTGCACACCCAGATGTCCTACTCGGCCCAGCACTAACAACGGCACCAAGTGAAGAAGCCCCGTAGAGACTGGTCATCCGGACTCCCCAAATATGCACACTGCTGTGAAGCCGTCCCGGAGTCACGACGGCGAAGAGAAACCAACCCCCGGGAAGCTCACAACCCGTGGCCCCCGAAGAAGATCAAACAAACCATAATTTTGAGCACAAAACGGGCCCAAGTCAGCCCCAGCGGCACACCTTGGTGGCCTTCAACGGCACACCCAGGGTTGCCTTCAGCGGCACACCCTTGTGGTGGTCTTCAACGGCACAGCCCCTGGGAGCCCCAGCGGCACACCCAGGCCTTTAGCGGCACGCCCATTTGCCTTCGGCGGTACGCCCAGTGGGCCTTCAGCGGCACACTCTTTGGTGCCCTCCAGCGGCACACTATGAAGTGCCCTCCACGGCACACTTTTTATGCCCCTAGCGGCACACTATGAAGGGCCCCCAGCGGCACACTATGAAGGGCCCCCCCACGGCATGCTCTTTGTGCCCTTTAATGGCACACTTCTCTGGGCCCTCAGCGGCACGCCTTTTGCCCTCTTCAGCGGCACGCCTACAGTGTCTTACAGCGACACACTTCTTCAGCCCGCCAGAGGCACAGCGTGAAGGTTTTTCAACGGCCGAGTGACGTGGCGCCCATTCCCTATGCATCCTTGGCGCGCAGTGAGCTGTCTAAGGTGTCAACCAACCGTTGGACCACGCAGGCTACTCCCCTGACAGCCAGTACAGAAGAAGTCAAACCCCATGATGAAGCCGCTTCCCGCCTCCGACGGCCGTGTTCGAAGGCTCCCGTTGCTGGGAGTATAAAACCACTCCCATTCCAAGTAAAAGGGGAGGACAACAGAGAGAGGGGACGGGCACACACACAGACACGCAGAGAAAAGAGAAGAAGGGGAAGAAGAAGAGAAGAAGAAGAGGGAGGCGCCTGCCCTCCTGCTGCTCCGTCCACCGCCGTCCACGTAAAAAAGGAAGAGAAGGAAAAGAGAGAAGAAAAGAAGAGAGGAGTGAGGTTTGGGAGGGGCGGAGCCCATGCTCCGTTCCCCTTCCCACCTTGTATTTTCATTTTCTTTTCTCCTCTTTTGTTCCTTGTTTTCCCCCTCTCCGTTCTTGTGCTCTTTGGTTTGCCTCCTCGCCTGTAGCCTTAGCTCGGGCATGCTTTGTAATGTATACAGCCGATTACGGCACTTTTTTTTTTATGAATGAACAAACCCCCCTCCTTGGGCCTCTGTCTTTGTCTCCGTTGGGTTGAATCGTTACATGCGTTTGGTCGTCTCCTTCTTCCCCTCTAGTGGCTTGAGTTTCTTGCACCGATCTCCCCCTCCTGCCGGGGTCCTCCGTAGGGCCTTTAGCCCTCGCACTGGCTCACATGCCCAAAGGGAGCCGCCCTCCTTTCTCTTCTACGTACTCATGCCTCTGCCTCGAAGCCCTCCTCTTTGAGCCCTCTTCGGCCTGCCAAGTTTCCTTCAAAGCCTGCCAAACTCAATCCCCCATCCTGGGGCACTCAGGCCTCTTTGACCAGCTCACCCTTCGGTTCTCCTAGCCAGCATTCACGTGACCCCTCCATATGCCTTCAGCGGCCCACTCTTCCGGCTCTTGGCCGGCACGTCCATATGCCCCTAGTGGCACACCCTTCCGGCCTTGGCCGGCACACCCATAACAGCCCCCAGTGGCACACCATGTAGGCTCTTCCCCGGTGCGCCTTTGAGGCCTTTCGACGGCACACCCGTGCTCCCTTCAGCGGTACGCCTGTCGGCCCTTCAGCGGCACACCCTTAGTCTCCCTAGTCCTCAAACACCCTCTGCTCGTCCTTGGCCGGTATGCCTTGGCTAACCCCCAGTCCACCCTGTCTAGCCTTAGAGGTCTTCGGTTCGTTGTTTTCCCCATGTTTCCCGAGGTTTTATCAAGGTGTTGCCGCCCTCGGGCGCCCACCTCCAGTTGTCGGGTTCCGCCACTCCATGTGGGCACATTCTCTTTATCTCCCTTACGCTCGGGTCAAGGGGAGATGCTGCCGAATTTTTTGTCAGAAAATAATAGTACGTTAAAAAAGGCAAAAGGAAGCAACAAACGAACAGAACAATCAATGATAAAACTTTCCAACTAAGCAAGCCACTACCGGTGATATGAGGAGAGCTAAACCGATTAACAACATAACATATCAAACGTTTGACCTGTGAAAAGAGGCTGAACAAGATAAAGGGAAGGAGGAATTTACATAAAATTACATGAGAATCAAGAAAAGAAGAAAAGAAAAGCCTTAAAACAAATAACGGAGGAGTGGACCTTCGCCGGTACGCCCGTTTCAGCCTTCACCGGTACACTTTATCAACCTCCCAGCTGCACACCCCAATGACCCTTCAACGGTGCACCTTGCTAGACCTCCAGCGGCACACCCTGCCAGCCCTCCAGCGGTACACCCTTCCCAACCTTCAGCGGCACACCCCTTCTCACCGTCTCACTCTCCGTCTCTCCTTCCATCTCTCTCACCGTCTCTCCCCCTCACCGGTAGGCTCTCTCCCTCCGTCTCACTCTCTTCCCCTCACCGTCTCACTCTCAATCTCCCCCCGTCTTTCGCTCTGTCTCTCTCACCGTCTCTCTTTCTCTCTCTCTTTCTCTCGCCATCTCTCATCGTCTCTCCCTCCGTCTCTCCCGCTTTCCCTCTCTCCCTATCTCTCTCATCATCTCTCACCGTCTCTCTCACTCTCCCTCTCACCGTCTCATTCTCTCGATCTCCCTCCGTCTCTCCCTCCGTCTCATTCCTCTCTCTCTCTCTCTCTCACCATCTCTCTCACCGTCTCACTCTCCGTCTCTCCTTCCATCTCTCTCACCGTCTCTCCCCCTCACTGGTACGCTCTCTCCCTCCGTCTCACTCTCTTCCCCTCACCGTCTCACTCTCAATCTCCCCCCGTCTTTCCCTCCGTCTCTCTCACAGTCTCTCTTTCTCTCTCTCTTTCTCTCGCCATCTCTCATCGTCTCTCCCTCCGTCTCTCCCGCTTTCCCTCTCTCCCTATCTCTCCCATCATCTCTCACCGTCTCTCTCACTCTCCCTCTCACCGTCTCATTCTCTCGATCTCCCTCCGTCTCTCCCTCCGTCTCATTCCTCTCTCTCTCTCTCTCACCGTCTCTCCCTTTGTCTCTCACTCTCTCGCCCTTATTGTCTCTCTCTCTCTCTTCTCCCACCGTCTCTCTCTCCTCTCCCTCCGTCTCACTCTCTTCCCCTCACCGTCTCACTCTCCGTCTCTCCTTCCATCTCTCTCACCGTCTCTCCCCCTCACCGGTACGCTCTCTCCCTCCGTCTGACCATCTCTCTCTCACCGTCTCTCTCTCTCTCTCTCATCGTTCACTGGCAGCAGCAATGCTTGCATGCTCACCAAGTCCATACATTAGCAAGTCTGCACATTGACATAGTCACACTAAGTCTGTACAGCCTGTGCCTCATGCATTTGTGAACCTTAATAGATGAAGTCTATACATTCATCCGTTGATAGTTTAGCAAGTCTGTACATCCATCTGTCTCATTCTGCGTCTCATGCTAAGTCTGTACATTGCATGCATTGCATACAACAAGTCTATACATTGGAGCGTCTCATGTACCGTCTCATGCTAAGTTTATACATTGCAGCATGCATTCATTCAAAGTCTGCACATCCATCCGTCTCATTCAGCGTCTCATGCTAAGTCTGTACATCGCATGCATTGCACACATCAAGTCTGTACATCCATCCGTCTCATTCAGCGTCTCATGCTGTGTCCCATGCTAAGTCTATACATTGGTATCTTTACCTACGTTATACCTGCAAAGTCTATACACTGTCTGTGCATAACATGCAAAGTCTGTATATCCTCGTGGTCTGTTCACGCATCATCTCCTCCAGCCCTTTCAGCGGTACGCTCCACATTCTCCCAGTGGTATGCTCCCCCAGTGCCTCAGCGGTACGCTCCACCCTTTACCCTTTAGCGGTACGCCCATCTTCAATCTTCAACGGCACACTCTTAAATTCCCCAGTGGTACACACATCGTTCACCTCTCAGCGGTACACTCTAGCCTCCATCATATCCCCAACGAATACACATATGTATGTAATAAAAAGGGAGGGGCCTATATAATAAAAAGAACGGAACGAATAAATAAATAAAAAGAGGGGATATAACGCACACGCAAAAAAAAGAGAAGAGGAATCCATGAACAACAAAAAAGGATGAATAAACTGCTACATAATAACAACAATAAGCAAACTATGACCAAATAAATCATAACAAGGGATAATAATAATAACAAACTAAAAGAAAATAATAATAAATCAACAAACCATAACAAAAATACTAATAACAGTAAACTCAAGAGAAAGACAATAATGAATAAATAAATCATAACAAATAATAATAATAATAACGAAAAATAATAATAAATAAATAAATAATAATAAAGTGAATAATAGTAATAACAAACTCACCAAAAGGTAATAACAGAAATGATAAACAAAATCTAAATAGTAATAAAATGATGATGCGCCCTGCAACCTCGTTCTCCTCGGGGCCCGATATGAAGGGAACATTAACGCCGCCCCCTCCAAGTCGGGCTCGAACCTTGGGAACCATCCCAATGTGGCCGTAACCCGACATTGCTCTGGGCCGATAGCTCGTCAAACCGGACTCGTCTACGTTGGGATTCGTTCCCGCTCTTTCATTTAGATTGTCGTAAATTCGGCACACATTTGCACGGGTTTGTTTCCGTTTACGTCGTGCCTTCAATACGGACTTTTGTCCGAACATAAAGTGGTCCATGAACGACTAACAAAATCTGAATGGAGCGAGACAACTTTCGTCTTCCCCGAACCCAACACATGGGAATATCGATAAGGCCTTCATGGGTTATGCTGGGACCTCGGGTCCGTCCCGATTATGGTCACTGTCTGACCCATATCCTCGGCCTATAGCCCGCTCCCTTTGAATACGTTTTCGGTGTTGGAATATGGTCCCGGGACTCTTCCCCGTTGCCCTCCGGCACCGAGAACATTACTGATGCTCACGCAAACCTTGTTTGGACCACGGGAGGCGCCCCCGGAATGGTCCCGACTCGATCTCGCACCGGGCCAATAAATTCGCTAGTTTCCTGCTATACCAACCGAGATTTAACCGAATGTTTTCAGTGTCTCGGAATAATGTATTTGCCGTATCACGGCATGCATGTGTTCCGGGTCTTCCCGCGACGATTGCGATATTTTCATACCTAACACCCGTTCCAACATTAAACGGTCTCCCGAATGACCGACATGTTTCGAACTTCCACTTCCCTAGATACAGGGCCTTCCAGTAGATTCAGGGGATATCCCCCGTCGCCCTTGGGCACCGGAAATATTAATGACACTCATGCGAGTCTTGCTTCGACTGCGGGGGGGCCCACCGCAGTATGGTCGCAGCTTGCTCTCGTACCGGGCCAACAGATTTACTGGGTTTTGACCGCTCCAACCGAGGCTCAGCCGAACGTTTTCTGTTCTTCCGAATAATAAATTTGCCGTACCTCGGTATACATGCGTTCCGGTTTTCTCGCGACAATCGCGATTCTCTCGAGACGGACATCTGTCCAAACATTAAATGGTGAGTACACGACCGACATGATCTCGAATGGTTTTCTTCTCGCCCTCGCACGAGGATTTCAATATCCCGTAATAGACCTTCCATGCAATTGATTTCTTGGCCATGAGGCCATGAATCCCGGCGATTAATCAAGGGTGTTCCCTCGTATGGGGGATGTAAATGACGTCGTGACCTTTATGGCACGGCGGGTTTTAGTCCCGACACGAACCACACAATTGTCTGACGAAGTTAGGTCGAGCGCACCATGAGCTCCTCGGAGCCCGAATAAATTGTCACTTTGTGACTGGCACGCCCACGCACTTAATAGACGAATCAACCATTCCCGAATAGGCGAGAACAATAACAGGTGATCGAAAAGTGCGTCCACAAGTCTGGCACGCCCGGTGGGACCAAACCACCCTTCATCTCTTCGCCGGGATTCAGGGCCTCATGGCCCCCTAATAAACGATGTTTGCCTGCTTTGATGAATTGCAGGTGCTGTCTTCGCCTGCCCTATGGGGAGAAAAGCCGGACTAGGCGAAATTATCTTTGTCGCCTCGACGATGCTACTCCGAGGCACCTACAGCTTCCAGGAATCATGGGGGCTGTTATAAAAAAAAAGAGAGAAGAGAAGGAGAAGATAAGGGAGGGGAAATCAAACCCCCCTTCCTCAAGAAGAAAGAGAAGAGAATAAGAAAAGAAAAAAAGAAAAAAAAAGGAAGAAGAAAAGTAGAAAAGAAAGAAGCAAAAAAAGGAAGAGAAAGAGTCGGCAAGAGAGGGTTGTGCGGCCACGTCCGTCGAGACCCGTATTGAATAGAGATTGCCATTGTGAGGTTGATGCGGTGGAGCGAACCACTCATCCCCTCCCTGAGGGGGTGAGCACTCTCCTGCACCCCCACCCTGGTCAATCATACAGAAAAAGAAGAGAAGAGAAGAAGGAAAAAATGGGAGAAAAAAAAGAGAAAGAAGAAAAGTTGGCCGGCATCGCTGACCAGAAGAGCAAAAAGAAACCCGGCGTCCCGCCCGACTCTAGGAGGCTCCGAGTCTGCAGTGCAATGACCCCGCCCGTCCCTCCTTCCTGCTGCCTCTATCCGGCACAAGACGACCCCTCGAGTGGCTGTTAGAAGATCCAACAACCCATAATTGTAGCTTGGTGAATGGCTGCCCACTGTGGGGAATGCTTTATAGCAATGAGGCCAAGCACGGCCGCCACTCTCGAAGAGGGCATGCACATACCCCACCATGGGGGATAAGAAGAGGAGATATACCCCGCCCGGGGGCATGGAAGCCGTAAAGAAAACGCCCCGGTCTAGGGGCATGTGAAGAAGCGGCATCCCGCCTTGGGAGTATAAAAAAAAATAGAGTTGCGCCCCGGCTTAGGGGTATCTGAAGAAGTTACATCCCGTCTCGGGAGCACAAGAAAGAGAAGAATACGCCCCGGTCTAGGGGTATTTGAGGAAGAAACATACCCCGCCAAGGGGCATAGAAGCCATGAAGAGTACGCCCGGCTTAGGGGCATCTGAAGAAGTTACATCCCGTCTCGGGAGCATAAGAAAGAGGAGAATACACCCTGTCTCAGGGACACTTGAAGAAGAAACACACCCCGCCTCGGGTGCATAAGAAGCCAAGCTCACCCCGCATGGGGGCATGTGAGACACGGCTACGCCCCGACTCGGGGGCATTCGAAGGGAAGTATACCCCACCTTTGGGGCACACAATGAAAGCAATATACGCCCCGCCTTTGGAGCGCAAGAAGCAAAACATACCCCACTCGGGGGCATGGAAGCCATAAAGAACACGCCCCGGCTTAGGGGCATTTGAAGAAGCCACATCCCGCTTCGGGAGCATAAGAAAGAGAAGAGTACACCCTGTCCTAGGGACAATTAAAAAAGAAACATATCCCGCCTGGGGGCATAAAAGCCATAAAGAATACGCCCCGGCTTAGGGGCATTTGAAGAAGCTACAGCCTGTCTTGGGAGCGTAAGGAGAGAAGAATACACCCCGACTTAGGGGCATTTGAAGAAGGAATACATCCCGGCCCCGGGGTCCGGGAAGCAACATATATCCCCCCCCCGGGGGGGGGGGTATCTGAAGCAGAACACACAATATTCCCCGGCTTAGGGGAGCACGTGAAGAAAGGAATACACCCCGATGCGAGAGCACATAAGCATAAGAAGAAGAGAGTGCCCCGGCCAGGGGTCATGAGAAGAAGCAGAGTTGCACCCCGGCTCAGGGGGGCATATGAAGAGAAGTGTACCCCACCTTGGGGCATAAGAGGCAGAAGAATCAGCCCTGACTCAGGGGTAACTGAAGAGAATTCCACCCCATCCCTGGAGGGACACAAGAAGCAAAATACCCCTCCCCCGTCTTGGGGGCCTGTGAAGCCAAGAATCACACCCCCGTCTTGGGGGTATTTGAAGGAGAAGTCCATCTCGCCTCGAGGGCCTAGGAGCTATAAAGAACACGCCCCGACTCAGGGGCATACGAAGAGAAGTCCACCCCGGTCTAGGGGTATTTGAAGAAGAAGCATACCCCGCCGGGGGACATAGAAGCCATAGAGAATACACTCCGGTTTAGGGGTACTTGGAGAAGCTACATCCCGCCTTGGGAGCATGAGAAGAAAAGAGAATCCACCCTGGCTTAGGGACCTTTGAAGGAGCATACCCCAGGCTCGGAGTCCAGGAAGCAACATGCACCCCCCCGGGGGGGACATCTGAAGCAGAACAAACAACATCCCCTGGCTTAGGGAAGCATATGAAGAGAGGAATACACCCCGATATGGGGGCACGTAAATAAAGAAGAAGAATTCATCCCGCCTCGAGTGCATAAAAAGCAAGAACTACACCCCGCATCAAAAGCGGCAATACACTCCACTCTGGGGGCACTAGAAGCGGAATACACCCCGTGCCGGGGGCATATAAAAAAAGGATACCTCGCTCTGGGGCATCAGAAGCAGCAATACGCCCCACCTCGGGGGCATCAAAAGTAGCAATACACCCCACCTTGGGAGCACAAGAAGCATACATTCCCCCCGGTGTGTCTGGGAAGAAGAAGAGAATTCACCTCGGCCTGGGGACACTTGAAGAAAGAAGCACATCCCGCCATGGGGACACATGAAGAGAACCCCTCCCGCCTCGGGAGTATAAGAAAGGGAAGAATACACCCTGGTCTGGGGGCTTTTGAGGAAACAGCACACCCCCTCCGTGGGAGACAAAGCTACACCCCGACCCGGGGACACATGCAGAGCATCCACCCCGCTCAGGGGGCACAAAGGGGTACACTCCGCTCTTGGCGCATAAGAAGCAGAAGTATTTACCCCGATCCGGGGGCGTAAAGAAGCAAAGAGACATACATCCCGACCTGGGAGCACATGAAGAAAGAATATACCCCGACTTAGGGACATCAAAAGAAGAAACATACGCCCCGATCCAAGGACATAAGAAGCAAGAGAATACGCCATGCGAAAAGAGTATAAGAAACATGAAGAATGTACCCCAGCCTAGGGGCACAGAAAGAGACACATACTCTGCCCTTGGCGCATAAGAAGCAGAAGCATCTACCCCGACCCGGGGCGTAGGAACGAAGAGACATACATCCCGATCTGGGAGCATAAGAAGAAAGATATACTCCGCCCAAGCGGCATTTTAAGAAACAACACACCCTGCGTCGGGGCCACAGAAGCCGTAAAGAGATACACCCCGGCCTCACGGGGGCATAAGAAGCAAAAGATACACCCTCATCCCGGGGGCATTTGAAGAGAGCTACGCCCCGTACCAGGGGCATATGAAGAAGAAACATACCTCGCCTCGAGGGCCTAGAATCTATAAATAACACGCCCCGGCTCAGGGGCATGTGAAGAGAAGTCCACCATGGCTTAGGGGTATTTGAAGAAGAAACATACCCCACCTGGGGCATAGAAGCCGTGAAGAGTATACCCCACCATGGGGGCATTTGAAGAGAGCTACACCCCGCCTCAGGGGCGTTAAAAAACACACCCTGGTCTGGGGACATAGAAGCCAAAAAATACACCCCGCTTGGGGGCACAGAAGCAAAGAGGCAAAACACACCCCTCAGGGGGGGATGCACACCAAATGAAGTTACATCCCAACCTGGGGGCACATTAAGAGAAATACACTCCAGCACGGAAGCGTTAATGAGAAAAGAAGAGCAAAAAAAAAAAAGAGAGTCACGAGGCAGACGTGGTCTTCGAGCCCGCCTCATCACACAAAAGAAGAGAAGAAGAGGAGGAAAAGACACATGAGGTAGACGTGGTCTTCGAGCCCGCCTCATCACACAAAAGAAGAGAAGAAGAGGAAGAAAAGATACATGAGGTAGCCGTGGTCCCTGGACCCGCCTCTTCACACAAAAGAAGAAGAGCAGAACCAAAAGAAGACACATGAGGCAGACGTGGTCGTCGAGCCCGCCTCATCACACAAAAGAAGAGAAGAAAAGGAAGAAAAGACACATGAGGCAAACGTGGTCGTCGAGCCCGCCTCATCACACAAAAGAAGAGAAGAAAAGGAAGAAAAGACATATGAGGCAGACGTGGTCTTCGAGCCCGCCTCATCACACAAAAGAAGAGAAGAAGAGGAGGAAAAGACACATGAGGCAGACGTGGTCTTCGAGCCCGCCTCATCACACAAAAGAAGAGAAGAAGAGGAAGAAAAGACACATGAGGCAGCCGTGGTCTCTGGACCCGCCTCTTCACACAAAAGAAGAAGAGCAGAACCAAAAGAAGACACATGAGGCAGACGTGGTCTTCGAGCCCGCCTCATCGCACAAAAGAAGAAAAGAAGAAGAAAGAAAAGACACATGAGGCAGCCGTGGTCCCTGAACCCGCCTCTTCGTATAAAAAAAAGAAGAGAAGAAGAGAGAAAGAAACGATCACGAGGCAAACATGGTCCTTGCACCTGTCTCTCCATAAAAGAAGAAGAGAAGAAGAGAAAGGAGTCACGAGGCAGACGCGGTCTTTGCACCCGTCTCTCCACATAAAAGAAGAAGAGAAGAAGAGAAAGAACAGTCACGGGGCGAACACGGTCCTTGAACCCGCCTCTTCACACAAAAGAAGAGAAGAGAAAAAAAGAAATGAGGCGAACATGGTCTCTGCACCTGCCTCTCCATAAAAGAAGAAGAGAAGATGAGGCAGACGCGGTCTTTGCACCCGCCTCTCTACACAAAAGAAGAAGAGAAGAAAAGAAAGAAATGATCACGAGGCAAATATGGTCCTTGCACCTGCCTCTCCATAAAAGAAGAAGAGAAGAAGAAAAAGAACAGTCACGGGGTGAACATGGTCTCTGCACCTGCCTCTCTACAAAAGAAGAAGAGAAGAGAAAAAAAAAGACATGAGGCGAACATGGTCTCTGCACCTGCCTCTCCATAAAAGAAGAAGAGAAGAAGAAAAAAGAGTGGTCATGAGGCGAATATGGTCTTTGCACCTGCCTCTCCATAAAGGAAGAAGAGAAGAAGAAACAGAGCAATTTTGAGGCAGACGCGGTCTTTGCACCCGCCTCTCTACACAAAAGAAGAAGAGAAAAAAAGAAAGAAATGATCACGAGGTAAACATGGTCTCTGCACCTGTCTCTCCATAAAAGAAGAAGAGAAGAAGAAAAAAGAGTGGTCATGAGGCGAACATGGTCTTTGCACCTGCCTCTCCATAAAAGAAGAAGAGAAGAAGAAAAAAGAGTGGTCATGAGGCGAACATGGTC
Source organism: Amorphophallus konjac (assembly GCA_022559845.1). Classification (NCBI taxonomy): domain Eukaryota; kingdom Viridiplantae; phylum Streptophyta; class Magnoliopsida; order Alismatales; family Araceae; genus Amorphophallus; species Amorphophallus konjac. The sequence continues at coordinate 62,063,156 of CM040121.1, read as the reverse complement.
TTTGCACCTGCCTCTCCATAAAAGAAGAAGAGAAGAAGAAACAGAGCAATTTTGAGGCAGACGCGGTCTTTGCACCCACCTCTCTACACAAAAGAAGAAGAGAAGAAAAGAAAGAAATGATCACGAGGCAAACTTGGTCCTTGCACCTGCCTCTCCATAAAAGAAGAAGAGAAGAAGAAAAAGAGCAATCATGGGGGGAACATGGTCTCTACACCTGCCCCTCTACAAAAGAAGAAGAGAAGAAGAAAAAGAGCAATCATGGGACGAAAATGGTCTCTACACCTGCCCCTCTACAAAAGAAGAAGAGAAGAAGAAAAAGAGCAATCATGAGGCAAACATGGTCTCTACACCTGCCTCTCTACAAAAGAAGAATAGAAGAGGGAAAAAAAGAGACATGAGGCGAACATGGTCCCCGCACCCGCCTCTCTACAAAAGAAGAAGAGAAGAAACAAAAAAGAGACATGAGGTGAACATGGTCTCTGCACCTGCCTCTCCATAAAAGAAGAAGAGAAGAAGAGAAAGAATAATCATGAGGCGAACATGGTCTCTGCACCTGCCTCCCTATAAAAGAAGAAGAGAAAGAACAGTCACAGGGCGAACACGGTCCTTGAACTCGCCCTTCACACAAAAGAAGAAGAGAAGAAAAGAAGGAAATGATCACGAGGCAAACATGGTCTTTGCACCCGCCTCTCCTCACAAAAGAGGAAGAAAAGAAGAGAAAGAAGAGTCACGAGATGAACTTTTACCTCCGACATTCAGCCACCCAACAAACAGAAACCAACCAGACCTTCCGCCGATGGGGCGTTACACCGACTAAACCTTCCGCCGACGGGGCGTTAAACCGACTAGACCTTCCGTCGACGGGGCGTTAAACCGACTAGACCTTCCGCCGACGGGGCGTTAAACCGACTAAACCCTTCCGCCGACGGGGCGTTAAACTGACTAGACCTTCCGCCGACGGGGCGTTAAACCGACTAAAACCTTCCACCGACGGGCGTTAAACCGACTAAAACCTTCCGCCGACGGGGCGTTAAACCGAGTAGACCTTCCGCCGACGGGGCGTTAAACCGACTAAAACCTTCCGCCGACGGGCGTTAAACCGACTAAAACCTTCCGCCGACGGGGCGTTAAACAGACTAGACCTTCCGCCGACGGGGCGTTAAACCAACTAAACCTTCCGCCGACGGGGCATTAAACCGACTAGACCTTCCACCGACGGGGCGTTAAACCGACTAGACCTCCCGCCGACGGGGCGTTAAACTGATAAAGGCCTCCCAGATCCTGGCTCTTGCAGCCTGCTTCCCAAAATTTGGCCCTCGTGGCCCGCTTCCCAACTTCGGCTCATGCAGCCTGCTTATCTTTGGCCCTCGTGGCCTGCTTCCCAACTTTGGCTCTCGCAGCCTGCTTCCCCTCGGCTTTTATAGCATGCTTCCCAACTTTGGCTCTTGCAGCCTGCTTGCCTTTGGCCCTCGTGGCCTGCTTCCCAACTTCGGCTCTTTGCAGCCTGCTTCCCAGCTTCGGCTTGTAGCCCGCTTCCCCAATTCTGGCCTTCGTAGCCTGCTTATCTTTGGCCTTCATGGCCTGCTTCCCAATTCTGGCCCTCGTAGCCTGCTTATCTCTGGCTCTCGCAGCCTGCTTCCCCTCGGCTTTTATAGCCTGCTTCCCAACTTTGGCTCTTGCAGCTTGCTTCCCTTTGGCCTTTGTGACCTGCTTCCCAATGTTGGCTCTCGTAGCCTGCCCCCCCAACCTTTGGCCCTGGTAGCCCTCTTCCCAGCGTCTCCCGGCTTCTATATATAGCCCGCTTCTCTAGTACCCTTTCAGCCGTTCGTGGTCTGCTTCCCTAATACCTTTACTACCATTACACTTATACGTAACAATAATATTTTCTTATGCAAAAAAAAAAAACAAACAAAAAAATAAACAAACAAACTAAAACAAAAAAAAAACAACACCAAAAAAAAACACAAAACAAAAAAAACAACAAAACAAACACAAAAAAAGAAGAAAATGGAAACAAAAAAAGAGAATGCATGATTGCCCTGCTTGCATGGTTGCTTAATATAGAATAATACACTTCCTTGGAATTTTCTAGGACCGTGTTTCCTTGCTAAATAATATCGCCCCGATTCCGGATGCACGCGCGTCACGGCGTGCGCTCGAAGGGAACCCAATTATGGTGGGTGCACACGTCAAGGGGAAGAGTCATGGCCGAATCGTTAAGCCCAACTCACAAAATAAACCTGAGGCAACGCTCCCACACTTAGCACTTAATGTGTTCAATAGCTTTCAACTATAGGGATTGCCCGAATTTCTTCTTAGCACTCTACGGAGACTTGAATTCCTGCACTCGCGTGAAAGGTAATCGTGAGGAAAAAGCTACCTACCCCCACTGTAAAAAGAAAAAAAAGAGAGAAAAAGAAGAAGAGAGAGAGAGACACGTGAATCCGAGTAGCCGGGAATCCCCATTGAGACACATGAGGAGACTCGCGTGAAATGGTGAAACGAATTATAATAAGGACGAATCCTTGTAGCCGGGAATCCCCATTGAGACACATGAGGAGACTCACGCCAAACGGTGGAATCCGTAATAGAATTATAATAAGGATGAATCCTAGTAGCCGGGAATCCCCATTGAGACACATGAGAAGACTCGCATCGAACGGTGAAATTCGCTACCCAAAAAAAATAAATAAATAAACAGATGGGGGCTGTGTGAAGCTACCGAAAGTCGAAAGCCTGAAACTAATGTGTAGGCGCTAGGGTGATCCTCGAGTGTCACTAGGAAAACCTGCATATCCCTATGGTTAGGGCTCTTTGCTCACACATTTGCACTGTCACGCCACAGAGAATTACCTCGGGTGAAATGCGTGAATTTAGGCTATGCATGCAAGACATGCGATATCCTCTTGACGGGTGCACCATCCCTCGATTGTGCCTCGCGGCCCGCACCGCATCTACGAATTACGGGCGACGTCCCTATCCTATCCCCTATAGAGGGAGCCGCCTTACTTATATTTATGTTATGTCTGCTAATGAATGCTTGCATGCTTGAATAAAAAATTTTTAATATAAAAAAATATATAATAATAAAAATATATGTATACAATAAACTCAATTTCGGCTAGCGAAGCCTACTTTCCCAGCGCTGGCTCGTAGAGCCCAATCTTGGCCCCCATGGCCTACCTCTTGCCCTCACGGCTCGTTAATCTCCGAACTCCGGCTTCTATATTCTGCTTCCCCGATTTGGGCGTTCACATCTTGCACCCCAATTTTGGCTCTTGTAGCCTGCCTCCCCTTGACTTTTATAGCATGCTCCCCATAATTCCGGCTCTTGCAGCCTGCTTCCCAACTTTGGCTCTTGCAAACCTGCTTCCCTTTGGCTTTTATAGCCTGCTCCCCCAATCCGGCCTCCACGGCCCGCTTCTCGTAACCTTGGCTCGTGTAGCCTGCTTACCTTCGGCCTTCGCGGCATGCTTCCCAACTCTGGCTCTTGCAGCCTATTTCCCAATTTCGGCTCTCGTGGCCTGCTCCCCAATTCCGGCTATCGCAGCCTGCCTCCCAATTCTGGCCCTCGTGGCTTGCTTTCCAACTTTGGCTCCTGCAGTCTGCTTCCCTTTGGCTTTTATGGCCTGCCTCCCAATATCTTTGGCTCTTGCAGCCTGCTTACCTTTGGCCTTCGCGGCCTACTTCCAAATTTCGGCTGTCGTGGCCTACTCCCCGAGTTGGCTCCCGCAGCCTGCTTCCCATAATTTCGGCTCTCGCAGCCCGTTTCCCGATATCTTCGGCCCTTGCAGCCTGCTTCCCAGAACTCGGCTCTCGTAGCCTGCTCCCCAGAATTTGGCATTCACGGCCCGCTTCCCATAATTCTGGCTTCTGCAGCCCGCTTCCCAATACCTTTGGCTTTTATGGCCTGCCTCCCCAATTCAACTTCCATAGCCTGTTTCCCAACTTTGGCTCTTGTAGCCTGCTTACCTCGGCCCCCATGGCCCGCTTTCCCAATTTTGGCTCTGGCAGCTTGCCCGCTCCCCAATTTAGGCTTTTGTAGCCCGCTTTCCCGATTCGTGGACACTAAATAAATTCTCACCACATGTTTACGTGCAGGGGAATATAGAAGGGGAGAAAAGAGGAGAGAAGGTGAAAAGAAGAAGAGAGGAAAAAGAAACACTCTTGAAGTGCTCCAACGGCGTTGTAGCCTGCAAGCCCTTCAGCGGCACACTACTAAGTGCCCTCAGCGGCACACCCATTGTGAAGCCTCCAGCGGCACGCCCTTCTGCCGCTCCAACGTCAGTTCCCGACACCTTGTCGGCACTGACGAAGAGACAAAGAGACCAACAAACCATGTCGGTTCCCGGCATCCCGCCGGCACTGATGAGGAGACAAAGAGACCAACAAACCATGTCGGTTCCCGGCATCCCGCCGGCACTGATGAGGAGACAAAGAGACCAACAAACCATGTCAGCTCTCGGCGCCCTGTCGGCACTGATGAAGAGACAAAGAGACCAACAAATTAGGTCAGCTCCCGACACCCCGTCGGCACTGGCGAAGAGACCAAGAGACAACAAGCCAGCTCAGCTCCCGACACCCTGTCGGCACTGGCGAAGAGACCAAGAGACAACAAACCAGGTCAGCTCCCGACACCCTGTCGGCACTGACGAAGAAAAAAAAAGAGACCAACAAACCGGGTCAGCTCCCGACACCCTGTTAGCACCGACGAAGAGAAAAAGAGACCAGTACACCCACGGGCACCGCCCGGCTCATCCTTCGCCAGCGCTACCCGTGGGTGGGGGGCATTTGTGGACACCAAAAATTGCACACCCAGATGTCCTACTCGGACCAGCACTAACAACGGCACCAAGTGAAGAAGCCCCGTAGAGACTGGTCATCCGGACTCCCCAAATATGCACATTGCTGTGAAGCCGTCCCCGGAGTCACGACGGCGAAGAGAAACCAACTCCCGGGAAGCTCACAACCTGTGGCCCCCGAAGAAGATCAAACAAACCATAATTTTGAGCACAAAACGGGCCCAAGTCAGCCCCAGGGGCACACCCTGGTGGCCTTCAACGGCACACCCTTATGGTGGCCTTCAGCGGCACAGCCCTTGGGAGCACCAGCGGCACACCCAGGCCTTCAGCGGCACGCCCATTTGCCTTCAGCGGCACGCCCAGTGGGCCTTCAGCGGCACACTCTTTGGTGCCCTCCAGCGGCACACTATGAAGTGCCCTCCACGGCACACTTTTTATGCCCCTAGCGGCACACTATGAAGGGCCCCCAGCGGCACACTATGAAGGGCCCCCCCACGGCACGCTCTTTGTGCCCTTTAACAGCACACTTCTCTGGGCCCTCAGCGGCACGCCTTTTGCCCTCTTCAGCGGCACGCCTACAGTGTCTTACAGCGACACACTTCTTCAGCCCGCCAGCGGCATAGCGTGAAGGTTTTTCAACGGCCGAGTGACGTGGCGCCCATGCGCTATGCATCCTTGGCGCGCAGTGAGCTGTCTGAGGTGTCAACCAACCGTTGGACCACGCAGGCTACTCCCCTGACAGCCGGGACAGAAGAAGTCAAACCCCATGATGAAGCCGCTTCCCGCCTCCGACGGCCGTGTTCGAAGGCTCCCGTTGCTGGGAGTATAAAACCACTCCCATTCCAAGCAAAAGGGGAGGACAACAAAGAGAGGGGACGGACACACACACAGACACGCAGAGAAAAGAGAAGAAGGGGAAGAAGAAGAGAAGAAGAAGAGGGAGGCGCTTGCCCTCCTGCTGCTCCGTCCACCGCCGTCCACGCAAAAAAGGAAGAGAATGAAAAGAGAGAAGAAAAGAAGAGAGGAGTGAGGTTTGGGAGGGGCGGAGCCCATGCTCCGTTCCCCTTCCCACCTTGTATTTTCATTTTCTTTTCTCCTCTTTTGTTCCTTGTTTTCCCCCTCTCCGTTCTTGTGCTCTTTGGTTTGCCTCCTCGCCTATAGCCTTAGCTCGGGCATGCTTTGTAATGTATACAGCCGATTACAGCACTTTTTTTTATGAATGAACAAACCCCCCTCCTTGGGCCTCTGTCTTTGTCTCCGTTGGGTTGAATCGTTACATGCATTTGGTCGTCTCCTTCTTCCCCTCTAGTGGCTTGAGTTTCTTGCACCGATCTCCCCCTCCTGCCGGGGTCCTCCGTAGGGCCTTTAGCCCTCGCACTGGCTCACATGCCCAAAGGGAGCCGCCCTCCTTTCTCTTCTACGTACTCATGCCTCTGCCTCGAAGCCCTCCTCTTTGAGCCCTCTTCAGCCTGCCAAGTTTCCTTCAAAACCTGCCAAACTCAATCCCCCATCCTGGGGCACTCAGGCCTCTTTGACCGGCTCACCCTTCGGTTCTCCTAGCCAGCATTCATGTGACCCCTCCATATGCCTCCAGCGGCACACTCTTCCGGCCCTTGGCTGGCACGTCCATATGCCCCTAGCGGCACACCCTTCCGGCCTTGGCCGGCACACCCATAACAGCCCCCAGCGGCACACCCTGTAGGCTCTTCCCCGGTGCGCCTTTGAGGCCTTTCGACGGCACACCCATGCTCCCTTCAGCGGTACGCCTGTCGGCCCTTCAGCGGCACACCCTTGGTCTCCCTAGTCCTCAAACACCCTCTGCTCGTCCTTGGCCGGTATGCCTTGGCTAACCCCCAGTCCACCCTGTCTAGCCTTAGAGGTCTTCGGTTCGTTGTTTTCCCCGTGTTTTCCGAGGTTTTATCAAGGTGTTGCCGCCCTCGGGCGCCCACCTCCAGTTGTCGGGTTCCGCCACTCCATGTGGGCGCATTCCCTTTATCTCCCTTACGCTCGGGTCAAGGGGAGATGCTACCGAATTTTTTGTCAGAAAATAATAGTACGTTAAAAAAGGCAAAAGGAAGCAACAAACGAACAGAACAATCAATGATAAAACTTTCCAACTAAGCAAGCCACTACCGGTGATATGAGGAGAGCTAAACTGATTAACAACATAACATATCAAACGTTTGACATGTGAAAAGAGGCTGAACAAAATAAAGGGAAGGAAGAATTTACATAAAATTACATGAGAATCAAGAAAAGAAGAAAAGAAAAGCCTTAAAACAAATAACGGAGGAGTGGACCTTCGCCGGTACGCCCGTTTCAGCCTTCACCGATACACTTTATCAACCTCCCAGCGGCACACCCCAATGACCCTTCAATGGTGCACCTTGCTAGACCTCTAGCGGCACACCCTGCCAGCCCTCCAGCGGTACACCCTTCCCAACCTTCAGCGGCACACCCCTTCTCACCGTCTCACTCTCCGTCTCTCCTTCCATCTCTCTCACCGTCTCTCCCCCTCACCGGTAGGCTCTCTCCCTCCGTCTCACTCTCTTCCCCTCACCGTCTCACTCTCAATCTCCCCCCGTCTTTCCCTCCGTCTCTCTCACCGTCTCTCTTTCTCTCGCCATCTCTCATCGTCTCTCCCTCCGTCTCTCCCACTTTCCCTCTCTCCCTATCTCTCCCATCATCTCTCACCGTCTCTCTCACTCTCCCTCTCACTGTCTCATTCTCTCGATCTCCCTCCGTCTCTCCCTCCGTCTCATTCCTCTCTCTCTCTCTCTCTCACCATCTCTCTCACCGTCTCACTCTCCGTCTCTCCTTCCATCTCTCTCACCGTCTCTCCCCCTCACTGGTACGCTCTCCCTCCGTCTCACTCTCTTCCCCTCACCGTCTCACTCTCAATCTCCCCCCGTCTTTCCCTCCGTCTCTCTCACTGTCTCTCTTTCTCTCTCTCTTTCTCTCGCCATCTCTCATCATCTCTCCCTCCGTCTCTCCCGCTTTCCCTCTCTCCCTATCTCTCCCATCATCTCTCACAGTCTCTCTCACTCTCCCTCTCATCGTCTCATTCTCTCGATCTCCCTCCGTCTCATTCCTCTCTCTCTCTCTCTCTCACCGTCTCTCCCTTTGTCTCTCACTCTCTCCCCCTCATCGTCTCTCTCCCTCTCTTCTCCCACCGTCTCTCTCTCCTCTCCCTCCATCTCACTCTCTTCCCCTCACCGTCTCACTCTCCGTCTCTACTTCCATCTCTCTCACCGTCTCTCCCCCTCACCGGTACGCTCTCTCCCTCTCTCTCACCGTCTCTCTCTCTCTCTCTCTCATCGTTCACTGACAGCAGCAATGCTTGCATGCTCACCAAGTCCATACATTAGCAAGTCTGCACATTGACATAGTCACACTAAGTCTGTACAGCCTGTGCCTCATGCATTTGTGAACCAAGTCTATACATTCCTTGACAGCATGTCTGAACCTTAATAGATGAAGTCTATACATTCATCCGTTGATAGTTCGGCAAGTATGTACATCCATCCGTCTCATTCAGCGTCTCATGCTAAGTCTGTACATCGCATGCATTGCATACAGCAAGTCTATACATTGGAGCGTCTCATGTACCGTCTCATGCTAAGTTTATACATTGCAGCATGCATTCATTCAAAGTCTGCACATACATCCGTCTCATTCAGCGTCTCATGTTAAGTCTGTACATCGCATGCATTGCACACAGCAAGTCTGTACATCCATCCGTCTCATTCAGCGTCTCATGCTGTGTCCCATGCTAAGTCTATACATTGGTATCTTTACCTACGTTATACCTGCAAAGTCTATACACTGTCTGTGCATAACATGCAAAGTCTGTATATCCTCGTGGTCTGTTCACGCATCATCTCCTCCAGCCCTTTCAGCGGTACGCTCCACATTCTCCCAGCAGTATGCTCCCCCAGTGCCTCAGCGGTACGCTCCACCCTTTACCCTTCAGCGGTACGCCCATCTTCAATCTTCAACGGCACACTCTTAAATTCCCCAGCGGTACACACATCGTTCACCTCTTAGTGGTACACTCTAGCCTCCATCATCTCCCCAACGAATACACATATGTATGTAATAAAAAGGGAGGGGCCTATATAATAAAAAGAACGGAACGAATAAATAAATAAAAAGGGGGGATATAACGCACACGCAAAAAAAAAAGAGGAATCCATGAACAACAAAAAAGGATGAATAAACTGCTACATAATAACAACAATAAGCAAACTATGACCAAATAAATCATAACAAGGGATAATAATAATAACAAACTAAAAGAAAATAATAATAAATCAACAAACCATAACAAAAATACTAATAACAGTAAACTCAAGAGAAAGACAATAATGAATAAATGAATCATAACAAATAATAATAATAATAACGAAAAATAATAACAAATAAATAAATAATAATAAAGTGAATAATAGTAATAACAAACTCACCAAAAGGTAATAACAGAAATGATAAACAAAATCTAAATAGTAATAAAATGATGATGCGCCCTGCAGTCTCGTTCTCCTCGGGGCCCGATATGAAGGGAATATTAACGCCGCCCCCTCCAAGTCGGGCTCGAACCTTGGGAACCATCCCAATGTGGCCGTAACCCGACATTGCTCTGGGCCGATAGCTCGTCAAACCGGACTCGTCTACGTTGGGATTCGTTCCCGCTCTTTCATTTAGATTGCCGTAAATTCGGCACACATTTGCACGGGTTTGTTTCCGTTTACGTCGTGCCTTCAATACGGACTTTTGTCCGAACATAAAGTGGTCCATGAACGACCAACAAAATCTGAATGGAGCGAGACAACTTTCGTCTTCCCCGAACCCAACACATGGGAATATCGATAAGGCCTTCATGGGTTATGCTGGGACCTCGGGTCCGTCCCGATTATGGTCACTGTCTGACCCATATCCTCGGCCTATAGCCCGCTCCCTTTGAATACGTTTTTGGTGTTGGAATATGGTCCCGGGACTCTTCCCCGTTGCCCTCCGGCAGCGAGAACATTAATGATGCCCACGCAAACCTTGTTTGGACCACGGGAGGCGCCCCCGGAATGGTCCCGACTCGATCTCGCACCGGGCCAATAAATTCGCTAGTTTCCTGCTATACCAACCGAGATTTAACCGAATGTTTTCAGTGTCTTGGAATAATGTATTTGCCGTATCACGGCATGCATGTGTTCCGGGTCTTCCCACGACGATTGCGATATTTTCATACCTAACACCCGTTCGAACATTAAACGGTCTCCCGAATGACCGACATGTTTCGAACTTCCACTTCCCTAGATACAGGGCCTTCCAGCCGATTCAGGGGATATCCCCCGTCGCCCTTGGGCACCGGAAATGTTAATGACACTCATGCGAGTCTCACTTCGACCGTGGGGGGGCCCACCGCAGTATGGTCACAACTTGCTCTCGCACCGGGCCAACAGATTTACTGGGTTTTGACCGCTCCAACCGAGGCTCAGCCGAATGTTTTCCGTTCTTCCGAACAATAAATTTGCCGTACCTCGGCATACATGCGTTCCGGTTTTCTCGCGACAATCGCGATTCTCTCGAGACGGAGATCTGTCCAAACATTAAATGGTGAGTACACGACCAACATGATCTCGAATGGTTTTCTTCTCGCCCTCGCACGAGGATTTCAATATCCCGTAATAGACCTTCCATGCAATTGATTTCTTGGCCATGAGGCCCTGAATCCCGACGATTAATCAAGGGTGTTCCCTCGTATGGGGGATGTAAATGACGTCGTGACCTTTATGGCACGGCGGGTTTTGGTCCCGACACGAACCACACAATCGTCTGACGAAGTCAGGTCGAGCTCACCGTGGGCTCCTCAGAGCCTGAATAAATTGTCACTTTGTGACTGGCACGCCCACGCACTTAATAGACGAATCAACCATTCCCGAATAGGCGAGAACAATAACAGGCGATCGAAAAGTGCGTCCACACGTGGAGATCCTCTGACAGGCGTGAATAGCGTGGGGAGGCCAACGGCGTGGCAGGTTCACGGCGTGGGGCTTCAACGCGGACGGCGAAGTCAACGGCGTTCAGTGGATCGAGGGAGAACTGACGGAGGTGAAGGTGGTGTCCGGTGGAGCTCGTCGACGTGAGGGGGCTGCGCAAGCGGAGGTGGTTGCGGTGGGCTCGTAACGAAGACGGTAGTGGCGTCGAAAGGGGGGGGGGCTGCAGCTGTGTGGTGTGTGTAGGAGAGATGGCCGAACGAACGATGAGAGTGGAGGGTGTGTTATGCGTAGAAGAGAGGGATGGAGGAGAGATGATGGGGATAAGAGAGGTGAGAGACAGGAGAGAAAGGGACATAAGAGAGGGAGATTCCCTCTGCCGGGGCAGTTGGGAAAAGAAGACAAAGAAGAGAGAAAATCGGTTAGAGATGTATGAGAGAGAGAGATAAGGTGGGGGTGTGCATAAGATGGAGACGTACGAGAGGAGATTAATAATAATAAAGATGGGATTAATGAAAAGAAAGTGAAGATTAGTATAAAGATAGGTACATATATCATTATGTTTTTTTGTGTTTTTATATTGATTTCTTTTTTACATTTATATATATACACATATATATAAGCTTTCATTTTTTTATTTTGTTTATTGAGATTTATTTTGTTTTATTATTTTTATTTTTTCAAACACCTTTTCTCAATTTTTTTGATTTTTTAATAACCCTTTTGAATTTTTTGTATTTTCTTATAACCTTTTTTGATTTTATTTATTATTATTATTATTATTTGAATTTTCTTATAAGCTCTTCTTAATTTTTTTTATAAGCTATTCTCTTTTTTTGTATTTTCTCACCTTTTTTGATTTTTTTATATTTTTTATGTAAAACCTAAAAAATGACTAATCACCCACATAATCAAATGTGTAAGCCACTTTGAGGCATCACGGTACAATATGAGATTTACCCAGGAAAAATGTGAAAACGACATATCTACAACTGCCCTGCCTTGGCATCTGCTTTGTAGGGACATGACATGTAATGGAATGAAATGCATGGAATGAAATGGAGTGGAGTGAAAAGCAGATGCCAAGGTGTGATGAGACACGCCTTCATCATTCTCCTGATGGGAATCTTTCCGAGTTTCACCGAAGTAACCTTAAAGAAGGTCCTCTGAAATCAGTCATTGTTTGGATGGTAAACAAACAAGGAAGGACAAAATGTACTCTGGGGCACAAACAACTAAAAGGACCAACTTCACGGTGCGGAAGTACGTGGGTCGTAGGCTTGTAGGTTTCACCATTGGAGAGCGGTTACCAGCCATTGTGGACGTGCTACAGTCAAGGTGGGTCCGGGGGGAATAAAAGAGATGAACTGGAGATAAACCCAAACAATGGTTTCTCCCAGAGAAACATCCTAAGGCGACCTCGGGAAAACTCAGTACTCGACTCAGAATGGAATATCTCATATTTAAGAGTGTTTAGACACAGTGGCTTACACAATTGACTTAAGTGAATGATTTTCACAGTGAGATCAACTAGCCAAGGGTAATATTGTTAAGCTGCGGAGGCTGAGTCAGGACACCGATTCGATGAGCCGGTAATGAGCCGGAGCCCGTTTATCGACACACCGAACGGAACCGTCGTCCCCGTTCTAGCACAACTTAACGGCATGTCCGTATGCTTCGAACTCTCTTGGAGTTATCAGAGTTTGAACTCAAACTCCAAATTCATTCAAGACATACGGCCCTTGACATGCTCTAATAGTATAGATACAATACAGGACACAATGCGGAGATGATACATGTGGGAGGGAGATGATCCATTTTTTTCTTTTTTCTTTTCTTTCATCTTTTTTCTTGCTTTTCTTTTTAAAATTTACATGTAACAATTACACAACCGTGATGAAACACAATTATCAGCATAATCATAACAGGACAGAGTTATTAAAGCAATCATGACAAGACAAAACAGAATCATGACGAGACATGATTATTAACATAATCATCAAAAGACATAATCATAACATGACCAATCATACAAGAGTAATAATCATAACACGACAAACTGCTGATGATGACTTTGATTCCTTTCTATTCTATACGTAGCTCACATTCGAGCTAGGAAGAAGCACAAGCACGAATTCCCTGAAGGGAAGCAAGAGAGAAAGAGTGATCGTAGCCATTTGATTTGAGATGGAAGGCGAATCCTCGCATCCCATGAAGAGAAGCAGGGCTAGCAATGAGATCCAACAGCTTAGGGACCTTGAAGGGCATCTGAGTGAAAGAATTCACTCACGGCTGGTAAGTTAACTCATTTTCTAATTTCTGGATGACTTCTCCTTCACTTTCGCGGTATTTCCTTTACTTTTCAGCAATATCCTCTCTTCCCGGGCCCAAGGAAATTCTCAAAGCTGCCCTGGTTATCAAAGCTCACTTCCAACATAACCATCGGCATGAGAGCTGTGATTTCAAAGTGGCATCTCCAAGGGCTGGTGATTCACGCCAATCATTATGACAAGATTTACATGGACTGGGCGGCCATGGGTGCACTAGTAGAGGTTTGGCACCCTCAAACTCACACCTTCATTTTCCTAACTTTCGAAGCAATAGTTCTTCTTGAGGAGGTGGAGCTGCTGCTTGGTTTGAAGAGATTTAAGAAAGATGGCAAGATAAAGATCTCGCGCATGCTGAAAAAGGTGACTTCTGAGAAGGTTCTCGGAAGTTTCATGCCATCGAAAGCGATCAAGGCGGTCCAAACTCAACAGGGGATCAACTTACAAAAACTTGCAGAATGGACTATGAGTGCCCTGGAAGAATCGAAAAGTGATGATCAGCTGGAGAAACTGATGAAGGGGTTCACAATCTGCTTGGCGGGAGCTCTCTTATTTCCTTATACTGACAACATAGTGGAGGAGGACCAGTTGAGCGCCATCTGTGGGATTTGGGATGGCAAGAGAGTGGGGCCCGCCGTCCTCGCCTACCTTTACAGTGGTCTCACGGCTTCCAGCATGGGTAAGCCTCCTTTCGGTTGCATACTCCTTCTAAATTGTTGGATTGACTTGCATTTCAAATTTGACCACCACGAGGGGATGGCGACTACCTCAAAAATCTTCCAACAAAGTCCACTTTACCACATAGCCGACGTGTTAGGCTTTAGTGGTAATGTGGTAAATCGTGCTCCCTGGTTGAAGAAACGCGAAGACTGGTGGAATCACTACAACACGATGATGCAGAACATGTTCACTTATGCGCCAACATGTCTGCTCTCATGTGAACTCCTCACGCGGTCTTCCCCAGATGCAGAGCTGCAGCTTGTTGGCGCGACTGAGTTTGTTCTATACAATGCACATCGGTGTTATACTCAGATCGGCCTCCCTCGCCATTCATTCCCAATGTTATCTGAAATTCCTCCTCTGAGGAAGAGGGAGCTGGGTACGGAGGGAGATGCAAACGACGTGAAGGCAATCAAAGCATCGTGGAAAGCAAGTGTTCCACTAAAGGTAATGGTGTCTGTAAATGAGGACATGGAACTGTGGAAAGCTTACGTAACCCAATTGGGGAATTTAAGGCCCGAAGTGCCTAAACCCCTTGTGTAGTCCTCGTTTTGAAATAAAAATAAGGCCTTAATGCCATTGCACATGCTTTGAATCTCCTCCACCCCTTTTCTATAAGCGGCTGAGATGACAGACGCCGGAAGATCAGAGCAACTACAACACGAGGAGTTGCCCTGAGATGCCCTGAAGCCGAAAGTTTCTCTCCAAATGGCGAGGAGAGAAATAAAGCAAGAGACAATAGAGAGAAAGGCAAAGACAAAGTAGCACAGGAGGCCCAGGAGATGGAGCTCTGAGAGAAAGAGCATCCAGACGTGGCTTGCTCTGTAGATTGGAGGGGAGTTGGAGCTCATGGCAGAGGAACTCCTGGAGCTGGTACAATCTCCATCGGTAAAGCAAAGGGCAGCTCAACCAGCATCCTCGTCTTCAAGAGCTTCGCGGCCATCGGGGTTGCAAGAGAAGCAGGAGGACGAGGAAGAGCACTGCCAAAGAGCGTGTGGTACGGCAAAGCGATTGCTGCGTCACGGAACTATAAAGGGCTTCCAAGGGACTTTTTGCCTTCAGAGAGAGAAGAAATGTAACCAGGAGGGTGATGAGGATTAGTGAATGACTTGCACACCCACTCTCTCCTCGTGACGGGCACAAACCTTTATATAGATGTATGAGTGGAATGGCTTGGTTTGAACGCGGCTTGTTTGCCCTTGATGCGTTCCTTCTGCCCTACGGCTCTTCTCTACCACATAAGTTCCCATGTGAGATGCTCGACGAGATGTCTCCTTAAAACACGGAGCGGTGACTCACGATAGCCCTGATTTTCAAAGGGAATCTGCCACCGACTTCAACAATAACGGCCCCCTAGTGCTGTTTTCCCACGTGAACGTCCCGCATTTTTTTCTGTGCGCTAAAAGTAGTCGCAATAAGACAAGGGACACGAGGAATCTTTGGACCGAATAGGAGTGGCGGGTCAACAAATCACGGATGCGCTCCATTTACTCCACATGGCGAAGTGGCACGCGAGTGTACCGTGGCCATGACTTTCAAAGGAATCTACCACCAATTTCAACAACGTCGGCCACTGGTCCTGTTTTCCCACATAAATGTCCCCAATTTTCTTGTTTGTGCTAAAAGTAGATGGAAAGGGACAATGAACATGGGGAATCTTTGAACCGAATAGGGAGGACGAGTCAACAAATCACACCTCCGAATCGTTCACTCCACATGGTAGAGTGAGCGCAAGAGTAAAAAAGAGGGTGACTTGTCGCAAAGGCTGTTGCTAGGGGTGATGGTGATAGATGCATATCACCTTCTTTCCGATCCTATAAATACCTTCCCTTTCACTCGACTTGGAAGCACCGAAGTCGTAAGAGCTGACCCGAAGAGTGAAGATTTGTAAAAGGGGGTAGTGAGTGTTGCTCAACTTCAAGATGGAGGGTGAATCTAGCTTCAGAGCGGAGGGTGAGTCTTCCCGCTCCTCGAAGAGAAGCAGATCTGGTAGCAGCTCCAGAAGACTCTCAGAAGTCGAAGGACAACTGAGTGAGAGGACCCGATCACAGCTTGTAAGTGGATCCCTTAGTTCCTTTCTTCATCCTTTCTTCTCCGTTCTTCCTTAGCAAAAGCTCCACTTTCTCACTTCTTGCGTATGTGCAGAGCATGATGAGATCGCACATCTCGTGGGAGCTGGTGGTAGCGGCCTATCGAGGTCTCCCGGACTTCCAGAAGGCCAGATTAGACGTGATGGGGTTCGGGGCCTTCCTCAGAATCTAGCCGATCAAGCTCGACCTTGCCCTTATCCAGGCACTGCGCGAAAGATGGGACCCGATAAGTCGGGCATTCCTGATGTCTTGGGGGCACATGGTGCCCAGCCTTGAAGACGTGGTCCGGATCATGGGCCTTAAAGTAGATGGGGAGGCAGTGACTGACGTCACTTATGCGGACTACCGAGAAGGTGCCCAAAAGCTGCTGGGGCTAGACCTTGACGGTCGGAAGAACAGGTCAGTAGCCAAGACGTCCATCATGGAAGCATTAGGGCTCACTGATATTCGTCCACGGGATGATGAATCCCTAGAGGAATTCATGGAGAGGGCTGAAAGAGGTGCCCGCGCTGCATACTGCGTGGATGCCAGCAACTGGGAAAGGACCAACATGGATCTGAGGAGGTTCCTCATCTTTCTGTTGGGCAAGTTGCTGCTGGGCTCGAAGGGAGACAATATACACTGTCGCTTCCTGGAGTTGCTCGTGGACTTGGAACGAGTAGGACAATACGCCTGGGGAGCTGCCGTGTTGGCACATCTGTTTACAGGTCTGTCGCAAAGGACAGGCCGAGAGGTGACAATAAATGGGTTTACGCCCTTCATCCAAGTAAAAGATTATTTTTGGTTTTTGTTTTATGCTTTTTTTGTATTTGTTGATGCCAATGGACATGATGGAGTAGCTATGGAGCTACTATTACCTTCCAATGGGGAGAGCTCGGCACTGGCGGCCAATGATGATCCCGCTGGCTAGACGGTGGCAACCCATCATGAGTACAACACCTCTATCCTACCAACTGATGGTATTGAGATGGGAGCTGCAAGAGTTTCCTGCAACAATGGTAGGATATATTTTTTTCTATTTTTTTTGTTTGTTTTGTGTTTTTGGCTAACTAAAAAAATATGCACAACTCAACACAGGTGAACTGGAGACCTTACTCAAACATGGTCGATGTCGACCAGTCGTGGGTAATTGAAAGCCGTGCCCGATTCGGGCGGGACCTCTGGCTTCACTGCTTGAATGAAATTGAGCCACTAAGGCTACGATTAGCCATGAGGACCCTAGGGCTTGCCCAGGAATGGGTGGATGTGACCACATCACCCAGCGTCGGGAAGAAGACGCGTGGGCCGGCAACCTGTGTTGATTGGAGGGTGCGCTTCCCCGAACAGTATGAAGACTGACAACGGGGAGGCACACTCGTGGAATCACATGCACAAGACAGTGAAGATTACCTACGCCTCTACAGGGCAATGTATGCGGAGAGGCTCCAGCTTGGAGGACTTATGGAGGTAAAGTAAAAACACCATTTTTTATCTTTTACAATTTCCATTTTTTTGATTTTTTGTGAACTCAAGGGCCGTAACTGTAGGATGCCCGTGACACCATAATAACGAACTTACGAGCTCGTTTGGCGGACACGGAGCAAGAGTTGAATGACACCCGAGCGGCTCTAGGTTCATCAGTAAGTGTATATGTACATGCTCCTGATATGATTTGAGATTCACGGTGTTAACCACTTAAATGTCACCTCTCGTGTGCCGCAGCGTGCCCAGCTCGATGCAGTTTCATCGACGATGGGGGCAGACGGCATTTCTTCCAGTCTATGGATTCCTACTTCAGAGCTAGATTTACTCCACGAGTAGCTTGCTCATGCCACACAAAGGGCTGCAGAGGCAGGAGGGATGCTTTCTGCACAGGTGAGGGTCTCACCATTTAATATCCCTTGTTCAAGCATTGCCATATGCCTGAGATAATGTGTATGGCAGGAGAAAGAAACAGAGGAGGCACTCGCGCATGTCGCGTAAAAGGAGGCTAGAATAGCCGAGCTGGAAGAGGAACTCCAGCGTCGTCCAGATGACGACTCCTCAAGGGATGCTGTGGAGCTAAGGATCACCCTTCAGCTGGAGAGAGAAGACAAAGCAAGAGAACGTGCCGAAAGAGAAAAGGACAGGGAACGCGAGAAGGCCAAGAGATCAGTTGAGAAAGAAGAGAAGAGGGCCTTGGAAGCCCAATTATTTGAATTGAGGACCAGTCTCGGCCTCGCTGAGCAGTGACTGAAGGATGGCGAGGAACGCTACCGAAGAGCACGAGAGCGTGACTTTCGTGTTAGTAGCTTCTTTGCTGCCCCCGCAGATCGACGCCGGGGTGTGGAGATGGGAAGAGGGCCACAGAGCAGTAGAAGCACCGCTTTTCATGGTTGGGTAGCACCCTCAAGAGCGTCGTGCCCGGAGAGTGGCGGGACAAGTAATATGGAGAAAGAGGGTGGAACCTGATGTAAGCTCTCTTTTTGTTGCTTGTTTTTAGTTGAGAGTGGAATAGAATAAAAGTTTTGTGCTTGATTCTCTGTTTCTTTCTGATCTCTCAAATCCCTGCACACATCTAAGCAAACAAGTCAGTATTTCTGTTCTGACTTGCCCCTTGCTCAATGAGCAAACGTGGTTTTAAACTATCCTTGATAACGAGTCAAGGGGCAAGCCCTTATTAACAAAGGCAATAATAAAGGATGAATGCGACACACACAAGCACACGGATGCAAATGAGAATTGAATAAGATGCTGCATACAAACATGCGAGATGCAATTTTTTTGTGTTTTGTGTGTTTATTTATTTTTTTGGTCTTTTACATTTCCATTTTTTTGTTTTGCGTATATTTACATTTTTCTTCTTTTTTTGATGTTTTGGTTATTATTATTATTATTTTTTTTTTTGCTACTGCATGATGACCAACCCACATAGCATCTAACCTGCATGAGGACAAGAGCCTCTTACTAACCTCCCACGCATCCTAAGTGCACATCTAGGTTGATTTGGGCCTCTAGACTCTTCGAATGATAATCCCGCCGGCTAAGGCTTATCCTGATGACAATACCGTCATGTCATGCTTAGGCTCCCAGTTGCTTCCGACCACAGGGATTCACCCAAAAAGTGTTCGAGGTAAATGATTTGCCCGACCCGGGTCTATTTCCTCACAACTCTAGATGGTATATGATGGAACACCATGGAACCCAAATGACCAACCGCGCGACGCTGACCCAGAATCAGACGCCGTCGCACCCGTAGGTGACGCACTTGCATTGGTCTAAGCCCGAGGTTAGACTAAGAATACATTAAGATGGTAGGCATGGGTCTTGACCGGCCAGAAACACGGAGACTCCTTCGTGGCAATGGCTTCTGCTTTTCAAGATGGACAACCATATGTTGATGTTAAAAGGATGTTGCAAGTTTTGGCGATTTTCACCCTTCAGGAACTCCATTGAGCCTTCATCTTTAGAGGAAGAAGGAAGAGTATAGGGGGTAAACCTCCTGAGAGGACCGGCAAAATCGTTAACCCGACGAGCCAGTAGGGGCGCACTTAACTTCCCATTTCGGGCAACTTCAGACCAAATCTTGAGCATTTACATCTCATGACCCCTTTTGTATAGAATTTGACTTTCAGTCAAAGGGGTTTCATTTGTGGGATCAGGCACGGTTACGACCAGGCTTTTCACTTGACTTTGATTTTGTTCTTTTTTTCTAATTTTTTTGGATAGATTTTTGCGAGGGACATATTATTTTGACATTATGGAATCCCTCTTGGATGCCTGCGGGGACACTGCCCTCTTCTCATGCTCTGATCCATGCTCGAGAAATTGGATCCTACTCTTACCCTGGGGGGTTGTGTTTGTGTTTCCCATGCTCAGTGTTTTAAGGGCGCCGGCTGTCTCATTCGATCGAGAAGAGAAAGAATAAAGACTACGACTTTCTTGGAGACCCTCTGGGTGAGGTCTCAGCATAAGCGATGCTACCGATTCTGGATAAAACACGTAAATGTGTACATGTTGACTTCCTTTGAGTGGGCATAGGCCGGACTGGCCGGAGGGATCTCCACGGTTCTGGTAGACCAAGACCTAGAACCTACCAAGTCTTAATGGGCTCTATCCTAACATGAATGTGAGATGTGATTACTTGATTGCATAGTGATCTCCAATCATTAACATTTGGAATTTTCTATTTTTTTGGTCTTTTCTTTTTTTGTTTTATACACATATTTTTGTTGTTTTCATTATTTTTTTGTTGTTTTCCTCTTTTCTTTTTTGTTTTTGTTTTTGACACTATGTACACCTATCTAAGGGTAGTACTTCTTAAGATAAAGCCCATTCCAAGGGTGGGATAACTCGACTCCCTCAGCATTGACTAGCCTATAGGCGTTGCCAGGATGCACAGCCTGAACCACGTATGGTCCTTCCCAATTGGGTTGGAGTTTAGAACGCGGCCCGCTAGGTTTTATAAAAATTCTTTCACTACCATTTCACCAACTTTGAATTTTCTCTCAATAACATTCTTTTGGTAAAAACGTGAGAGTCTATTTTGGTATACACGAGCATGCTCGGCAGCGGCCAGGCGCTTCTCGTCTAAGAGTTCTAATTGGGCAAGGAGAGAGTCACGACGTTCGTCGAGGGGAAGTTCCTTATCCAATTGTACTCTAAGAGAGGGAACTAAGATCTCGTACGGAACTACCGCCTCCATCCCGTAAGTAAGGGCGAACGGAGTTTACCCAGTGGGGGTACGGATTGAAGTGCGATAGGCCCATAGAGCTTCGATAAGCTTCTCTGGCCAATCCGAGAATCTGCTAGACTCACAAGTTTTCTTTATGATTTTAATCAGTATTTTATTGGTGGCCTCTGCTTGACCATTGCCTTGCGGATAATATGGTGATGAATGATGCAATGTAATTTTATACCTTTTGCAGAGATCCTGAAGATCCTGAGAAATGAATTGTGGCCCGTTGTCGGTGATGATAGTTCTTGGAATGTCGAACCTGGCGATGATGTTCTTCATGATGAACTTGCAGACTGTGGATGCCTTGATTTCCGCGTAGGCTTTGGCTTCGGCCCATTTGGTGAAGTACTCTGTTGCAGTGAGGATGACTGATTTTTGTTTAGTAAGGGAGTTGGGATCACCAAGAGGACCAATAATGTCAAATGCCCACATGGAGAAAGGCCATGGGGAGGATACTGGATGGAGAGAGGAAGATGGGGAATGGATCTTATCGGCGTGAAGTTGACACTTGACACACCTACGGACATAGATAGCACAATCTTCCTCCATGGTGGGCCAGTAAAAGCCTTGCCGAATGATCTTCTTAGCAAGCATTTGGCTGTTTACATGACCACCACACACACCTGAGTGTGCTTCCTCTACACACTTCCAGGACTCATCATCATCAAGACACCTCAGGATAACACCAGTGAGGCTTCTCTTGTATAACAATCCTCCGACAAGTGTGTACCTCTGGACTATTCTTCTTATGGCCCTCTTATCTTCTGCTGTTGCCTCTTCAGGATAAGACTGGTCTTTGCAATATTTGGCAATTTCATAGAACCATGGCTTCTCCTCATCAGCCAATTCTTCTTCCAATTCGACCAACATAATTTCCCTCTTCTCAACAACTTCCCCATCTTGGGCCATCCTTGACATTTTTTCCTTGACCCTTAAATAGGAAGGGTTGTGGATAGCAGGGAGGTGAAGCTTGTGGATGGAAATGGATTGAGCCCTTCTACCCAGAGGAAACCTTAATGATGATGCCAACGATGCAAGGGCGTCGGCCAGAATGTTCTGATTGCGAGGAACATGAACAAAGACCAACTTAGTGAACAATTTAGCAAAAGCAACAGTGAGCTCTTGATATGGCTTGAGCTTGGGATCGCGTGTGCGATATTTGGTAAGCACCTGGCGAAGAATAAGTTGACTATCACCTATGACACGTAATTCAGTGATCCAGAAGGAATAGGCAAGATTCAGACCTGCTAGAAGAGCCTCGTATTCAGCCACGTTATTGGTGATTGAAAATGAGAGCTGAAATGCCTCTGGGATAGTAACACCTTCGGGCGATAGAAGGATAATACCAATACCTCTCCCCTGGGAATTCAAAGCTCCATCAAAATATAATGTCCACATGGGGTCATCTGATTGAGTAATGGACATTAGTTCCTTATCTGGAAACTCTGATTGAATAGGATCGAACTTGGGGAGAGGGTGGTGAGCAAGATGCTTAGCTATGGCATAGCCTTTAATTGCCTTTTGCTGGATGTAGATGATGTCAAACTGAGATAGAAAACTTTGCCAGCGTGCTAGCCTATCAGTAAGGATAGACTTTTCCAAGAGAAATTTGATAGGATTCATCCGAGCAATCAAGTGGACTTCGTGAGCCATAAAGTAATGTTTCAATTTCTGTACCACCCACACAAGGGCGGCACATGTCTTCTCCATGGCCGTGTACTTTCGTTCACAGGGGTTGAGGAGTTTAGACAAGTAATAGGTTGCCCGCTCCTTGCCTTCCTCATTGATTTGTGCCAAGACGGCTCCCACAGAGTCGTCTAGGACTGAGATATATAGGATCAAAGGCTTATCTGGAATAGGTGGAGTGAGGACAGGTGGGTTGGCCAGGTATTCCTTTAATCCATCAAAAGTATTCTGACACTTGGAATCCCAATAAAATTTGGTCCCTGCTTTGGTCAACTCATAGAAAGGTCTACACCTTTACGAGTGTTGAGACATAAAGCGACGGATAAACTGCAATCTCCCAATTAATCCTCGAACTTCTCTCAGATCTTTCGGGGGTGACATATCCCTAATTGCCTTGGCCTTGTTGGGATCTATCTCAATACCCCTTTTACTTACAATAAAGCCAAGTAACTTGCCCGATGATACACCAAACACGCATTTTTTGGATTCATTTTCAAATTAAACTCACGCGATCTTTGCAACACCTTTGCAAGGACCTCGGGATGTTCTGCCCTAGTTTTGGATTTTACCAACAAATCATCCACATAGACCTCCAAATATATGTGCATCATGTCTTGGAATATTGCCATCATAGCCCTTTGGTAAGTGGCTCCATCGTTCTTCAGTCCAAATGGCATGACCACATAACAGTAAGTTCCCCAGGGAGTAGTGAATGACGTTTTCTCCTGGTCTTCTTCTACCAGACGGATTTGATTATATCCAGAAAATCCATCCATGAATAAAAGGGTTTCATATCCTGCCGTATTATCAATCAACACGTCAATATGAGGCAAGGGGAAATCATCCTTCGGACACGCGCGGTTAAGATCCCGAAAGTCAATACAAATTCTCACCTTACCATCCTTCTTCATGACCGGGACAATATTTGCCACCCACTGAGGATAAAGGACGACTCTTATGAACTTAGCTTTATGGAGCTTGTCGACCTCTTCCTTCATTTTCAAAGCCATTTGTGGACGGAAACGTCTTAACCGTTGTTTTACCGAGACGGACCCTGGTTTTAGAGTAAGACGATGTTCAACCAAGGTGGAATCCAAACTCGGCATATCCTCGTAACTCCATGCGAACGTGTCCTTTTAATCCTTAAGGACCTTAACTAATACCTCTTCTTCAGATGATAGTAAATTATCACTTATGAGGACAATCCTAGGGTCTTCCTCAGTTCCCAAGTTTATCTCTTTGGTGGACTCTTCTACAGCGGCTGGCGGCTCGTCAAATCTGCTCATTCCACTACCATAGGCGTCAGCCACGTCCTCATATTCTTCATCCTCTTCTTCAATGGGGTATTCCTCATCAGTGATTTCATAAACCCCATATCATTCATCAATCGTGCAATCATTTTCACATTCTATTTCTGGTAGTTGGATTGGATTTTCTAACAATTGAGGGATGGCTAGAAGGGCTCGACACCTGGTGGCTAGATCCAAAAGGAACCGACGGGGAATCTGCCTACCCTTAGATTTCTTCTTGGGCACTACCCTTGACTCATTATTCCTAACTTGACTGACATTATTTACAGAAGAAGAAGAAGAAACTGAAACTGAAGAAGATGGTAAAGAATGTACAGGGAAGGACCCCTCAGACGAGGGGAAGAGAAGGTCACTCAGGGGACCTTGAATGAGTGGCCCGTAAGTCGGGGTACACTCGTGGGAGATATAGGAGGTTTCCTCAAAGATGATGTGCTGTTGAGGAGTTGGGGAATTGGCGTTTTTTTTCATTTTCATTTTTAATAACAAAACAGTGAAAAGAAATTGGAGGTGAAAAGGGAATTACAGCTAAAGAATTGTATGGCTCATAGAGCAGATCGTGATTGAAAACCTAGCGCGAGTTAAGAAACCCACGCAGGTATATAAGTAAAGAAGGGGACCTGGGAAGATCATCAGACAACCGTCTGGCCTAGGAAGGAGACATCAACAAAGGCTGTGATAGGTGGGTAGAGAAAATGACGGCTAGTGAGCCGTCGGTGACAATGTTGGTGACGGATGATGACCCGTCGATGACAACACTCTCCTGACAAGGAGTATGCAGAGTTCTGGCAATAGTAGTGATATCCCCTGGCATTTCGGAGATCAAAGGTGGCCCTTCTAGATGTGGAGGTGAAAACATTCTTTCCAATACAATGGATATATCTGGTATGCCAAACCATTTATACCATTTACAATCCAAGTGGACAATCTTTCCTCTTTTTGGGGTTTTTGAACATCCCTCAGCTAAAAACACGTCCCGTAATCCCCCATGTGATTCTGATGGAGGATCTCCCATCTGGACGATGGGCCCCTTCTTGAAATGTGATGACAAAGTCCAAGTGAGGGGTTTCCCGTCTGATTCGAACGGGCCCTTAAAACCCAAGCCACCTCTACAGGTTGGCTTTGTCTTCTGCAATGGTCTCAGCCTTCCTTGCAGTTGTGCCCTAGACCTTTGCCATCTTGGTAGCCAATATTTCTCATAATCTCCCATCCTTTGGAACGGAAGAGGAGACGTGAGTTTGGCACAGGAAATGGCTCTTGTTGTGTGAAGGGGGCACGACAGGGATCATACACATCCCACAAGGATAGTATGGGCCGATGAGTCGGCCAGACCGAGGATAAAGAGGTGGTGATAGCATCCACTGTAGAATAGAGGGGCATGCTCATTACCTTGATAACCCATCCTTTATATGGAAACTTCAAACACTGATGGTTGGTGGATGGTACAACATTCATAGCTTCAATGTAGGTACGGCCTAGTATAGCCTTGAAAGTGGGATCCATATCAAGGATATGGAATTCCGTACAGACTGATACAAGGCCGAGTTCTACATTCAGGGTAATCATGCCCATTGACGGCCTTTTACTGTTGTCATAGGCCGTAACTGTGATCGAGGAGGGTATGACTTGTTCTTCTTCAACCCCACATGCTTGGAGAGTACTCAGGGAAATCACGTTTATAGACGCGCCCGTGTCCACCAGGCACGGGTCCACAGACACGCCATTGATTTTCACTGCAATGCACAATGCATATTTTCGAGCTTCCTTGGGGGCAAGCTCGTGATTGTGGAACATGATGGGCGGTTGTGTATCCATGGGCGTCAGGACTGCCGAGATTTTCTCCACAGGAAGATCCTCATTCACCATGACTTTTTGAAGATAGTCCCTTAAAGCTTCTTGGTGAGATGTGGATCTTTTGATCAACTCAAGGATGGAGATCCGGGCAGGCGTCTTATCCAGATGTTTTAGCAAGTCATACTGGGTCCCAGGGATGGACTCTTCTGACTGCTCTTCCTTATCTTTCTCCGACTGAGACTGTTCAGGGGCCTGACTATTCTGGAGAAATACCCGGTGGAACATCCTTCCACTCCAAAGCACCATTGCTTGTGGGTCTTGCTGCACCTCTATGGTATTGGATGTGGATTTTAGCAAGGGTTTGAGGGGTAGTGGTGGAGGAACAGTTGGTGGTATAGGGGTGATGACGGGTGTAGGGGTTTTGATTAGAGGTTTATCAGGTGGAGGTATAGTAGATGTAGAAGGGACCTCGGGTGATTGGTGGATAATAAGAGGTTTAGAAGGTAGAGAAGAAATGGAAGTAGAGGTAGAAGGGACTTCAGGAGAATGGTGGATGATAAGAGGTTTGAAAGGTAAAGGTAGATTAGAAGTAGAGATAACTTCAGGTGGATGGTGAATGATAAGGGATTTAGATGGTGGAGGAGTAGAGGAAATCTCGGGTGAATGGTGGATGATAAGGGGTTTAGAAGGTGGAGGGCGTATAGTGGAAGTAGAGGGGAACTCGGATGAACGGTGAATGATAAGAGGTTTAGATGGTGGAGGAGGAGGTTCAATGGGGATAGAGGTGGATGGCGTGTCATACGGGTAATGGGCGGTAAAAAGGTTAGAAGGTTGGGGTAGAGATGCGACAGAGCTAGGTGGTAAATTGGAGGGATAAGAAGTGACGAGAGGGTTTGGGGGTAAAGGAGATGTTGTAGATGGTATTTGGTGGTAGACTGATGGTGAATTGACGGCAGGGGTATGAATAAGAGGGCGTGATGGTTATGGAAAAGAAGAAGGACCAAATAGAGGTTGTGAAAGGGTTGAGTGGTGAGAAGATGTTGTTCGAAGAAGACGAGGAGGTTGATTAGTAACATGGCTGGTAGCAAGAATAGAGGTGCTTTCCAAATGCCAGGTTTGCTCTCTTCCAACTTCCGGGAAGGAAGAAATTGGATTAACCTGGTAGTTGGGCTGTTGGTGCTCCGGAAGCGGATTATGGATGATGCCCATATTAGGCTGCTGTTGTGGGGCCTGTTGAGACTGTTGTTGTTGTTGTTGTTGTGGTAATTATGGCCTAGGCGGAGGTCCCCTGGCTTTCAAGACGGCGATGTATCGCCTCATTTCATCCCAATCAATTTCACCATGATCATTCATATCATAAACGTAATCTTTAAAGTTGAAACAATTCTCCACCGTATGTCCCGGCTGCCTGTGGTAAACACAGTACCTAGAGGTATCAGCATTCGGGGGCCATGCGAGCTTTTCTTTGGGCAAAGTAAGTGCATTGGCAGCCATAAGGGCGTTGAAAATATCCGGTAGGGCTTCAGGCAATGGTGGATAATAGGCTCTTTTGGGACCAATGGGCCTCATTCGTTGTTGTGGTGGGCCATAATTTCTCGGGGGTGGAACTTGATAGTATTGAGGTTGTGGTTGTTGTTGTTGTTGCTGGGGAAGGAAGGGTTGAGGCATATTGTTCTGGGGTAAGTTGTTCTGAGGTAGAGGACGATAGGGAGCTGGACCCTGGTGAAAGGGTGGTGGACCCTGCTGAAAGGGTGGTCTTGACATTTGACGAGGCCTGTGGTTGGCTGGCTAGTTGGGGCTGCCAAGCACACTCACTTGTTCGTTTATGACGACCCCTTATGTTGTTCCCCCTTGGACACCGGTACCCGTCTTCTTAAACACTCTCGACTTTGGGGGTTCAAACATATGCATGATGGAGAAATCTTTTAATTGGGTCTGAATATACCGAGCCCTCTCATAAAGTTCCTCCATCGTGGTAAGCTTATTCATAGCCAAAATGTGTCTAAATTGCGGGGTTGCATTAGATACGACCATTTTCACTTGCTCGGGTTCTGAAAGGGTATCCTTTACCTTATCGGCCAGGGACCTCCATCTATCAGCATACTGGACAAAATCCTCGTCTGACCTCATTTTCTCAGCAAATAATTCGGTGATAGAAAGAGAGGGACCGACCCTATCCCGATACTTCTGTATGAATTTGGCTTTGACAATGTTAAAATCCTCAGCCTCACTCGGCTCTAGTGAATAGAACCATTCTAGAGCGGGACCATCCAATGATTTCCGAAAAAGGTAAGCCAGGGATTTTGGATCGTTCTGCCATGAGGAAGATTCATACATGAAATCCTTGATGTGAATGGAAGGATTACCCGTGCCGTTATACCTACGATATGTAGGCATTTCGGAGGGAGGGAGATGAAATGTGGGAAGATTTGGCATGGAAATGTCAGGGGCAGACTTCCCATGTGCCTCTTTCTTGAAATTTCGAAACTCCTCGTTCATTTCGTTGTATTTGTTGAGGAGGGACTGGGTGAGCTCCTCGGCAGGTGAAAGCGGGGCCTGCCACTGAGGCTGAGAAGGCCTCACAGGGACCTGAGAAGGGAACCCTGAACCAGAAGGGTATGGTGGCCCACCAGTGGACGGACCCGTTTGGGGTACCGTATGAAGGATGGCATGGATTTGAGATTGTAGAGGGGGAAATTGGTAAGAGACGGGCTGTTGACTCGCCTGTCCTTGAAGCGAAGAAGAGGGAGCGACATATGCATGTGATGGAGATGCAGTAGCCTGGAGCGGCTGTTGGTAAGATGTAGGAGCCAGAGTTGACTCCTGAGGAGGGGGAGAAACAGATTTCCCCTTTAAAATGGCCTGAAAGGCCAAAAGTTGCTCAGGGCTGAGCTGTGTACTGGCGAGGACACCTAACAGGGAAAAGATGTCCTGAGGCGGGGCTACTTCCCGTGAAATAGCGGGGACCTCTTGTGAAGTCTCACGAGAAGGGCCTGAGTCCATTGCATGGACGCGTGGGTCAACTGACTGACCACGGCCTGATTGGTTCTCTTCGAAAGAGTCGTGAGCCATTCTTGTAATTTTTCCAGAATGTAAAAGCATACACCAACAAACAAATATCAAAGATTAGCAGACAAGTGGATGATCTTACGCCGTTTTTTTTTTGATTTTTTTCTGTTTTAACTCTTTTTTTGTCCTTTTTTTTAACAAATATAAAAAATTCACACAAAATTTGCAAGAAAACCTAGTTACACCTTTATTTTACCGCCGTGTCAACTAGGGACACTCATCTCACCACGGATAGGTAACTAACTCCGGGGTACTTCAGTGGTACAACCTACCCAGTGAACGAAGAGGGAATCCTTCGATGTCGGGGACTTATGGAGGTCCCGATGGAGGAGATCCTAGTCCGTCGAGAGGAATTCCCAACGGAGAGTCCTTCCTTCACCGAGAAAGGTTAATCCTTAGAAAAGTAAAATAAAGGGGTACGTAGATGCATGAAATGCAGTACTGAATGAAATATATGTAACACAGATATAGCAGGAATAAATACACAAATGTAACAGGGATAACAATGATATAACAGATATAACAACAGTAAACAGATAGAGTAGGATATAACCGTTCTTCTTTCCGAGACACGTAGACCACTTGGAAACATAAGAAAGGACTATAAGAGTGCACGTGGTGCACGAGGGGGATGACATGGCACACGCGGGCGCAATAAGGAAGGGCACACGTGGGTGCCGAGTAGAGGGGGCACACGTGAGTGCTAAATGGAGGGGCACACGTGGGTGCCGAATGGAGGGGGCACACGTGGGTGCAGAATGGTGGGGGCACACGTGGGTGCCGAATGGTGGAAGCACACGTGTGTGCCAAATGGAGGGGGCACACGTGGGTGCCGAATGAAGGGGAGTGCACGTGATGCACGAGACAACGTTATCCTCTCAAGTAATCACGAAGGACCGGGGGAAGTGCACGAGGTGCACGAGGGGAGTGGGCGCACGTGGGCGCAATAGGGAAGGGCACACGTGGGTGCCAAAAGGAGGGACACACGTGGGTGTCAAGAGGAAAGGGCACACGTGGGTGCCGAAAGTTTGTGGGTAACCAAAAAAGCAAAAAGTAGGTCCCACCGTGATCGCCAGAGATGTGAACGTGTCACGTGGTGGACTGAGAGAGAGAGATGGGGTTTCTCCCTCTCTGAGTGAAAGGAAAAATAAAAATGATGAAATGAAAACGCGTGCGTAAAGAGGAGGCAAATAAAAAGAAAGTGGAGAGTATGGCCTGTAGATGAAACTGTAGTGGAACGTGGAGGACCTAGACTTATCGAACTCCGGTATGTGCGGAGATAGGGGTCCGAAGACCCTCTCATGCAAACTGGACCCCTTCCTGGTAGGCGTAACCTACCATTCCGAGGGCAGTTTTTCATATACTGAGTTCGTATCCTGGGACTCTACGTAGTAAAAATTGGCAGACACAAAGACATACGTAGACTCAGAATTTGGAACGGCATATCACTCCTCACACAGTTGTAATAACATGAATATAACAGAGAGTAAACAGACTACCACAGGACATTGATCCTGCGGAGTTTTAACAGTAATATAACAAAGCGTAAAAGAAAAGTGCTGAAAGTAAATGACCACGGTGAAATGACTCACCACGGCCAATTATAGTACAAATAGACTCGTGCGGAATTTAGCTATCCGCGGGTATTATAGACATAAAATAAAAATTACTACAAGCACGCGTTCGGTGGTGTGATCGCCAGGGACCGAGGGTCCCGAACTGGTTGATCGCTTTTGCCTTTAACGCGGGAATTGCGTGGGTTCCTTCTTCCTCTTCGTTCGACTGGCCGAAGAAGAGGGCTTTTGAGTGGTTACCCTGAAAAATGAACAAACACAGAAATAACAATTAAGTCAAGAAAGTGATATAATATAATAACAATTCATGGGATAAAACACTAATAACTGAAGAATAGACTAAAAATACAATAAAATGATAAAAGTAACAAACGAAGCCGCTGATGGCGATGCAAGCACGGGGGCGAGCGAGCGGTGGGACGAAACGACTTTCCTCGTGTATAGGAACACACGGGAGCACTAACAGGGCCGAGGGCCGCTTTTATTACTGCACGTTCAAAAGGGGTGAAATAAGACTAATATAAATAAAAACAAACAATAGTTACATAGATACATATAACTATCCACATATATATTTAAACATATATATGTATATGAGAGTAATTATGCATGATATATATATATATATATATATATATTTATATATTTATTTATTTTACTAATATACACAGGTATATGTATGTACATATATAAACACACACACACATATATATACTTATATAAATATATATAGGAACACACACACACACACACACACACACACACACACACACACACACACACACACACACAAATAGAGACACATATCCATATGAACATACATATATAAATATATATATATAAGATATATATAATATATATATATGTATATGATATATACGAAGGGAAAGAATACGTGAGGAAGGAAAAGAGAGCAGAAAGAAAGAGGGGGAAGTCTCTGGCGAGAGAGAGAGAGAAAGACAAAAGACAAAAGAGAGAGAGGGGAGTGGGAGAGAGATGAAGTGAGAGGGAGAGAGAGGGGGTCACGAGAGAGGTGAGAGGGGGAAAAGAAGAGAGAGAAAGAGGTGAGAGGGGGGACGCGACAGAAAGACAGAGGGTGAGAGAGAGAGGGAACATAGAGAGAATTGGAGAGAAGAAGAGAGGGGAGATGAAGAGAGAGGAGATGAGAGAGGGAAAGAGAAAGGAAATAAAATAAAAAAAAGAAAGAGAAGGAGATCGAGAGAGACGGAAGGGAGATGGAGAGAAGAGACAGAGGGAAAATAAAAAAAGAAGAAAGAAAAAGGGGGGAGAGAGAGCGCGAGATAGGGAAAGAGGAGAGATAAGAGAGAGAGAAAGAGAGAGAGAGCGGGAGAGTGATGATGAGGGAGTTAGCGGCGGGAGAAGGAGGAGAGAGAGAGGAAGCCGCGGCGGGGAGGAAGAGAGAAACGGAGGGGGAAAGAAGAGATGGGAGAGACTCGCGGGGAGAGAGAAGCAGAAAGAGAGAGAGGGTGAGGGAGAGATCGGCAGGGGGGATTAAAAAAATAAAAAAAGAGAGAGTAAGAGGGATCGAGAGGGAGTGGAGACGGTGGGAGGAAGAGAGAGAAGGAGAGAGAGGCCGCGGGAGGAGGCTCGCGGCAGGAGGAAGAGGACGGCGGCAACGCCGGTCGGTGGTGCAGGCCGCGGAGGAGATGCAGGTGGGTTGGCGGGCTTCGGCGGCGAGGTCGTCGCAGCTAGGAGAGGTAGCCGACGGTGACGATCTTGCGGACGGCTTCGGTGGCGAAGACGTGGGTGCTGCGGCGATGGTCGACGGTGGCAATGGCGAGCTCGACGGCGTGGTAGGTTCATGGCGTGCTCGTGGAGAACTCACGGAGATCGGAGACGGCGTCGTGGGGGCGTCCGGCGGTGAAGGCAGAGACGGACAGCGCCCGTGGGTGCATGCGGAGGGGCGGAGCTTGCGGGCGGTGAAGACGACGATGGCGCGGACGGCGCTGCGATGGTCGCGTGGAGATCCTCGGACAGGCGTGAATAGCGTGGGGAGGTCGACGGCGTGGCAGGTTCACGGCGTGGGGCTTCAACGCGGACGGCGAAGTCAACGGTGTTCAGTGGATCGAGGGAGAACTGACGGAGCTTAAGGTGGCGTCCGGTGGAGCTCGTCGACATGAGGGGGCTGCGCAAGCAGAGGTGGTTGTGGTGGGCTCGTAACGAAGACGGTAGTGGCGTCGAAGGGGGGGGCTGCAGCTGTGTGGTGTGTGTAGGAGAGATGGCCGAACGAACGATGAGAGTGGTGGGTGTGTTATGCGTAGAAGAGAGGGATGGAGGAGAGATGATGGGGATAAGAGAGGTGAGAGACAGGAGAGAAAGGGACATAAGAGAGGGAGATTCCCTCTGCCGGGGCGGCTGGGAAAAGAAGACAAAGAAGAGAGAAAATGGGATAGAGATGTATGAGAGAGAGAGATAAGGTGGGGGTGTGCATAAGATGGAGACGTATGAGAGGAGATTAATAATAATAAAGGTGGTATTAATGAAAAGAAAGTGAAGATTAGTATAAAGATAGGTACATATATCATTATGTTTTTTGTGTTTTTATATTGATTTCTTCTTTACATTTTTATATATACACATATACATATAAGCTTTCATTTTTTTATTTTGTTTATTGAGATTCATTTTGTTTTATTATTTTTATTTTTTCAAACACCTTTTCTCAATTTTTTGATTTTTTAATAACCCTTTTGAATTTTTTTATATTTTCTTATAACCTTTTTTGATTTTATTTATTATTATTATTTTTTTGAATTTTCTTATAAGCTCTTCTTAATTTTTTTTATAAGCTATTCTCTCTTTTTTTGTATTTTCTCACATTTTCTGATTTTTTTATATTTTTATGTAAAACCTAAAAAATGACTAATCACCCACATAATCAAATGTGTAAGCCACTTTGAGGCATCACGGTACAATATGAGATTTACCCAGGAAAAATGTGAAAACGGCGTGTCTACATTGTCGAGTAGCCCCCTGCGGACGAGGTCCTCGATGGCATCCTTCAAATTGATGCAATCGGCGATGTCGTGACCGTGCTCTCGGTGGAAGTGTCAGTACTTCTTTTTGTTCCGCGAGTTCGGATCCGAATTCATCCGCGGGGGCCACTTGAGGAAAGGCTCCTCGCGGATCTCTATCAGGATCTGGTCGGGTGGGGCCGTTAGGGGTGTATAATGGTGGTAGCCACCCCTTTCCTTCTCGGAGCGATCGCGGTGGTCCCCGTCGCGTCGCTCCTGCTTGCTCTGACCCTCCTGTGGTTGGTCGGCCGCTCTCTTTCGGTCCGGTTGGTCAGTCCCGGCCGCGCGGCGCAGGGCCGCGATGTTCTCCTCGCAGTGCGCATGCTTCTGGGCCAGCGCGAGGAGGTCTGGAAGGGTCGTCGGGGCTTCGACTCCGAGCGCGCGCTGGAGGATGTGGTCCCGCGTCCCCTGTGTGAGTGCCGTGGTAGCGATGCCGACGGCGAGATGGGGGATTCGGAGTGCCTCCATGTGGAAGTGGGAGACGAAGTCCCATAGTGTAATATCCCAGACCTTTTGGATCCTTTCTTCGTGGGTCCCGGATCTGGTTTTCGGAGTGTCCGGCTCTGTTGTGTCCGAAATTTCGTTTCGGACATCTTTCGTGTTCGGATCGGCGCGATCCGGAGTCGTTTCGGAGGCCCGGAGGCGTTCCACGGCTTTTCCGCGTGTGTTTTCCGATTTTCGGTGTGTGTTTCGGCTTTTTCTTCGGAAGCTCGCTGCGGGCGAACCGGGCGGTTCACCCGGGCACGAGTGGTACCGTTGCGATCGGTGCGATCCGAGGATTCCGGAAATGTATTTTTCTATTTTTCGGTATTTTTCCAAAAATTTGGATTTTCTATATAGCCCTAATTCTTTTTCTTTTTCTTTTCCTCTTTCTCTTTCTTCTTCTTCTTTCTCCTTCCTTCCCCAACCGTGACCGCACCCTCTCTCTCCCTCTCTCCCATTCGGGCGCGGCGGACCCCTCCCCGACTGTTGACGGCGGCAGGGCGACGGCGCGGACGCGTGGGCGACGGCGAGGCGATCTCGTGGGTGTGCGGCGAGCGTGGGAAGCGTGGGGAGTTCGTGAAGCTTCAAGTGTTCTTCGTGGTTTGTGGGTGATTCGGCGGAGCATTCGCTCCATTGAGGTAGGGTGACGTTCCTTAGCCTCTTGCCATTCATTCCCGTGATTTGTAGGCCGCGGGGAGGCCGAGAGGGGCTCGTTTGAGCATTTTGGGGTTTTTCCATGATTTGGGGAGAGCTCGCCCGATCTATGGATTTGATGCTTGGTTTCGTGTTTTGATGGCCTAGAATCATGCTAGGGGTCCCCAGGGGTCTTCCCCTTTGTTTTCCCCCTCTCCTGTGGAGGCATGGGGGCGTGGTTGGAATTTTTGGGCGTTTCTACCGTTTTCGGGCGCAGACTGAGAACGCGCTATACTCCAGTAGCGCGTTCTTGAGTGTCGCGCTGCCCCGACGGGGCGCGTTCATCGGAGAAGATGAATAGTAGGGCGGTTCCTGTCGCGCTATGGGGTCCTAGCGCGATTAGCCTTGTCGCGCTAGGAGGACCTAGCGCGATGGTCCTTGTCGCGCTAGGGTTCCCTAGCGCGATCTCCCCTGTCGCGCTAGGGAGTCCTAGCGCGATCTTCCAAGTCACGCTAGGGGACCCTAGCGCGTTCTTCCTTGTCGCGCTAGGTGTCCCTAGCGCGATCTTTTCCGTTGTCAGGTGTTCCCCTTGGGCTGTGTGTGTGTCCTGGGCACCCGTGGAGTTCCGTGACCGTGTCTTCGGGCGTCCGGAGATTTCGGTTGCCTTGGTCATGTGTTTGGCCATGGGCAGTGTGTCCGTTTTCTTCCGACTGCGGTCACCGTGCGATGGTGATGGTACGTGGGACGGCCCCCGTACTTCGTCAGGTTCAGACGTTGTTTTCTGTTGGTTTGAGAGTCTACTCCTTCAGTGACCCTCCACTAGTCGTAGCCTACTAGTACGCGTGTGCTAGTCGCACCAGGGAGTGGTGTACGGGCCGACCTTTAGAGACGGTTTGTGGACCGGTTACCGTTGGGCCCCACGTCTTGCAGCCAGAGTCCGGCTGAGGGGAAAACCGGTCAGAGGGCCAGACCAGGGACGCGCGGTCTGTGTGTGCACACGTGGTTGGGGGCGGTTGGACCCACGTCGACAGGCATGACCCCAGCTAGTCACTTGTTTGTGTTTACTTGTACGGTGTTTGCGCCTCGGGTAGGACCTACCACGTCAGGCGGTTCACCTGCGGCGCGGTGTAAGACGTCAGGGGACGCTACCGGCTGTGCTTCTAGTGGGTGGTACTCCTGTCGAGTACGGAGTGATAGACTGTCAGTCGTGTGTTTCTGACCTTCAGATTTTGGCGGTTCGATCGTTGAGTTTCGATCTTCTCGTACCGTGGCATGTGTGTCGGTTTGCGTGCCGTAGGGTCTAGTTCTGTAGAGTACAGGGCTTTCCTTTCCGAGGTACTTTCCTACCGCTAGAGTAGTGGTTTCTCGTTTTACGAGGTAGGGTTCGAGTGATCCCTACTGAGTCTTGTTCCGAGACTCATTCCCTGCGTGTTTTCCCTGTGTTTCAGGTGAGGCGCCACCTTCGGGGAGCGCGTCAGGAGTGCGGCGTGGTGCGGGTGCCCAGAGGTAGTGCCAGAGGTCAGAGCTGGGGTATGTCCCGTGTAGCTGTACTTTTCTTTCTTGTCACTGTACTAGTCGTGGACTACTGTTGCTGTTGTTGTTATTTTATTGTGGACCATGTAAAATGTTAATTTATCTCCTGCTTAATATTATAACTGTTTAATTTCTACAATTACTCGTGATACTTGTATAGTCTCCACACCATCCTTTTAACCCTTCCGAGTCTTCGGTCTCGTGGGTGGCGGTGCGAGTCTCGGGTTATCGAGCCTTCCCGGTAATCGGATTCTCAGGTCATTACAGCTGGTATCAGAGCGCGGTTGTGGAATTACATGAGAATCATAGGTAATTGTAGTGGTCCACTAGTCCACAACGATGATGTACAGGTGACGCTGGCATTGGGCATCGTGCGTTTTTATTGACCTTGCCGTTTTTCGTGTTTTCTGTCTTGTGCTTCAGGAGCGAGTATGGCGCCGAGGAGGAGCTCTCGCTCTCAGCAGGGGCAGTCGGCTGGAGGTCAGGAGATCCAGCAGGGGGTCCAGAGGGACAAAGAGGAGCATAGCAGAGTTCCGGGGGCTACCGAGGCCGTGGATGCTGCGAGAGCTCCGGGGCCGAGGATTTCTTCCGTGGCATGTACCATCTCATGTCTCAGCAGTTTGGCGGAGAGGCTGGTGAGGGCTCGTTTATCAGGGGTGGGCCAGGCCGAGCGGTGAGGGACTTCATGCAGTTCCATCCACCTTACTTTAGCGGCCAGGCAGACCCTGATGCGGCTCGTGATTGGCTCGATGAGATGGAGCGGGTGTTCAGTTCTGCGAAGAGTGCTGCCGAGGACAAAGTTATGTTGGCCTACAACCAGTTGCAGGGTACGGCTCGGAGGTGGTGGTCTTCCGAGTGGAAGACGTCCTTTCAGCTTCGTCCACTTGAGCAGATCGAGTGGGATGATTTTGTTAGTGCTTTCGAGCGTACGTACTGTCCAGACGTTGTTGCCACGCATCGGATGCGGGAGTTTCTGGAGCTGGTGCAGGGCGACATGTCCGTGTTGCAGTACAGGGCCCGTTTTGTCGAGCTGGGTCGGTACGCACCTCATATCATGGAGCATGAGAGGGTGAGGACCACGCAGTTTGTGCAGGGCTTGAGGCTGGAGCTGAGGCACCATTTGATCACGAACGGGGCCACTGATCTAGAGACAGCGTCTCGTGTTGCCATTTCCTTGGAGATGGATATGCAGAGGACTCGAGGACCGATCAGCCAGGGGCAGTCCGTGTTAGGTCGCAGCCAGCAGTCGGCTACCCAGCAGCATGGTTTCTTCCAGCATGCGTCGGGTGGTTCAGGAGTACCGGCATCGGCAGCTTCGGTGACAGGATCTGCGTCCTTCGGCACGAAGGTCAAGAAGTTCTTCAAGAGAGGGTTCGGCAAGAAGAAGTCCAAGGATCAGGGGCATGCTTCATCGGGCAGTGTACAACAGCCGATTCCGTTGCAGCGTCAGGGATCAGGGGGTGGATTGCGAGGATCTTGTCCACGGTGTGGTGGTACCCACCCAGGCAGGCAGTGCACGGCGCCGATCGTCTGTTTTCGGTGTGACCAGCCAGGGCATATGGCGCGTGACTGTCCTCAGAGGCCGCCGCAGCAGCAGTTTCCTCTGCAGCAGCAGGTTCCCCAGCAGCAGTAGCAGCAGGGACAGTATCCGCCGCTAACCAGGTCAGCTAGTGTGGGAGGCAGGCAGAGGGCTCGAGGCCAGATCACGCACTTGACCAGGGCAGAGGCAGTGGCGTCGCAGCTCGTGGAAGGTACCATTCAGATTTTGGGTTGTACGGCTCGGGTTTTGTTTGATTCTGGCGCGTCTCATTCGTTTATTTTGGAGGATTTTGCGTCGAGCGTCGAGGAGCCGGTGACCCAGTTGTCCTGTGATTTGGTAGTGGAGTTGCCTTCGGGTGACTTTATGATCACTCCGTATTGCTTCGATCAGGTTCCGGTTTAGATCGATGGGCGGAGTATGCCAGGCAGGTTGTATGCGTTGCAGCTTCGGGATTACGACGTGATTCTAGGCATGAATTGGCTCGAGACTCATGGAGCGGTGGTGGATTGTGGAATGAAGAGGGTCTACTTCCAGCATCCGAGCAAGCGGACCTTCTATTTCCAAGGTATCCGTTCCACCTCTTCTCGATTTCTTATCTCCGCTATTCGAGCCCGTCGATTGCTTGATTCAGGTTGTCAGGGTTTTCTCGCGTCAGTGGTTGTTGTGAGCGACGTCACGCGGTTCGGAGAAGAGCGGGGAAGAGGAAGAAGCGGAGAGCGCGCGGGCTCCTCTTTTTTGTTTGTTTTGTTTGCTGCAACACAGAAATGAGAGGAAAGAGAGAAGGGGCCACCACGGGAGATTGCTCCGGCGGGGCGAGCGGGACAAGTATGATATAGCAAAATATGGGGATTAAACGGCCATAGCGGGAAGTGACTCGCCGCGACCTCGGGGGGACGGGAATGATGCAAAAATTAAATAACAAGAATTGAAACGGCCATTGGGGAAGTTACTCGCCGCGGCCTCGAGAATATGAACAGAATATAACAGAACATAGAGAAAATATGAGAACAGAAATTTAAACGGCCATTGGGGAAGTGACTCGCCGCGGCCTCGATGATATGAGCAGAATATAACAGAATATAAAGAAATATAAGAACGGAAATTTAAACGGCCATTGGGGATGTGACTCGCCGCGGCCTCGATGATATAAGCAGAATATAACAAAGCATAAAGAGATTGTAGGAATAGAAAATTAAACGGCCATTGGGGAAGTGACTCGCCGCGGCCTCGATGATATAAGCAGAATATATAACAAAATATAAAGAGAATATAGGAAACAGAAATTTAAACGGCCATTGGGGAAGTGACTCGCCGCGGCCTCGATGATAAGATGTGATCGCCAGGGGCCAAAAGACCCCAAAATAAGAAGGTGATCGCGCCTACCTCAAGAGCGGGAGATGGCGGGTTGCTTCTTCCTCTCCTTCCGGCCGGCCGACGGAGAGGGCTTTCCTCGGGTACCCTTGCAAGACAACGACAAATAAATGACAAGTGGATTAGAAAGATGGAGGTGTAGTATTCGAATCCTTGCGATAAAAATAACGAAATGATGGCAAGACACACACCTGGTTGGTGTTATCTTTTAAACCCCTCTCGGACTCGAGTAGGAGGAAAATGAGATGATGGATGTAAGAAGTATAAGAGAAGAGGCCCCCTTGTGAAGGGGGATAGATGATGCAATATGATGAATGTAAAGGACTATGGAGAAAAAGGGGAAGAAAAGGCTTATTGGATGAGCCGAGGGTGAAATCCGGCGGAGCTCCGGCAGCGTGGGGACGACGTGGAAGCGCGGTGGATGAAGACGACCTTCCTCTCGCGAGCGTGAGCACCCGAGAAGCCGGCAGAACCTCCACCTACAAAAGAACCCACGGGTTAGAAAAATGACTCCGTAGCCTCTGGGCTGCGGCAGCCTATCGGATCACTGCTTAGCTCTCCTAGAACTGAGGGGGTGGGCCTCTATTTATAGAGTTCCGGAAGGTGGAGGCGTCCAGGACCCTGGACACCTCCATCAGGGCCGAAATAATATTTTATTCTATTTTTATTGATTTTTTTAGAATACTTTTATGGGGGCGTCCAGGGTCCCGGACGCCTCTAACAGGTCCACCGAAAACCGACGACGGCCGCACGCGGTTTGGCACAACGCGTGGTTTTGTGAGCGGCGCCTCGTGATTCAGAAATGGGCGCGTCCAGTCAGCTGGACGTCTCTAAATTTGGCTTTTTTCACACACGACAAACCGTCGTTCGGTGGCCGGCGCCCGTGAGTGAGTTATGGAGGCGTCCAGGGGCCTGGACGCCTCCAAAAGTTTATTATTTTTTATTTTTTTTGTCTTTTATGCCAAGGCTGGCATTTTATATTTTTTTTACTTGTTTTTATGGAGGCGTCCAGGGGCCTGGACGCCTCCATTAATATATATACATTTTTTTTAATTTTTTTATTTTTATATGCCAACTGGCAATATATATATTTTTTATATTTTCTTTTTATGGAGGCGTCCAAATGCCTGGACGCCTCCATTAATTTATTATTTTTTATTATATTTTTTATTATTATTATTTTTTATTTAATTTTGGGCCCTGAAGAAAAAATAAAATAAATCAAAATCATGGGGGCGTCCAGGGGCCTGGACGCCCCCATTAAGACCCACCCGGGTCCTTGGATCAGGCGTCGGCGGCCGCCTGGC
Source organism: Amorphophallus konjac (assembly GCA_022559845.1). Lineage (NCBI taxonomy): Eukaryota > Viridiplantae > Streptophyta > Magnoliopsida > Alismatales > Araceae > Amorphophallus > Amorphophallus konjac. The sequence goes on along the minus strand of CM040121.1, from coordinate 62,023,199 downwards.
AGACCCCCTTCTTGATTCCGGAACCTCTTGATGCGTTCGACTGGTGTTGATGCCGTCCGAATGCCGTGACGGGACGATTCCGGATGCCGAAAAGGGCGGAAGAAGACTCAGGAAAAGGAAGCACTCGAGCGATTCGAAATGCGTAGGCCATCGCGGGGCGTCGTATAGTAATATGAGACTTTCTTATGAGACGTCAAGAATGGCGTGTCTACAGCTGCCCCGCCTTGGCGTCTGCTTTGCAAGGGAGCGACACGTAGTGGAATGGTATCGAAGTGGACTGAAATGAAGTGGGAGCGGACTGATAAGTTGATGCCAAGGTGTGATGAGACACGCTTGTGACGTTACTGTTTGGAATCTTTCCTGAAGTTTCAATGAGGCGACCTTGAAGGAGGTCTTTCAAATATTGACGATCGCTTGGACGGAGATCAAATAAGGGAGGGTGAGATGTGCACTCAGGCACGAAACAAAAGAAGACCAACTTCTCGGTGTGGAAGTACCTGGGTCATAAACCGGAGGTTTCACCTTTGGGGAGCGGTTACCAGCCAATGTGGAAGTGCTGCGGCCAAGGTGGGTCAAAAATGTAAAGGAATATCTGAGGGTCTGTCCAAACAAGGGTCTCCTTTGGAAGAGCAGCGTAGGGCTGTCTCAAAGAAACTCAGTATTTCATTCAGAGTGGAATATCTCATATTTGTAGGAATTGAAACACAACGGCTTTCACAATCGAATCGCTTGAATGATCTTCCGCAATAAATCAAAGTCCTATATGAATGCATGCTGGGTTTAAAGAAAAATTCAAAACAAACTAAAATAGAAAATAGCCAAGGATAATATTGTCAACTTGTGAAGAACGGGTCAGGATACCGACCCGGTGAGCTGATACTGGGCTGGGGCCCGTTTATCCGCGCACCAACTCACTGAATGGAACCGTCGTCCCCATTCTATCACAAGTTGACGGCCTATCCGTACAACCCAAACTCTCCGGGATCATCACCGTTTTTGTTGAAGGGGAACTCAGATCCCAGATTCGTTCGGGCCGCAAGGTCCTTGACATGTTCTAGTAGCGTAGGTATCATATACTATGATGCATGACATGGTGGGACCAACCAATGAAAGGTGGGACAGGACAAAGACGTCCGTTAGTAAAACCTGCACAGATAGCAAAGGTTAACAACATCAGAAAGTAGCAGAATCACAGCAGAATCGCACCACAATGGAAAGGAGATCTAGCCAAAATCTGACGTGACAATTGATGTGACATGTTTCGTCCTGTAGCACCCTTCCCTTCCTATAAGAACTCCCCTTAGGCTAGTTCATTCAAATGCACCAAGGTGGGTTTTGGAAGCTCAGGAGAGGAAGGAGAGGAGAATCTAGAGATCTCAGGATGGAAGGAGAGTCTTCGCGCGTTATGAAGAGGAGCAAGCCTAGCAGCGAGATTAGGCGACTTTCCGACCTCGAGGGTCATCTGAGTGGGACGATCATGTCGCATATGGTAAGCGACTCTTTTCAAATTTCTGCACGTGAACCTTCTTCTTACTTCCTTCATTTCTTCTTCTTTCCTCTCCAGCCATATCCACTCTTCCCAGGCCCGAGGAAGTTTTCCAAGCTGCCATGGCTTTCAAAGCTGACTTCCAATATCTCCATTGGCATGAGGGCCATACTCTCGAAGTGGCATCTGCAGGGGCTCCTTATTCACGCCAAGCATTACGAGAAGATTCGTATGGACTGGGCGGCTATGGGCGCGCTAGTGGAGGTCTGGCATCCCCAGACCCACACTTTTATCTTCCCGACCTTCGAGGTGACCATCCTCCTCGAGGAGGTGGAACTTCTGCTTGGTTTGAAGAAATTCAAGAGCGACGGGAAGGTGAAGGCTATGCGGATGCTGACACGGGGTACTTCTGAAAGCGTCCTTGGAAGCTTCATGCCGCCCGACGCAGCTAGAAAGGTCCGTACTCAGAAGGGGATCGATCTCCAAAAGCTTGCGGAGTGGGTCATGACGCCCTGAGAGGGTCACCAGACGATGACTATTTGGAGGGAATCATGAAGGGGTTCACCATTTGTCTGGCGGGTGCTCTCTTGTTCCCTTATACCGACAACATGGTGGAGGAAGACCAACTGGGTGCTATCTGCGGGATCTGGCGTGGAAAGAGGGTGGGACCCGCCGTCCTCGCCTATCTTTACAGCGGTCTTACTGCCTCGAGCCTGGGTAAGCCTCCATTTGGTTGTGCACTTGTCTTGAATTGCTGGCTGGATTTGCATTTCAAATTCGACCACCGCGGGGGAATGCCAACCGCTTCGAAGCTCTTCCAACAAAGCCCGCTTCACCACATAGCCGACGTGTTAGGCTTTGGTGGTACTGTAGTGAACCGCGTTCCGTGGCTGAAGAAACGTGAAGACTGGCGGTCTCACTTCCGCACCGTGACACAAGGCTTCTTCACTTGCGCACCGGCATGTTTGCTTTCGCTTGATCTCCTCATGAGGCCTTCTCCCGAAGTCGATCTTCAACTGATCGGCGCGACCGAGTTTGTTCTTTACAACGCGCATCGGTGCTGCCTCCAGATTGGCATCCCACGCCATTCGTTCCCGCCACCGACTGACATTGTTCCCTTGAAGAAGAGGGAGTTGGGTACTGAAGCGGACGCGAAGGAAGCGAAGGCCATTAAAGCTCCCTGGAAGACAAGTGTTGCGGGAAAGGCGTTAGCGCACGTAGTGGAAGAATGCGAGCCGTGGAGGGCTTATGTAACCGAACTGGGGAAGTTAAGGCCTAAAGCGCCTAAGCCCCTGATGTAGTTCACTCTGCTTTTCTGATGGAATAAAATTTGGCATTTGGATGTTTCGGACCCCGTCCCCTTAATTATTATCTTTTTTATGGTTTTTATTTTTCTTTGTGTTTTTTATTTTGTTTGGATTATATACATATTCTTATATAAATATATTATATTTTTTTTGTTTGAAAATTTTTTATTATGGGGGCGTCCAGGGGCCTGGACGCCCCTAATTTTTATTTTATTTTTATTTTATTTTTTTGTTATGGGGGCGTCCAGGGTCCTGGACGCCCCAACTATTATTTTTTTTATTTTATTTGATTTTTTTGTTTTGGGGGCGTCCAGGCGCCTGGACGCCCCTAATTTTTTATTTTTGATTTTTTTAAATTTTTTGATTTGGGGGCGTCTAGGGTCCTGGACGCCCCAACTTTTTATTTATTAGTTTTTTTGGTTTTTTTGTTTTGGGGGCGTCCAGGTGCCTGGACGCCCCTAAAATTTTGAATTTTGAAAAAAAATAAAAAAATGGGGGCGTCCAGGCGCCTGGACGCCCCAAAAAAGAAATTCCTATTTAAGGGCTCCCCCCCCCCTTTTGCTCATTTACTGTTCAATCTGACGACCCAGTCACCCAGACGACCTATTCTTAGTCCCCATGGAGCGAGGAGGATCGAGCCAGGTTCCAGGGAAGCGAAAACGACTGGCTCGTCGTGCGAGGAGGTTGAGGGATGATGCCGAGGAGGCTGCAGCAGAGGAGATTGCTGCGGAGGAGGGGATGGAGGTGCCTCTCCTGGCCGCGGAGGCTGCTGCGGATGCTGGTGACGCGGGAGAGGATGATCACGACCCGGTAAGTACCTCGGAATCCTCACTCTGTGGTTCAATAGGCTAAAACGGGTGTACGAGAGGTTGTGAGAGAGAGGCGGGTAGTGAGAGAAGGAGGCGTCCAGGGACCTGGACGCCTCCATGTTTTCTTTTTCTTTTTTTTTTTATTTATTAATTTTCGTAAATAATAAAATAAATTTAAAAAATAAGGAGGCGTCCAAGGCCTAGGACGCCTCCATAATTATATATATATTATATATATTTTTTTATTTTTGTTTTTGGATTTTTTTTTCGAAAAAGAAAAAAGAAAATAGGAAGGAGGCGTCCAGGGTCTGGACGCCTCCAAAAATATATATATGTATTTTTTTTTTAAAATAAAATAAAATAGTATATACAGTGTTATTGTTGATTACTGTTCATGATGCTGATGTGTTCTTTGTTGGTTTTGTGGTTTGCAGGGCGTGATGAAGGGCCGGATCAGCTGGTCCTTGGTGGTGGCAGCATACCGTGGGCTGCCGGATTTCAGAGGGCGCGTGTGGACGCCATGGGCTTTGGAGCTTTCCTTAGGATCGAGCCCTTCCGGCTCGACCTTCCTCTTATCCAGGCACTGAGGGAGCGGTGGCACGCACCGAGCCGGGCGTTTCTGATGCCCTGGGGGCACATGGTGCCGTCACTGGAGGACGTGGCTCGGATCACCGGGCTACGAGTTGACGGAGAGGCAGTCAGCGGGGTCACCTACCCCGACTACCGAGAGAGTGCCCTCGACCTGCTGTGGTTAGAGACGAGCGTGACTGATAGAGACAGCAGGGTAGTCGGCCGAGTGGAGATCATGGAGGCGCTCGGATTCGTCGACCCGCGTCAGCGGGTTAGCGAGACTGGAGCGGAGTTCTTGGCTCGACTGGAGGGGGATGCTCGTGCAGCTTTCACCCAGGATCCGAGCGAGAGGGAGCTGGTGGATCTAGACCTTCGGAGGTTTCTTTTCTTCTTCCTGGGCCGCCTTCTGCTGGGGACGAAGGGGGATGGCATCCACTGCCGTTTCCTCGGGCTCTTGGCGGATCTGGACAGAGTGGGGCACTATGCGTGGGGAGCGGCTCTGCTTGCCCATCTGATTGCCGATCTCTCCCAGACTTCGGAGAAGGAGACGACAGTCAGCGGCTTCGCACCTTTCCTCCAGGTAAACATTTTATTTATGCATTCTCACAGTTAAATATGCAATTATTGTACTAATGATGTATGATGGATGCAGGTGTGGAGCTATTACTATTTCCCGATGGGGAGGGCTAGGCATGGGAACAGGAGGGCCGTGCCTCTGGCGCGGCAGTGGAGGCCGGTCGTGGTTGCAGCACCCCACGGCTACCAGCTGGCGTCACTTCGTCGAGAGCTGAGCGAGTATCCCGAGGCCATGGTATGATGCGCATGATTTTTTTGTGTTTATGCATGTGACTGAATGGTAACTAACATGATGTATGTATGGTGATGCAGGTGGTGTGGAGGCCCTACTTGGGCATGGGCGATGCTGGCCAGCCCTGGGTTGTAGCGGGTCTTCCTCGCTTCAGGCGGGACGTGTGGGTCCATTGCCTGAACGAGATTGAGCCGCTGCGGCTTAGACTGGTCATGAGGACGTTGGGGCTGGCCCAGGAGTGGGTAGACGTAGATGCGCCGGCCCGCATTGGGCGGAAGACCAAGGGGAAGGCGAAGATCGTGGACTGGCGTACGCGCTTCCCAGCACAGTACCAGGACTGGCAGCAGGGCGGGGTCCCAGTAGTGTCCCACGTACAGGATAGCACAGACTACATGAGACGGTACCGAGCTACGTACGGGGACCGCCTCTCCTTGGGTGGTATGGCAGGGGTAAGTGAAATGAAACTGCTCCACTTTTCTATATGTATGCATGGGATACTAACTTATGTGTAATGCAGGATGCTCGTGATACCATGATTGCCGACCTGCGGGCCCAGTTGGCGGACGCCAGGCGACAGTTGGTGGCCATCCGACAGGAGTTGGAGATCCTGGTGAGTTTATGCAATGCATTTTTTGTGACCTGGATTTTTGATGCTTAGCCTTTGACTGACGTTTGCCCCGTGTTTCAGCGGGCCCACCAGACAGCGGCAGCCGCGATGGCTGGTGGAGCGGGTTCCAGTTCGCGGGGCCCTCCTCCGGAGGTTTCTGCCCTCCAGGAGCAGCTGGCGTACGCGGTGGCTCGGGCTGAGGAGGCCGAGCGTGACCGCGAGGCTCGAGTGAGTGCTTGCTTGGCCGCGACCCTTTTCCAGCTACTTTCCTTCTATCACTGTTCTCTTACGGTGCATGCGTGTCTTGACAGGTGGCCGAGATCCGAGAGGCCCTGGCGCGTGCTGTTCGTGCTGAGCAGGAGCGCGATGCCCGGGTGGCAGAGCGTGACGTCCGGATTGCGGAGCTAGAGGAGGAGCGGCGACGGGAGGCTGAGGAGCTTCCTCGCGACGTAGTGGATCTGCGGATCGCCCTCGAGCTGTCGAGGAGAGAGGCGATGAGGGAGAGAGAGGAGAGGGAGAGGGATAGGGAGAGCGTGGAGAGAGAGAGGGAGAGGGATAGAGAGAGAGAGAGGGAGGAGCGACAGCGGGATCAGACCGAGAGGAGGGCTCTAGAGGCCCAGCTGCTGGAGCTCCGATTGAGTCTTGGCACGGCGGAGGGGAGGCTTCGGGAGAGCGAGGAGCGGTACCAGAGGGCGAAGGAACGCGGGGCGCGACTTCGTCAGTCTGGTTCTTTTTCCATGGGCAGCTACCTGGTTTCTTCGGCCGAGGAGCGTCGTCGCGCCTTCGAGGCTGGAGTGCCACCGCAGGGCGAGGCGAGCACGGCTTCTCAGGGTTCACAGAGGTCGCGGAGGCCCCCTAGGGATCTCCGTCAGAGGAGGGAGGAAGGAGATGACCAGGAGGGTGACGGTGAGAGTTAGAGAGTTGCTTGTACGTCACCCTTCTCACTGTATGATGTACTTTCGGCTATTATATGAAATGGAAATGGCTTTTTGTGTTGTGTGTACTTTTCTCTCTCCCACACTTTCTTTTTTTGCACTGAGTTGTCCCTTGAGGCACGCTTCGCGAGACCTTGCCCTGAACAGCGGGGAACTATGTTTTGCACGGGGGGATTTTGTTTCCTTTCCCCCCTTTTGGGCGCGTCCAGGCGCGAGGACGCGTCTTAATCCTTGATTTTAAATTTAAAGCGACGGGTGGTCCTTTCTTCTCCCGTGCCTTACCCGCAAACGAGCCCGCCTCCCGCCGAAACGCGCTTGCCCCTTTTTCGTCTTCCTCCTCTTTTGATCGATGGAGTTCGGTGGGCCCGACCGTGGTGAAGGTGGAGAGGGACGAGGAAATCCTCGCCCAAGGAGGGACGCGCCCGATCACGGAACGGCGTCCATGGAGGAGGAAGGGCCGCTTCGGGCCCCCGAGGGACCCGAGGGGCCCGATGGCATGGGAGGAGGTGAATACGGTCCGGTAGGTCCTCCGATCTCTTCCTCTTTTAATTCATTTTGGGTTTTGAAGCGAGCCGGGCGAGGAGGAAAGGGTTCGGAGAGTGTTGCACTCAAATGATGGACGCGTCCTAGACAGGGGACGCGTTCCTTTTAACTGATATGGGACCCCTTTCTTGGTGCAGGACATGGCAAGGACCCTGGGCCTGGCCGATGAGTGGGCGAGTGCAGACGAGCCGAGCCGCGTCAGGAGGGAGAGTCGCGGCAAGGCGAGGCTCGAGGACTGGCCCGTACGTCTCCCTGGACAGCAAGGGGGTGTACTGGTGCAGGACAGTGCCGACTTCCTGCGGCGGCAGAGAGAGAGTTACGCGGGGCTTCCCCAAGCTGGGGACACGCGTGGCATCGGCGGCTCGCGCGCCCAGCTGTCAGAGACTAGGCGGCAACTGGCCGTCGCTCAACATGAGCTGTCGCTCCTGGTAAGTTACGTGCCGCCCTTTTAACTTCAGATTTCGGAGTTTCACTGACGGCCGTTGTTTATTTTGTTCCAGCGTGCCCAGCAGACAGCGACGGTGGGAGCGGCTGGCGGATCTTCTAGCTCCTCGGCCCCTTTTCTCGAGATTGCTTCCCTCCGGGAGCAACTTGCCGGTGCGGTGGCCCGTGCGACCCGGGCGGAAGAGGAGCGTGACGCCTGGGTGGCGACTGTAGCGGAGCTGCGGCACCGTGGTGAGGAGAGACCTTCTCCAGACATCCTGGAGTTAAGGGTTCTTCTGCAGATGATGAGGAGAGAGGTAGAGAGAGAGAAGGCCGAGAGAAGGTCCGAGCGACAGCGGGATCTGACCGAGAGGAGGGCCTTGGAGGCCCAAGTGAGGGAGCTCCAGCTGGGCCTTCAGGCCGTCGTGCAGAGGCTAGGAGGGATGGAGACGCGCTACGAGAGAGCGCGAGAGTTCGGGGAGCGACTCCGCCAGTCCGGTCGCTTTGCCGCCAGTGGCTTCTTCGCCACGCCAGGGGAGGAGCAGCGAGTCACTGCTGCGGAGCAGGCGCCCAGAGGCGAGGCAGGTGCTACTGCACGGGGATCCTGGAGGCTTCTGAGGGACCCTCACCTCGGGGGAGAGGAGGAGAGTGCCCGGAGAGATGAGTGATGGTGAGGATTGGCGGGCTAGTGGACCCGTCACCTCTTTATGATTGTAGTGTTTGTGACAGCTTATGTAGAATTATGAATGGAGTGATTTGATTTTCTGATGCTTGTTTGTCCTCTTGTGCGTTCCTTCTTCCCTACACTTCTTCTCCTCTGCACTGTTCCCATGTGACGGATCTGTCGAGACTCCGCCTCGAGCGGAGAATCACGTCTTATTGTGACCATTTTCCACGGGAATCTGCCGTCGAAGTCAATACTGACGGCCCTAGTTCCTTTTCCCGGATGTTGTGCCAAATTTTGCGGGCGTCCTCCAAAACATGATAGGGTATCCCTAGACAACATAGGGGCTATTCGTCCTATTCTTCGTCCAGTCAATCACCCTGTGCGAGCGGTGAAGCGACACATGGGGCCGCTTGGCCGGTGTCTTATTGCGAGGGCTATCATCGACAGGTGATGGAGGCAATCTTGGCCCGCACTCCTTCCATTTCTATAAATTCTTGTCCCTTTTATCTTCCCAGGTATATCGAGGACTAACTCGAGGAGCACAAGTTCTCACGGGAGAGGAGGAGTTCAAAATTCGAGAGTTGATGGAGGGCGAATCTTCCCATTCCTCGAAGAGAAGCAGGTCCAGTGGTAGTAGTTCCAGGAGGCTTTCAGACCTTGAAGGGCACTTCAGCGAAAGGACCCAATCACAACTCGTAAGCCAAGTTTTCTTGCCCTTTTCTCATTTTTTCTTCCTTTCTTCTGACCAAACCTCACCCCATTCCTTGTATGTGTAGGTTGTGATGAAATCACAAATCTTATGGGAGTTGGTAGTAGCGGCGTACAGGGGCCTCCCAGATTTTCAGAAGGCGAGGCTAGACGTGATGGGATTTGGTACCTTTCTTCGGATCGAGCCGATCAAGCCCGACCTGGTTCTGATCCAAGCTTTGTGTGAGAGATGGGACCCAGTGAGCCGGGCATTCCTGATGCCCTGGGGGCACATGGTGCCCAGCTTGGAGGATGTGGTCCGGATCACAAGCCTGAAGGTAGAGGGCGAGGCAGTGACCGGAGTCACTTACGCGGACTACAGAGAAGGTGCCCAGAAGTTACTGGGTCTGGACCTGGATGGTCGGAAAAATAGGTCGGTAGCTAGGGCGTCCCTCATGGATGCATTAGGGCTCACCGACACTCGTCGGCGGGATGATGAATCCTCAGAAGAGTTCATGGAAAGGATAGAAATAGGATGCCGCGCCGTGTATTGCACAGATTTCGGCAACTGGGAAAGATGTAACATAGATTTGAGGAGATTTCTCCTCTTCCTTTTGGGGAGATTGGTACTGAGCTCGAAAGGGGATGGTATCCAATGTTGCTTCCTGGAGCTGCTGTCAGACCTTGAAAGAGTAGGGTATTATGCCTGGGGAGCCGCCATGCTGGCACACTTGTTTGCAGGCCTATTCCAAGAAACGGATCGTGAGACGACTGTGAGTGGTTTCACACCATTCATCCAGGTATTTTTGGTTTTACTTGTTTTGTATTTTTTTTTTGTTATTTTCGCAAGGTGCTGATGACCTGCGCCGAGCAGTTATGGAGCTATTATTACCTCCCCATGGGGAGAGCTCGACATTGGCGACCTGCGATGGTGCCGCTAGCCAGGCGGTGGGAACCCGTCATGAGTGCGGCACCCCTAACCTACCAACTGATGGTGTTAAGGCGGGAGCTACAGGAGTTCCCTACGGCGATGGTAAACTGGAGACCCTACTCAGACATGGTCGATGCCAACCAGCCGTGGGTTCTAGCAAGTTGTGGGCCGGTTCGGACGGGAACTATGGATGCACTGCCTGAATGAAATCGAGCCACTTCGGCTACGATTAGTTATGAGGACTTTAGGACTGGCTCAAGAATGGGTGGATTCGGCTGCGCCACCTCGTGTCGGGAGAAAGACGCGGGGACCGGCGACTTGCATTGACTGGCGCGTGCGATTCCCCGAACAGTACGAGGACTGGCAACGGGGTGGCACGATTGTAGAATCACAGGCGCGGGACAGCGAGGACTACTTGCGTCTATATAGGACAAAGTACGCAGAACGGTTCCAACCCCGGGGACTTGTGGAGGTAGGTTTCCCCTTTTCTCTTTTCTCCTTTTTCTCTTTTCCTTGGTTTTCTGGTGAAAATGCTGACTTGTAAGGCCGCAGGATGTCTGGGATGCCATGATCGCGAATTTACGGACTCGCTTGGCAGAGATGGAACAACAGTTGGGCGATACCCGCGGAGCTACGAGCGCCTTGGTAGGTGTACAATACGTTCCTAGTTAAAACCCCAGATTCTAGATGTTGGCTGCTAATTCACATGGTCGCAGCATGCCCAGATTGGCGCAGCCTCCCCAGCGATGGGAGTAGGTGGTTCCTCTTCCAGCTTGTGGATTCCCACCTCAGAACTTGACTCGCTTCATGAGCAACTTGCTCACGCCACGCAGCGTGCTGCGGAGGCAGAAGGAATGCTCCGTATACAGGTAAAAGTTTCAGCGTTGAGTTCTCTTTGTTTACGCCTTATCGTGTATCTGAGATGGTTCACTCGGCAGGAAAAGGAGACGGAAGAAGCGCTTGCCCAAGCTGCGCAGAAGGAGGCTAGGATAGCAGAACTGGAGAGGGAACTGCGGCGTCATCCTGATGACGACTTATCCAGGGATGCTATGGAACTGAGGATCACTCTCCAGTTAGAGAGGGAAGACCGTGAGAGAGAACGGGCAGAGAGGGAAAGAAATGCAGAGAGAGAAAGAGCCAACAGTTTGGCTGAAAGGGAGGAGCAAAGGGCCATGGAGGCCCAACTATTCGAACTCCGAATCAGCCTTGGTCTTGCTGAACAGTGGCTGAGAGATGGTGAGGAGCGCTACCGAAAAGCACGAGAGCGCGGCTTTCGTGTTGGTAGCTTCTCTGCTACTTCCGTGGATCAACGCCGGGATGTGGGAATAGGAAGAGGAGTACAGAGCGGCAGGAGTACCGCTTTTCGTAGTTGGGTAGCACCTTTGAGAGTGTTTTGCCCGGAGAGTAGTGGGACGAGTAATGCAGAGAGAGAGGGCGGAACTTGATGTAAATTTTTTTGTTTTTTTTGGAATAAAAAACAAGGTTCGGTTTGTTTGTTTTTCACCTTTGCTTCAGTTACCTGAATCCCTGCACATATCACTGAAACAAACAAATCAGAATTTCTGTTCTGACTTGGCCCCTTGCTCAATAGGCAAATGGTCACTGTGACTGTCCTTGATAACTGGTCAAGGGGCCAAGCCTTTATTTAACGAAGGCAAGGGAAAGATGCGGTGATGATAAATGCGACAGGCAAGCACACGAATGCAAGCGATATTAAAAAGTGAGATGCTGCACGCAAATGTAATTATGCAAAATTGACTTGTTTTCTTTTTTTATATTTGACATTTTTTTTGTTTTATCATAAAAAGATTTTTTTTTTGTTTGCAAATATGTACATTTCTCTTTTCCATTTTTTTGTGCTTTTATTATTTCAATTTTTTTATTGCTAACGCCCGGCAAGCACCCAAATGGCACCTAACCTGCGTGAGACAGGGGTTTCTTACTAACCTCCCAGGTATCTTAAGTGCACGTCTATGTTGATTTGGGCCTCTAGACCCCTCGAATGACGATCCCGCCGGCTAAGACTTACCCTGATGACAATACCGTCATGCCATGCTTAGGCTCCCAGTTGCTTCCGACCACAGGGATTCACCCAAAAGGTGTTTGAGGTAGATGATTTGCCCGACCCGGGTCTGTTTCCTCACAACTCTAGATGGTATAAGATGGAACACCCTGGAACCCTAACGACCAACCGCGCGACGCTGACCCGGAATCAGACGCCGTCGCACCCATAGGTGACGCGCTTGCATT